>CAUDMG010000949.1:1070000-1387500 GCA_958450375.1 Homarus gammarus
TAAACCTAACCTAAACCTAACCTAAACCTAAACCTAAACCTAAACCTAAACCTAACCTAAACCTAAACCTAAACCTAAACCTAAACCTAACCTAAACCTAAACCTAAACCTAAACCTAAACCTAAACCTAACCCCCCCGCACTCCCCAACCTTATCACGTTCAGGTCAAGACCCAGAGTGTTGTTGTTTCTTGCCTCAGGTGTTGCAACAATTAAGGTGTGCATGTTGCCATGATCTTAGTGGCCCGCGTGATGTGTTGATCATTGTTGTCGTGTTTAATTATACACACCTTTATGAGGTAAGTCTGTAGGTATGTGAGGTGAGGTGAGGTGAGGTGAGGTGAGGTGAGGGGGCAGGTGGGGGGATGGGTGAGGCTGTGGGGGAAGGATTGTGGGGGTAGGGTAGGTGTGGGTAAGGTAGGTCTCTCTCTCTCTCTCTCTCTCTCTCTCTCTCTCTCTCAATACCTGCCATGAAATACACTTATACATTAAACATGGGATAAATCTTTCCTTAATGGCCATAAATGTTTCCTAATTGTGTAGTTGGTTGTGAATAAGACGCTGAGGGGGTCAAGCAAAGGTGACTAGATACTCCTTGGCTTCACCTTTGTATTCTGACGTCGTGGACCTTTTATTCTGACATCAACTTGTTCTCTGGAGTCATATATTGAAATAGCCAATCATCGAAGGCCTTTAATTCTGACGCCATCTTGTTCTCTGGCGTCATATATTGAGATAGCCAATCATCGTGGACCTTTTATTCTGACGTCATTCTATTCTCTTGCGTCATAGATTGACATAGCCAATCATTATGGACTTTTAATTCTGACGTCATCCTGCTGTCTAGCGTCATAGAGTGAGATAGCTAACCACCTCTACCACCACCACATACCTTCATGCACCTTCTCTCCACGAAGCTGTGTGTGTGTGTGTGTGTGTGTGTGTGTGTGTACGTCACAACACAGGTAGGTGGGCCAGGTAGTATGACTTATCATTAATGTGACCCAAAAAAACTTAATAGTGTGTGTTGACGCCCAGCTCTCAAGATGGTGGTGGTAGAGCTAGTGGTAGTGGTGGTAGAGGTGGTGGTGGTAGTAGAGGAGATGTTAGTAGTGGTGGTAGTGGTATTAGTGGTGGTAGTGGTTGAAATAGTGGTAGTGGTGGTAGTAAGAACATGATAAAATAAGAAAATAAGGAGTCTGCAATAGGCCGGTTGGCCTGTGCATGGCAGCTCCTGTCGAGAGTTACTACCACTCTCTATCATCCATGAATCTATCTAGCCTCCTTTTAAAACTTTCCAGAGTTCCAGCACTTACTACAAAGTTGCTAAGCTTGTTCCACTCGTCCACCACCCTATTTGTGAACCAGTTCCTTCCTATCTCCATCCTAAACCTAGACTAGTGGTGGTGGTGGTAGTAGTGGTGGTAGTAGTGGTGGTAGTGGTGGCATCCTGGTTGTGGCCACCCAGTGAATGCCTCGAGTGGCCAACCTTTATAAAAATTTGGCCAACCTTAAACACTATTTGGCCACAAGCACCACTGGGGTCAAATGAGGTAAAAAGGGGTCAAGTGGGGTCAAATAGGATTAAGTGGGGTCAAGTGACAATGGTTTTGACGTGAAACTAAAAAGATTTGTGCTGCTTCTTCTTTGTTGTTGTTGTTGTTATTGTTGTTGTTGTTGTTGTTGTTGTTGTTGTTGTTGTTGTTGTTATTGTTGTTGTTACTGTTGTTATTGTTGTTGTTATTATTATTGGTGTTGTTTTTAAACCCCCCCACACCTACAACCACACCCACAACCACACACCTGCCCCACCCAACAAACCACAGGTGTGTAAAGGGGTTCAAGTCCAGCCCACACCTGAAGACACCTACTGCCAATTAACTAATGACACAGAAATGAAGTTAGGGGTGTGTCTTCCTAGCTACACGGTGCTGGGACCTCCTAGCTACACGGTGCTGGGTCTTCCTAGCTACACGGTGCCGGGTCTTCCTAGCTACACGGTGCTGGGACCTCCTAGCTACACGGTGCTGGGTCTTCCTAGCTACACGGTGCCGGGTCTTCCTAGCTACACGGTGCTGGTCTTCCTAGCTACACGTGCTGGGTCTTCCTAGCTACACGGTGCCGGGTCTTCCTAGCTACACGGTGCTGGGTCTTCCTAGCTACACGGTGCTGGGTCTTCCTAGCTACACGGTGCCGGGTCTTCCTAGCTACACGGTGCTGGGTCTTCCTAGCTACACGGTGCTGGGTCTTCCTAGCTACACGGTGCCGGGTCTTCCTAGCTACACGGTGCTGGGTCTTCCTAGCTACACGGTGCCGGGTCTTCCTAGCTACACGGTGCCGGGTCTTCCTAGCTACACGGTGCTGGGTCTTCCTAGCTACACGGTGCTGGGTCTTCCTAGCTACACGGTGCTCGGATCTCCTAGCTACACGGTGCTGGGACCTCCTAGCTACACGGTGCTCGGATCTCCTAGCTACACGGTGCTGGGACCTCCTAGCTACAGGTGCTGGGTCTTCCTAGCTACACGGTGCTGGGACCTCCTAGCTACACGGTGCTGGGTCTTCCTAGCTACACGGTGCTGGGACCTCCTAGCTACACGGTGCTGGGTCTTCCTAGCTACACGGTGCTGGGTCTTCCTAGCTACACGGTGCTGGGTCTTCCTAGCTACACGGTGCTGGGTCTTCCTAGCTACACGGTGCTGGGTCTTCCTAGCTACACGGTGCTGGGTCTTCCTAGCTACACGGTGCTGGGTCTTCCTAGCTACACGGTGCTGGGTCTTCCTAGCTACACGGTGCTGGGTCTTCCTAGCTACACGGTGCTGGGACCTCCTAGCTACACGGTGCTGGGTCTTCCTAGCTACACGGTGCTGGGTCTTCCTAGCTACACGGTGCTGGGTCTTCCTAGCTACACGGTGCTGGCCCTAGCTACACGGTGCTGGGTCTTCCTAGCTACACGGTGCTGGGTCTTCCTAGCTACACGGTGCTGGGTCTTCCTAGCTACACGGTGCTGGGTCTTCCTAGCTACACGGTGCTGGGTCTTCCTAGCTACACGGTGCTGGGTCTTCCTAGCTACACGGTGCTGGGTCTTCCTAGCTACACGGTGCTGGGACCTCCTAGCTACACGGTGCTGGGTCTTCCTAGCTACACGGTGCTGGGTCTTCCTAGCTACACGGTGCTGGGTCTTCCTAGCTACACACACACATTAGAGGTGAAAGTTAATTAGAGTCTGATAATTAACTACTAATTATATATGATGGTAATGTATGTAATTAGCACAGCATTCTGCTCTCTCTCTCTCTCTCTCTCTCTCTCTCTCTCTCTCTCTCTCTCTCTCTCTCTGGCTAGCTGTCTGTCTGCCTGAGCCTCGCTGTCTATCTTTCTGTCTGTATGTCTGTCTTTCTCTGTCTGTCTCTCTCCATTTCTCTGTTTATCTCTCACTGTCTCTCTCACTCACCTGGGCCCACTCAATCCTCGTCACCACAGGTAATCACTCACCTCTAATTAGCTTTATCCAGTGGGGATCTATTTACAGGTACAATTAATGACTTTGTGAATGACTAGTACTTTTTTCCACTCCACTGAACAACACACACACACACACACGTACATACACACACACACACGTACATACATACACTACACACAGACATACACACACACACACACAGACAAAATAGCTGAAATAAATAACACCCCCCCCATATCCCTATCCGCCCCCTACCTACCCCTCCCCCCTACCTCCCTCTACCCCCCCCCCTACGAACAAGACTTACAAGCAACACGTAAATAAATGGTCAATAAATCCCGATAATTATGATAGAGATTAGTGGGTAAATTTAGAGGTAATGGAAGGTGTGAATAAAGAGGAGACGATAATAAACACTGGTGGATGGTGAAGAAGGAGAGAGAGAGAGAGAGAGAGAGAGAGAGAGAGAGAGAGAGAGAGAGAGAGAGAGAGAGAGAGAGTTCATTAACATAATAACAGAAACAGGTCGACACACTGTTCAGAAAATCTTAATATATTATCTTCGGTCAACTGTATTCTTGGGTCAGTGTTTATTTGTTGTCTTTGTTTGTTGTTTTTGTTTTATGTTTGTTGTGTGTTTTTGTGTTTGTTGTGATGTTCTCGTATGTTTGATGTGTTTGTCGTGTGTTTGTCGTGTGTTTGTCGCGTGTTTGTTAAGTGGTGGCTTGTGGCTCAGGGGTTATTTAAATACATATACTTATTCAAGAGTAACTGTACAGAGGGGGCGATAAACAGTCTCTCTCTCTCTCTCTCTCTCTCTCTCTCTCTCTCTCTCTCTCTCCCTCTCTCTCTCTCTCTATCTATCTATCTATCACTGTATAGGTAGTAAGCAGCTATCAAACAGGGAGGTACTACCGCCTGGGAAGATATTGGCAGCATAATGTGTTGTCTAATGGTAGACCCTGCTGCCATATGGCATCACGAAACTTGTGACCAAGTCCCAGGTTGCTGATCTGACTTTCCGCCTCATTTACACACAATTGCAGGGTCTCAATTGTTTCTCTTACTTGGACAACACAACATACATAATGTATATCGTTTCTCACTATTGATTTATTTTTCCGTTTTTGTATTTATTTATGGTTATTATTATTATTATTATTATTATTTAATTCTTATTTGTATTAATTTGCTATTAATTTTATTAATTGTTGTAATAATAATAATAACAATAAATATTATTATTTTCATTATTATTATTATTTATTATTATTATTATTATTATTATATTTTCGCCCCCCAGGCCCTGATGTGGGTCAGTGACCTGTGCCCGGGTGGGCTAATGCTCGAAAAAAAAATCAAGCCTTTAATCTGCCTTTTCTTTCTTTCTTTCTTCATACAAAGCAAGTCTCTCTCTCTCTCTCTCTCTCTCTCTCTCTCTCTCTCTCTCTCTCTCTCTCTCTTTCTCTCTCTCTCTCTCTCTCTCTCTCTCTCTCTCTCTCTCACCAGCCCTCCTACCCCTCTCACTCACCCAATCACCAATCATGGCCACTCACCACATCACCTAACTACACTAATCACCACAAATATATTCACCATGATGGGCCAGTCACATCTCTCTCCTAAATGAAGCTTTCAATCACCTGTAAATGGTGATTAGAGGGTGATTAGGGTCAGTGCTACAGCTATTGCATCCTGTTCAGTACGTGTTTTTGTGGTGGTAATTAGTTAAGACATCTCATTTGGAAGTTGACCGGGGCTCCTCTTGTCGACCCAACTGTGAAATGGTGCCTGTCTGTCTGTCTCTGTCTCCCTCTCTCTCTCTCTCTCTGTACTATCTCATATTCTCTCTCTTTCTCTCTGTTTCGTCTGGCCAATAGGATTCACTTTTACGTAATATAACGAGTTTCTTGCCAGGTGATTGGTCGGGAATGTATGATTGGTGTGATATGATTGGTCTGTTTAGTTGTTTACGTGGTAGGTGATTGGTTTGATGTGTTGATGACGTAGGTGTTGCGTCATTGGTTGGTTTTGATTTTATGGGGGCCAGAGGGGTGATGGGCGTAGTTGGTAGCCAGTGTTAGCTATGACCCCCCCCCCTCCCCCACAGCCCACACACTTCCCCCACTTCCCCACATACCACACAACCCCCCACAACCCCTCACAACCCCGCACCTTCCCCCCACAACCCCCCACAACCCCCCCACCTTCCCCCCACAACCCCCACCTTCCCCCCACAACCCCCCCACCTTCCCCCCACACCCCCCCACAACCCCCACCTTCCCCCCACAACCCCCACCTTCCTCCATAACTACAGTAATTGAAAATATCTCTCCATCACAACCCACTTTACCTGTGAGGGGTTAATTAGAGGGTGCAGGTTACTGTGTTCAGGTGTGCCGTCTATATGCAGGTAACGTCGCTTCTTGTCTCACCTGGTTAACATAGGTATTTGTGGGGGGGGGGGGGGGGGAGCTAGCATAGGTGTGTTATTGGTGGTGGTGGTGGTGATGGTGGTGGTGGTGGTGGTAGTGGTGGTGGTGGTGATGGTGGTTGTGGTGGTGATAGTGGTGTTTGTTGTTATTGTTGTTGTTGTTGTTATTATTATTATTATTATTAATATTATTATTATTATTATTATGATTATTATTATTATTATTATTATTATTGTTATTATTATTATTATTATTATTATTAGTAGTAGTAGTAGTAGTAGTAGAAGTAGTTGTCGTATAAATAGTAGTTATTATTAATATTATTTACATCTACAAATCATAATCTAAAAAAGTAATTAATTTTGTTTCTCCTTTGTTGAGATGAGAGAGAGAGAGAGAGAGAGAGAGAGAGAGAGAGAGAGAGAGCGTATCTGATTACTAAAGAGTCTCCTACAAGTTTATCCGCCATCTTTTGTGACGTAAAGACTTTATAATATGAATTAACCAACTTGTTTATATACTTCCATGATATACTTTCTTCTGTGATATACCGCATTACGTAAACAATATTATATTTTTGTTGACTAATTTCTACCAAGCAACTCTTCCTGACGCCGATGTTCACTTGTTTTATATCGATGCTCACTTGTTTTATACCGATACTCACTTGTTTTATACCGATACTCACTTGTTTTATACCGATACTCACATGTTTTATACCGATGCTCACTTGTTTTATACCGATACTCACTTGTTTTATACCGATGCTCACTTGTTTTATACCGATACTCACTTGTTTTATACCGATGCTCACTTGTTTTATACCGATACTCACTTGTCTTATACCGATGCTCACTTGTTTTATACCGATACTCACATGTTTTATACCGATGCTCACTTGTTTTATACCGATACTCACTTGTTTTATACCGATGCTCACTTGTTTTATACCGATACTCACTTGTTTTATACCGATACTCACTTGTTTTATACCGATGCTCACTTGTTTTATTATACTGATACTCACTTGTTTTTTTATACCGATGCTCACTTGTTTTATAACCCGCCAATCACCTGATACACACAGACGGTACACCCCCCCAAAAAAACAGTATCTCTTCTATTCAATTAAAATATACTTGTTTTTACGATGGATTTTAAAAATATATTACTTCGTTTAATACGTGGTTGTTGATATTGCTTCCCGAACATAGACGGGATTAATGAAATTGATGTACAAAAAAAAGAAAACAAAATGGTTTACGCTCGTAGTTCGTGGGGAGATTGGCTGGGTTTTGGCGTGAACCCCCTCGTTTACTTCCTCTCTCTCTGCCTTGCCGTATCTATACTTTTTTCTTCTTTCTTTCTTTCTCCCTCCCCCTTCCATCCATCTTTCATTCTTTCCTTCTTTCTTTTCTCCTTTCTTTTTTGTCCTCATTCCACCATGCCTTGTTGCCCCTCCTTCTCTTCCCTCCCTCTTTTTCTCTCTGTCTCTCTCCGTCCCTCCCTCTTCTTACTGTCTTCCCTCTTTTCCTTCCATCCCATCCCTCTGTCTGTCCCTCCCTCTCACTCACCCTCTCTTCTGAGAAGAAGACATAAGAGCATAAGAAAAATAAGGAGTCTGCAATAGGCCGGTTGGCCTGTGCATGGCAGCTCCTGTCTAGAGTTACTACCACTCTCTATCATCCATGAATCTATCCAGCCTCCTTTTAAAACTTTCCAGCGTTCCAGCACTTACTACAAAGTTGCTAAGCTTGTTCCACTCGTCTACCACCCTATTTGTGAACCAGTTCCTTCCCATCTCCCTCCTAAACCTAAACTTATCCAACTTAAATCCGTTGCTCAGAGTCCTATCCTGCTCGGCTATTATAAGAACTTTATCTATATCTCCTTAAATACTTCTATCATATCTCCCCGCACTCTTCGTCTTTCTAGGGAATGCAAGTTTAGTTCCTTTAATCTATCTTGATATGGAAGGTTTCTAAGTCCCGGAATCATTTTCGTCATTCTTCGCTGTACCGACTCTAGTGAATTGATATCCATTCTCTAATAGGGGCACCAGAACTACCCCGCATAATTGAGGTGCGGCCTGACTAGCGCAAGATATAGTTGCAATAAGACCTCCGCACTCTTATTACTTACACTTCTAAATATAAAACCTAATACTCTGTTTGCCTTATTTCGAACACCACCTTCCCTCCCTGGGGGTAACCACAGGTGTGTAGTGTACCAGGTGTGCTCTCCTTACCCCCCCCCCCCCTCACACACACGTCTGTATCTTTCTCCGTAAGACGATTAAGTGACCTCTTGTTAGGCGTGAAAAATTAGGTCATGTTAATCCCTGACTGACAACCTATTAAGGTGAGAGGGTTGCCAGGTAGGGGATTAAGTGGTGATTATAAGGGGTAAGGGTGCCAGATAGGGGATTAAGTGGTGATTATAAGGGGTAAGTGTGCCAGGTAGAAGATTAAGTGGTGATTATAAAGGGTAAGGGTGCCAGGTAGGGGATTAAGTGGTGATTATAAGGGGTAAGTGTGCCAGGTAGAAGATTAAGTGGTGTTTATAAGGGGTAAGTGTGCCAGGTAGGGAATTAAGTGGTGTTTATAAGGGGTAAGTGTGCCAGGTAGGGAATTAAGTGGTGTTTATAAGGGGTAAGGGTACCAGGTAGGGAATTAAGTGGTGTTTTTAAGGGGTAAGTGTGCCAGGTAGAAGATTAAGTGGTGTTTATAAGGGGTAAGTGTGCCATGTAGGGAATTAAGTGGTGTTTATAAGGGGTAAGTGTGCCAGGTAGGGAATTAAGTGGTGTTTATAAGGGGTAAGGATACCAGGTAGGGAATTAAGTGGTGTTTATAAGGGGTAAGTGTGCCAGGTAGGGGATTACGTGGTGTTTATAAGGGGTAAGTGTGCCAGGTAGGGGATTAAGTGGTGTTTATAAGGGGTAAGTGGCCAGGCAGTAATAAGTATAGGTAGGTACTCACAAAGGACCCCGGGCTGGCTTGATTACAAATGACCGGTGACACCCACTTGTGAGAGAGAGAGAGAGAGAGAGAGAGAGAGAGAGAGAGAGAGAGAGAGAGAGAGAGTAGAAGGAATGAAAGCATCAGAAAAACGAAAAAAAAGTATAAAGTCTAGTGAAAGGGGAGAGAGAGAGAGAGAGAGAGAGAGAGAGAGAGAGAGAGAGAGACGGCCACCCCAGAGAAGTTAAGAGTCTGATGGATGAAACGCTACGGGGCCTCTAAACACACCACCCGTCTCTCCACCTCCACATTACATCCACACCTAACGCCTTAACTCTCCCAAAACCCCGTAAAGGCCCACGACCACACCCAAATATTTACTCTACATGCTTCTCGCGTCCGTAGACCAACACCCAACCTTATATAACGGAGTATTTCGAGCAGAAAATCAATATTAACCTCCTCCTCCCTCTCAGACCCCTCCTCCTACCTGCACACCCCCTGAACCTTCGCTGTGGCCCCTAGCCCTCCACTGCGTTGGGTCTCTCCGTATTTGGCTGGTAATTTGTGAAGAGGTAACACGTCTATAATTTTCTCAGAGCGACTACATGTGTGGCAACTCAAACAGGGAGGGAGAGAGGGAGGTAGTGGACAGTTCTCAACACTCTACACACTCCGCCTTCACCTGTCCAGCGGAGTGGGAGACTGTGTGGGGGAGAGGGAGGGGGGGGGGGGGTGTGAGGGGCTCGTGTGTGTGTGGAGGGAAGCTAGTGTGTGTGTGTGGAGGAGGGTCGCATGTGTATGTGGAGGGGGTGGGAGGGTCGTGTGTGTGGAGGAGGCTCGTGTGGAGGGTGGGGGCTCGTGTGTGTGTGGGGGGGGCTCGTGTGTATGTGGGATGGAGGGGGGCTCATGTGTGTGTGTGGGAGGGGGGGGGGGAGAGGGAGCTCATCAAATAAAAAAAAACATAAATATTTTCCCCCACCATCTCATTTTCTTCTTATCTTATAATACCATCATTTCATTAACTCACAAAAAAACAACAAAACAAACAAAATATACCATCACTCAGACTCTTTAAACAATAATAATACTTAAAAAAACAAAAAAAAATAAAATCCACAACGTCACTGGATTTTTAAAGTTTTTATTCAATTTTATCTTGTTTTTTAATGTTTCGTCAGTAGTCACCATGCAGAGCGGCGTCCCACAAGGGGTTAGTCCACCGGTGTTCACATCTGACTCTGGATAATTTGTCATGGAATCCAATTAAAGGTGATTAATGTGAGATTTTGGATGGGTGTTTAAAGGTCTGGGTGATGTAGCATGTTGGTGGTCTCTTCCTTGTTGATGCTGTGTTGTGTTGTGGAGTGGTGTGGAGTAGTGTGTTGTGGAGTGGTGTGTTGTGTTGTGTTGTGGAGTGGTGTGTTGTGGAGTGGTGTGTTGTGGAGTGGAGTGTTGTGGAGTGGAGTGTTGTGGAGTGGTGTGTTGTGGAGTGGTGTGTTGTGGAGTGGAGTGTTGTGGAGTGGTGTGTTGTGGAGTGGTGTGTTGTGGAGTGGAGTGTTGTGGAGTGGAGTGTTGTGGAGTGGTGTGTTGTGGAGTGGAGTGTTGTGGAGTGGTGTGTGCTGTTGTGGTGTGTGGAATGTTGATGCTGTGTTGTGTTGTGTTGTGTTGTGTTGTGGAGTGGTGTGTTGTGGAGTGGTGTGTTGTGGAGTGGAGTGTTGTGGAGTGGTGTGTTGTGGAGTGTTGTGGAGTGGTGTGTTGTGTTGTGTTGTGTTGTGTTGTGGAGTAAAGTGTTGTGGAGTGGAGTGTTGTGGAGTGGTGTGTTGTGGAGTGGTGTGTTGTGGAGTGTTGTGGCGTGGTGTGTTGTGTTGTGTTGTGGAGTGTTGTGTTGTGGAGTGGTGTGTTGTTCTTTACTATGCTGTGTCTTGCTATATTGTGTTGTGTTGTCGTGATGTGTTGCACCGTGTTGTCTTGCGTCGTGTTAGTGTTGCGCCGCGCTTTGTATTGCTATGTTGTATTGCGTCGTCTTGTGTTGTGTTGTGTATCGTCGTGTTAGTGTATCATCGTATTAATGTTGCCCCGTGTTAGTGTTGCCGTGTTAGTGTTGCGTCGTGGTTAGTGTTGCGTCGTGGCCGCTTCTGGGTACACCGTGCAGGTAGCCAGACCACCCAGACAACTTTCACACCGGGATTACCACACTTTATACACTTCATCACTTTACAGAGGCACTTAGCGGGTGTAAGTAGAGAGGTGCGAGAGTAACACACACGCACGCTAACACACTTTTATACTTAACTCCTGTGTGTGTGTGTGTGTGTGTGTGTGTGTGTATCATTTAAAAGCGTTGGAATGTTTGCTGTTTGAGTATGTATGTATGTATGTATGTATGTATATATGTATGTATGTATGTATATATGTATGTATGTATGTTTGCATGTATGTGTAATAATAATAATAAATATATAATTCTCAACACCTCAGATATCCTAACTATGCATAACACACACACACACACACACACACACACATACACACACACACACACACATTAAATAACCATCTACTAGGTAAACCACATTACATTAACCTTACGTTATTAAGACATCATTATCATCATCATTACCTCTCAATAAAGATTTCATTATTAGTATCATTAACATTATCAATTAGTGGTGACAGGTGTCATTAACTCAGGTATGCAGAGACTTACCTACCTCAGGTGACGTCAGTGGTATTTTGTTGACGTAATTATAAAAACCTGTGTTTATTATGATTATGATTTAGTGTCTGTTTGTCTGTTTGTATTTGTTTTTATTTATTATTTTCAATGTCTGATTCTAATTATTTATTTAGTGTAATTATATCAACAGGTGAAATTATTATAATATTAAATGATCTGTGTTTTTCAAGATTTTTTGCTGTAATTACTGTATTTCAGTCTGTAATCGTTGTATTTTTAAGAGATCTGTTGTGTTTACTGTATTTTTGTATGTAACTACTGTATTTTTGTCTTGTAATATGTGTTTGTATTCTGTATCGCTGTAATTCATCCTGTAACTATGAGAGAGAGAGAGAGAGAGAGAGAGAGAGAGAGAGAGAGAGAGAGAGGCAGGCTACATTCTCCACTGCTGTAACGCTATTCATTCCTACCTGTACTCCTACCTGTAATCCCCTGTACCCACCTACCTGTACTATTGTCTTGTACTCACTGGCCCGACCATTACATGTCAACTGATGCAACACTGGTTACAAAAAGTGGTTACAGGAGCTCTTGTAGTTGTGTGTAAGTTGATGACAGTGAGGCCTCTATCACCACTACCACTACCACTATCACTATCACCACTATCACTATCACCACTATAACTATCACCAATATCACTACTACTACTACTACTACTATCACTATCACCACTGCTACCACTAACATTACCACCATTGCAACCACTTCCACTACCACCATGAATACAATAACCACAATCACCACAACTACCACTATCATCACCATTATACTTCCACGTATAAAAAAAACAACCACCACCACCACTACATATCATATACCACAACCATGATTACCACTAACCACCAACACTATACAATTATCACCATCTCCACCCTTAGCCCCCCCACACACTACTACTATTATCACCATTATCACCATCACTACGGTCTTGTGTGGTGCCTGAGGGGTTAAGTCATCTCGTGATCTATAATTCCGGGTGTGGAGGACTGTTGAGAGTTGCCTGCTGGAGACTCTAGTTATTAATATACTGTACGTCGACAACCAGGGTGGTGCCCCAAGGTAAGTGTCTGGATCCCAATGTGTTTGTTTGTATTTTAAGCGGCGTCTTAGGGAATTTATATATGATCTACAGTACAGGTGTTGTGGTGGTGAAGGTGTTGTGGTGGTGAAGGTGTTGTGGTGGTGCAGGTGTTGTGGTGGTGAAGGTGTTGTGGTGGTGAAGGTGTTTTGGTGGTGCAGGTGTTGTGGTAGTGAAGGTGTTTTGGTGGTGCAGGTGTTGTGGTGGTGAAGGTGTTGTGGTGGTGAAGGTGTTGTGGTGGTGCAGGTGTTGTGGTGGTGAAGGTGTTTTGGTGGTGCAGGTGTTGTGGTAGTGAAGGTGTTTTGGTTGTGCAGGTGTTGTGGTAGTGAAGGTGTTTTGGTGGTGAAGGTGTTTTGGTGATGCAGGTGTTTTGGTGGTGCAGGTGTTTTGATACAGGTGTTTGGTGCAGGTGTAATTGCTGGAACAAATACAAAAACTACTAGTTACAGGAATAAGTGCAGTTTGCCAAGTTCAGGTGTGATCAGATTTACTAGTAGACATACCTAACCTAACCTAACCTAACCTAACCTAACCAAACCTAACCTAACCTAACCTAACCTAACCTAACCTAACCAAACCTAACCTAACCTAACCTAACCTAACCAAACCTAACCTAACCTAACCTAACCTAACCTAACCTAACCTAACCAAACCTAACCTAACCTAACCTAACCTAACCTAACCTAACCTAACCTAATCCCTTCTAGGTATAGCATTAGGGAGTTTAATCCTGAGGTGAAATAAACTGAGGAAGGAGGGAGAAGGAAGGAAGGGAGGGAGGGAAGGAGGGAGAAGGAAGAGAGTAGAGAGGGAAGGAGAAGGGAGACGAGAAGAGGGGAGGGGAAGCTAATCTTCACATGATCTAAGAGCAATACAAGGTTAATCAAAGCTTAATTAGCAGCTGTTCCTAAGAGATAAACACAAACAGGTAATGACAGGTAAGTGTGGGGGAAAAAATCTACGGTATTTACCTGTCAACAAATACGACATCAACCTGTCTATAATAAGTCGATAAAGGCCTGTCTGTCTGTCTGTCTGTCTGCCTGTCTGTCTGTCTGTCTGTCTGTCAGTCTGCCTGTCTGTCTGCCTGTCTGTCTGTCTGTCTGTCTGCCTGTCTGTCTGTCTGTCTGACTGACTGTCTTTTGGTCAGTAATTGTTATAAGACTTCACAAACAGTTAAAATGTTATACAGTGGAAGCATTGTGTTTAAACATGTTTCTCTCTCTCTCTCTCTCTCTCTCTCTCTTTCTTTGTGTTTTTGTCTGTTTGGTGTAGTACTGTGCTGTGCTGTACTGTGGTGAATGGCGTGCTGTGAAGTGTGTGCTGCGTATTGTGTCCTGTGTGTTGTGTGCTGTGTAATGTGGTGCCGGGCTGTGTGGTGCTGTGTTTTTTGATGCTGTGTGGTGCTGTGCTGTTGATGCTGTGCTGTGTGGTGCTGTGCTTTTTGATACTGTGTGGTGCTGTGCTGTTGATGCTGGGTGATAACAAAACTACGGGGAGCTGATTGTGAAGTTGACGTTTTCCATTTACGTGTTAATGACCTGTCTAGTGAGTACTGGACGTGTTGTTATTATTATTATTATTATTATTATTATTACCACCTGAGCTACAGTCTTCTCACATAATTTCCCCTCAGAAGGTCTTATATACATCAGGTACCAACCCCCCACAGTGCTCTTGACAACTCGTTAATAAGGTATCAGGTTCCAGGAGACAGCAGGTTATATACCAACAGGCAACTCTGGTATTAAACTAACGCACACACTCTTGGTATCTTATCATGGTGGAAGAATTGTGAAATGGATAGTAGGTAGCCCTCAAATGACCCGCTAGGCTGCATCTTCCCCCAATGAGAATATGTAAATTATATTTTTTTTTCCTTTTTTATACTTGAAGATTAGGTAACGTAATCTAATGCGCCTTGAGGGGTTAGGTTAAGTTTGGGTTAGGTTAGGTTAGGTTAGGTTAGGTTAGAAGAATCAAAACACTTGACACCTGTGACTAATTTTCTCCAAGTCAAACTCCTTCTTTAATAACAGGTAAGGGCAGCATTATTATACTCAGCCTTACCATCATTAAGCATTATAGTGACCCTGATTATTATTACATTAAACCTTCTCTTCCTCTTATTCCGTGGACATCATTTAAAGGCATAATAAATCTGGATAATGAATTCAGAAAGAGAGAGAGAGAAAAGAAGTAATTATTTTAAGTAGTCTCTGAGTATAATCTCTCACGTTATCTCTCTCAAATCTCAAGTCTCAACAGCTCTCTCTCTCTTTCTGTCTCAACTCCTCTCTCACTCTCCCTCACGTCTCAATCACTGTCTCAACCGCTATCTCTCTTTCTCAACCCCCTCTTTCTCTCTCTCTCTCTCTCATATCTCCCCCACACACACACAAGACCTGGAGGAGAGGTCATTATGGCTGCCAACAGGAGGTAAGGCCAGACATCAGCTCTTAGGATTATTCACAAGTTGCGTCTTTCTGTAATGTGAGTATCTGAATAGTCTGTGTTCGTATGTGTTGTTGTGGCTGTGTTCGGGTGGCAAGATAGATGGCTAGATAGATAGATAGATGGCAAGATAGATAGATAGATAGTTACTGTATCTCAATTGATTTTGGTTGATTAGTGAAGATGCCTAACTAATCAATTAACGTAGGTATTTCATCGTAAATATTATCATTGTATATTAACCAATACAAACAAACAAACAAACACAACGATCATTACACAACCCTCAACACCTTGTTAATAAGCTCCGCCCAACCCGTGACGTCATCAAATTCAAAGCCTGACGAAACACCTGACGAAACTTCGAATCAGTAATAGTCATAGCGTTTTGAATCCAGTTTATCGGTACCCTTATTCAGGTAATCTATCACGTATAATACTTTTCTTGATAAACACAACCCAAGAATATTATTGGCTTGTTAATTGTAGTATTTCTTCCCTGGTGTAATTTTTTTAACGAGTGATGTATCGAATAGAGATGCTTCATAGTGAGTGAGACGCCTCGAAGCTTCAGTGAACTTGAGAATGACGGCAGTGTAGGTAGGTATGGTCACGCCGGCTCACACTACAACTGTCCTCCTGCCGGGCTGGATCACCTCGCTCCTGGGACCTATATGGACTGTGTTGCAGCTAAGTTAATGTGATGGTGACGGGGATAGTGATTGTGTGTGGTGCTGGGGAAGTGACTGTGGTGGTGGTGACGGGGAAAGTGGTTGTGGTGGCTGGGACGTGATTGTAGTGGTGCTGGGAAAGTGATTGTGGTGGTGGTGACGGGGATAGCGATTGTAGTTTTGCTAGGGAAATGGTTGTGGTGCTGGGGGAAGTGATTGTAGTGGTGCTGGGGGAAGTGATTGTGGTGGTGCTGGGGGAAGTGATTGTGGTGGTGCTGTTGGGGGAAGTGATTGTGTAGTGGTGGTGTTGGGGAAGTGATTGCTGTTGTGGTGGCTATGGTTGTGTTTGTGGTGAGGCTAGGGAAGTGGTGGTGTTATTGAAGTGATTGTGGTGGTAGCAAGATGGTGGACCTATACACGTCAAGACTCGAGGTAAAACAAAGGCTGTATAAACTGGATAATATATTTTCTAGTTAATAAATGTAAATTATATCAAAATAGGACGCATCACGGGACTCGGCCATTACCATAAAGGGTAATTTATATAGATTTAGATAGAAGGGGATTTATATTCTTGGAGTATCTCGTGAATTGGCTTTCGTAGGTAAATTTGTTATGAAATGCGTCTAGTTTCTGGACTGATTAATTTATATAGCTTATAGTCGGTATATGATAGTAGGTAATTTATATAATCTTCATATATTAATTGAGCTTTTAGGCCAAAATTCTAGGTTAATATGTATAGTTTATAAGATGCAAAGTAATTTATATAATTTCTAGAGCTAAAATACTAATAATTTGTATACTATCTATTTAAACTTGCCCTAGAGTGTTATATAACCAGTTTATATAATAGTTGATACTGGCTTATATACATTTCGGTACAGAGGTGTGCGAGTGGTGGTTCAGTGGCAAGGTATACCCGTTTGGGATGACGGAGGCCTCAGGTTCGTCTTCTGGACTGACTGTAAGACGTGATGACCAAGACGAGGCGGAGGCAGGATTCACAAAGGTTCGTAAGTGAAATATCTTTTACCTTGAGATGGGAGAGATAATGGTAGAGATATTAATAGGTATAAGTGAGGGAAGGAGGACCAGGGGAAGGCAGGGTTAGTAAACACAGACCCCAAAACACGTTGAGTAGAGGGCCGTTGTCGCCAACCCTCAGATAGGAAGGGGTTTTTTTATTTTAAGTGGCTGTTCATTTGTCTGGTTGTCTGAAGAATTTGCCTTGTCCGATACGTAAGATAATGGTGTGTGTCTGTCTGTTGGTCAATAATTGCTATAAAACATCACAATTAAGTTTTTACATTGAAAAATATTAAAGTAAAGCAGAAGTATTGTCACCTGTGTCGACTACAAATTGACTACAAGTTTAAGGTCAGATGTGTTAAGGTATATGTGCATCTGACGTGACCTCTAGGTTGGTGGAGTACTGCAGGGCCTGAAGTACACCACCAACCTATTGTAGCTTGGAGCCATGAGTGAATATTGGGTCACTGGATGAGGTATAGATCAGGAAATGTTTATCATGATGTCAAGGTCACTGCTGAAGGTCAATGAATGTGGTATTTTAAGATTTTAATGGTGTGGGCGCGATTGACACAGTGGGGGCGCGCGATTAACACAGTGGGCGCGGGAGTGTTTTATGGCATATTTGAAGGACCTATCAAAAGCAATATATTTCCTAAACAAATGACTTTTTTTTACTAATATTTCTTGGTGGGGCAGCAGCGTTAAACAGAATATTAAAGAGCAAATCACGTGAAATCAGGAGCAGTTTGAGGGTTAAAAATAATGTTGTCACTATATAATAAATGAAGAAATATAGCGGTGAAGCATTGAGTAGATGGTTAATGGAATAAACAAATTGAGAGAATGGGAAGTGAAAGAGGAGGGAGAAGGGGGAGTGGAGGCTGTACTGGAGGTGAGGGGGGAGGATTACCCAGCAAGCAGCGGTGTGTGTGTGTGTGAAGGAGTGGATAACATGGCAGCAATTTACGGGAAAAGACGTGTTGCTAGTGGATGCTGATGATTTACGAGGCGACAGATATATACACGTATGATTTGTTGTGAATGAAGAATTATACCAGGAAGTCTGTAATGTATATTGAGTGATAATACATGAAAGTATGATTTTAATTCTTGCCACTACCGTAACATACACTAAAAAAAAAAATGTTACTTGATTAAACATTTATTTTACAGGTACAAAACGGAAAATTCCTGCCGAGGGAGGATGACAACCACAACTTGGTGACCAGATGACGGGTCACCATCAAGCTGGACAAGAGAAACGAACAAGAACACTGAAAAAAATGAACCTGTCCAACATAACTCCATCTACCCGACATGAAATGAATAATTCGTATGATGCAGAAGTGTTGGTTAGATACGTCCTCATAGATATTGTAACAGAGTATAACAGTGTATTGAAAGTGTATCTACTGTAGATGTACTGTAGGACTTAGTGTAGGAAGGACTTAGTGTAGGAGTGAGGGAAGGACTTAGTGAGGGAAGGACTCGCTGTAGGAGTGAGGCAAGGAATTTGTAATACTGTTATAATATTTTGTGGACGTTATCAACCATTGTGTAGTGCTTCAGTCCCACCAATGAGGTAGACAGTTGATGACGTCATTACTCGTTAGGCTACTGGGGGTGACGTCACTGCTGTTACACCATTTGGATGGCTCGGGTGACTTTAGCTCAACTAAAGACCTAGAATACTGTACAGAGAACTTGTAACATTGGTTAAAACTAAGTTGTAAAGATTAGTGATAATTAGTAAATTCTAAACCAGCATCTTGTATTTCAGTGTCAGGAACAGTAAAATGTCTGGATAAAAAATTTATTCTATTGTACAAAAGGTGACGTTTTACCGTTTCTGACACTGAAATACAAGATGCTGGTTTAGAATTTACTAATTATCACTAATCTTTATAACTTAGTCTTAACCAATGAGTTTTTTTATCATGTGTTGTAGTAGGGTGATTCTTATTTGTTTTGTTAAGAATAAATTATTCTTAAACCTGTAAAGTCTTTTATTTAGATTTTAGGAAAATAGTTGGACGTGTAAACTGGTCACTTTAAACAAGGCAATCGAGATAGGCTATACAAGAAAAAGCCAAATTTTGTAATTTTTTTTAAATAACAAGTAATTTTTTGAAATAAATATTATTCCATTTAAAAAATGTAAAGGCTATATAAGATAACAATTTCAAAATCAGTTTCTATTATAGGATTAGTTAAGAAATACTTTAAGGTATTCAGGTACTGTACAGCATAAAATCAGTATATCGTGTGGAAAGACAGTCGATTGAGTTCACCTAACAAACCAGGTGTTATCAGACGAGACGGTTAACACAGGTCTACGAAAACACAGAGGAATATTAACATTTATTAAGTACTGTATTAAATACATTATTACAGGTCAATATATTGCTTTGAGAGGTCAGGTCACTATGTTGCTCGGAAAAGCCGGGTCACTCCACATGTCGCTTGAAGAGGTCAGGCGACACTGCTGCAGGTCACTCCACATGTCGCTTGAAGAGGTCAGGCGACACTGCTGCAGGTCACTCCACATGTCGCTTGAAGAGGTCAGGCGACACTGCTGCAGGTCACTCCACATGTCGCTTGAAGAGGTTAGGCGACACTGCTGCAGGTCACTCCACATGTCGCTTGAAGAGGTCAGGCGACACTGCTGCAGGTCACTCCACATGTCGCTTGAAGAGGTCAGGCGACACTGCTGTACGTCACTCCACATGTCGCTTGAAGAGGTCAGGCGACACTGCTGTACGTCACTCCACATGTCGCTTGAAGAGGTCAGGCGACACTGCTGTACGTCACTCCACATGTCGCTTGAAGAGGTCAGGCGACACTGCTGTACGTCACTCCACATGTCGCTTGAAGAGGTCAGGCGACACTGCTGCACGTAACTCCACATGTCGCTTGAAGAGGTCAGGCGACACTGCTGCAGGTCACTCCACATGTCGCTTGAAGAGGTCAGGCGACACTGCTGCAGGTCACTCCACATGTCGCTTGGAGAGGTCAGGCGACACTGCTGCAGGTCACTCCACATTTCGCTTGGAGAGGTCAGGCGACACTGCTGCAGGTCACTCCACATGTCGCTTGGAGAGGTCAGGCGACACTGCTGCAGGTCACTCCACATGTCGCTTGGAGAGGTCAGGCGACACTGCTGCAGGTCACTCCACATGTCGCTTGGAGAGGTCAGGTGACTACTTGTTTGAGGCCTCAAGTCACTGACAAACTTCACTTACCTGTATGAAAATTATATTAGTTAAGACATTCTGCTTTAAAATGTGACGTTGTCAATTATATAAATTAAATTAGTAAATAAAATTCGTGTATCTTATAAATATTCAACTCGACCAAGAAAACTATATTGATTATTTGTTTAAAAAAAATTACTCAATCTTTGAATTAACACAATCAAAAATGTTTGCTTAGTCGGAAATTTACTTTATAACGAATTTAAATCACTTACGAAACCGGTTTAAAATGAACTCGATAAAAAAGTTTAAATGCTAATAAAACTATACTGGAAACATTTTAGAATTTAATCTTACAATATAGTTTATGAAGCTCAGTAATATTCAAAAGTTAGTGAGAATGCTAAATAATGCCTAAGAAATAATTCATTGATAAACTTACCTTAAACGTTGAGTTTGTTGAAGGAACATTAGTCAATTCTTCTGGTCTGGACGTGGTATTTCTCCATCAAAACTGTGGAGAGAAAAGAACCTTTGTTACTCGTGATTAACAAATTTATCCAATCCATAAACCAACAACATTAAAGTTATAAATCAACACCATATTAAAGTTATAAATCAACAACTAAACGTATCATTCCCAGCCAAGTCGAAATAACAGAATTAAGATCCACAAAACTCTTACAACTTAAAAAAATTACATCTAATTCTTATTAATTAATTTCATAACTAACTTCAGGAAAAGTCAAGTGCCAGAAACTATTAACAACGGGAGGTTCAATAGACGACTCAAAAGAACCACCCTCATGGCTAATGACGGAGCGAGAACAAAGAGTGAACGTCATTTAACACCACAACAAAGCCATATTTAACCTGAACTATTATCTAACTACACCAAGACAGTTTTACTCAGGAGTCAGTCGCCGCCGTACACAACGCTGTCCACTATCTTATGACACTAAGTAATAGATCATTATACAAGGAACCATCACTGGCCGGGACGACCCAGTACACGGGGGAGTCTGTAAGCTCTTATTCCGACAAGTCAACAGTCCATACAAGTCACTAATATTGTCGTACAAATAGACAAGTTTGGGTAGTGAGGGAATAACACCGTTTAGTAATCTTAACGAGAACATGATAGGTGGCGAGAACAGTGAACGGGATAAATTGGTCTCTGGTGGGTTTTGGGGGGGAAGGACTTCGCCGAGTACCCAGTGTTACGGCCAATGAAAGTCACTATGCTTAATAGTCAACTGTAATTAAGATGAGGTTTTGACCACATCAATAAATAATGAATGCGTCAAAATGCGAGTTTCAATCATTCCCTTCGACTTGCCCGTCACCTGAACGTCCTTAACCAAGGCGTTTACAGTACTCCTGAGCTTGCTGAATATGTGGTCCACGATTCGATTACAGTAATTAGTGGCCAAAATAACCCTTGAAAAATTTTAGACATTTTTTTAATGATAATTACTCATCAACTTTGGGTTTCCAAGGTGTGATTAAGGGCTTGTGTTATTCTGAAAGTACTTAATTGTTAAATCCCTTAAATTTCAATTCTGAGAAAAAAGTATATTTTGGTCAAAAATTTTGTAAAGTTAAGACAGGGGTGTCAAACTCATGGCCCGCGGGCCAAATGTGGCCCTTGGGATGGTCAGGTGTGGCCCGCGGGATGACGGCAAACTTTATCCCGTGAAATTATGAAAGAAATAGATAAAATCATGTTTATTTAGTAAAACGATTTTTACATACTTAAGATTAGACAAACCCAAATGAGGTATTCCTGGGAAGACAGGTAAGGCAATGTGTGAAGCTGTAAACTTCAATCCTGCAAATATGTGATATAGCACTTGTGTTGGCCCTGAAGAGGGTAACTAAAATAAGAATTGGCCCTCGAAAGGTATTGTTTGACACCACTGGTTTACACGTTATACCACTGGAAATAGACTGTACAATAGAAAGGAAATACTTAACTTACCACAGCCAGCCCCATACTGGCATCACGCAGCTTGGGAGGTAAACAAAGCGAGCAGAAATGACGTCACAAACAAAAGACGTCCACGTTGCGAATCCACAACCAACCATTGAACTCACTCGTAACATTAGGTTAAGTTCTTCATTCAGGAATTTATGTGGCGTGACCGATTTTATAATAATGCTTATGAGAATCTATGTACTCCTATTTCTCTTCACTACCCTATGTGATGACAAGTTTAATAAACTATTCTGCATATGTTGTATTTTCTCATCCTGATTTAACTAATATATTAAATAAAAAACTAAAGTAACAAAAAGTAAAGGAAAACAATGCGTCACTGAAATAAAGGGGGGGGGGTATTCTCCACATGGGACTCGTGGGGGGGGGGGGGATTATTCAGTTGGCAACACGGGGGGATGGGGAGATTCTTCATATGATCCATATTACTTTTAACTTTAAGGAAGATTCTAAATGGGTCATGACCGTAATTAATTCAAATTCAGCAGTGTTTTGTTGTTCGTTCCCGGCCAAAAATAAAAGGAGGCAGTTTACGTGTTAGTTTCATTGACCAAGCCCACGGAGGACACAACCAGTCTCTTCTATTCAAATAAAATAAAACTTTCACCATTACGGATTTAGATTATATATTAAACTAACTAAAATCCCAACGTAAACCATGTGTGCTGAGAGAAGTTTACAGTTATAGAGTGTAAACTTTAACTATTTTATTGAAAGTTATGTAAAAACTCGTAGGTCATTTAACTCTGACCTGAACACCTATGTATACTTTAACCTAACATTGTGATATAGCAGTAAGGTAAAGTAACGCCAAGTACACCAATAGGACGTTGGAATACCTGTACACTTATACCCGTCAGCTGGCAGGACACGACAGCCAGCAGTCCCCAGTAGCATCAGAAGCCGCCGTCAGCAGGGCGTACCAGTCAGTAAGTAGTATCCAGTAGCAGCAGCCTGTAGTAACTGCCCGTCATCAGCCGTCAAGAAGCAGCTACAGTACACAGAGATTAAAGCAAGCTGGGAGGTGTCAGTAGTCGTCAGGAAGCAGCAGTCGTCAGCAGTAGACAGAAACTAACAGAAGCCGGGTGTCGGACTCTCAGTTCAACACCACCAGTTCACAGTGAGGCTCGGAGACGTGTGAATGAAGCCTCGACTCCTCTATACTGAACCAGTGAACCATCATATATCCGAGTCCCTTTTTAGTATCGAAGCTATAAACACTATCACTCAACCACTAACTATAACAAATAACAATCATAAGTAATACTAATTTACTAAATAACTTAATAAAACTTAACAAATTACTAAATTACTTGAAATCGTTGAGGGAATTCATTCAATGTTTCGAATCTCTGTTTTTTGTGGCCCTGGTAATGACGTCATCAGTGGGCGGGGTTAATAAACAAGGTGTTTGGACTATCAATTGGTTGTTGTGATGGATGGGTAATTGTTATTCATATATTTACATGACAATGAAGTATAATTTTCTTGGTTTATGATCTAACTCTTGTAAAGTTGTTAACACTCACACACACAAGAGGAGACACAGTAGTAACGCGTGTATCTCTCACCAATATGTCAAGGGTTCGAGTCCTGCTTGGCCCGGACGCACGTGAAGAGGGTGTTATCCTGTTTGACCCTCACTACCAAACATCACAGGCTTACAGGGGCGGATCCAGGAATATCAAAAGAGGGGTCCAAGAAGTTTTGGGTGGGGAAACATGGCGAACAAAGCGAACCCACCCAAATGGGCATTTAGAAGCCATGGGCACTTGCTATAAAAGATATTTTGAGGTCAATATTAATTACTTTTTACGATACAAAAATGCCTGAGTACAATACTGCATTAAAGATAAAGTCTTGGAATTTTTTGATGAAAAGGGTGAGTCCGGACCCCAGGACCCCCTATATCCGCCCTTGTATGGTCTTCGGGTTTCTCTTGTATTAAAACTAGATAGACCAACCGCCCGAATGGCCAGCAAACTGATAAGTGGCGAAATGACAAAGAATAAATTTATTTAAGTTAATCATAAAACAAGAACCATTTTCTATATCAACTTTTTTATTGCATCATAGAAAATATTTTTATAACGGGGAAACAAAAGTAAATATTCTCTCCGGTTTGTAACAGAGACGTGACCAAGCAGTTAACAGGCCAATCAGTGGCGAAGAGAATAAACTGAAATAAAAAGTAAAGTATGATTGGTCACCTACAACCCACAGACAGATAGATAGACAATTTAACGTGTTTCCGCCTCATCTACGGGGACCAGGAAAGTGCTGCTTTCAGAGAGGAAAAAGACAAGTAATGACGGGGAAGTAGTGACGGGCAGTAGTAACGGGGAAGTAGTGATGGGAAGAAAGTAGTGACGGGAAGAAAGTAGTGACGGGCAGAAAGTAGTGACGGGAGAAAGGGGGGAGATCTCGTCGTCTCCAGTATTCAGGTGAGTGACGCCACTGACCATTACCTCACAACACCTGTACAAGTTCTACCTGGAGACGGACGCGACATTATCAGCTGTGCGACCCACCGTCAACCACCACTCTGCCTCACGTCTTCAATGTTTTAAATAACCTTCTCAGCAAAACACAAGAATTTCGTCATTGGAGAAGAGGAAGACTTGATAATGAGATAATGGCTTCTTGTATTGATCTCTGCCTTAATTAAATCTTTCTCTCTCTCTCTTACTCATTGCCTTTCTCTGATAACTCGATGACGTCGTAATTTGTTGAGATGATGACGTCATAAACATTTATTATAACGCATTATTTTACGTCACAACAATTCGTTACATTGTGTCACACTGACGTAAAAAACACTTGTAAACCCAAAGCTTCACCGATACGTCACAACAGTTTTATACAGACACTGTAAGTTGTACTGTACATGTTTGTGTGTGTGTGTGTATGTGTCGTCAGGCTTGTAATTCCGTATGCCGACAGGTCCGTAATCGTATGTAAAATATTAAAAAAATATATACAAACAATTAGACACGTGTAAGAACATAAGAATGGAGGAAACTGCAGTGGGCCTATTGGCCCATACTAGGCAGCCCCATTTACACCCAACCCCTATTGCTCATATATCCATCCAACCTATGTTTGAAGCTTTCCAGCGTGTTAGAGTTAATGATGATGTTTGGTAACTTGTTCCACTCATCCACTACTCTGCTTCCATACCAATGTTTACCTATCTCGCACCTAAATCTAAATTTGTCTAATTTAAAACCATTGCTACGAGTTCGCTTCTGGTTGGATAGTTTGAGTACCTTTGTTATATCACCTTTGTTTAACCTTGACTTCCATTTATACAACTCGATTATAATCGCCCCTCACTCTACGTCTCTCGAGGGAGTGCAAATTAAGATGCGTTAACTCAAGGTTCCTAATGCCCGGGATTAGTCTTGTAACTAACACTCCTTTGTATGAACCCAAGTGCTTTGTTAGCCTTGTTTCGAGCAAATACACATTGTTGTCTTGGTTTAAGATTCCTACTTATCAATACTCCTAAATCTTTCTCAGATTCTGATTTCTCTATAAAAACGTTGCTCATCTGATATCTGGTTTCTCTGTTTACATCTCCTAGACTAAGTACTTTACATTTGTCCAAATTAAATTTCATCTGCCATTTTTCAGACCACGCGAAAAATTTGTTTAGATCTTCCTGTAGTTTTGCGAAGTCCTCGTCAGATTTAATTACACGTCCTATTTTAGTGTCGTCAGTAAATTTACTTATGTTGTTGTCTTCGCCTGTATCTGTGTCGTTTATGTATATTATAAATATTACTGGTCCAAGTACTGAGCCTTGGGGTACTCCACTAGTGACGTTACCCCCAATCGGATTTAGTGCCGTTAATGCTTATTCGCTGTTTCCTGTCCTGTAACCTCGTCCGAATCCATTTTAGAATATCTCCTCCCATTCCATGAGCAATTACTTCCATATAGTGTGGCATATATCAAGACATATTAGGATATAAATAAAACCTGTTCCAAAACTGACACATTAACAGGTGTGTAGTAAAGACATACGCAAGGAACGTTCACAGTTGAAAGAATTAAATAACATAAATAAGAATAACAACTGATTTCTACACCGTCTCATGTCCTTGTGATAAATATATTAACAAAACCTAACCTAACCATACGTATATATACCTGTAAGATACATTAGGTGCTTTTTAAAATATGTTATTGAGAAAATAGTTTAATCCAAGAATATCACAATGGGAAGATGGTGTATTGGTTACGTGTTGCGAATGTTATCTGATTCAGTATAATGGTGATGGTAACGGAACTAAGACTCGTGTTTTTTTTGTTTTAGTCTCTTGTATGGCTACAGTTTACGATCTTATAGTATTTTTGTAGTTTTTGTTTGTATAACTCCCCTATGGATATATAGTAGAGTTCCTGGAAAGAATTTAGAGGAGAATGACAAGACTAATCCCAGGCATTAGGAACCTTGAGTACAGAGACAGGTTAAAGCATCTTAATTTGCACTCCCTCGAGGGAAGTAGAGTGAGGGGCGATATGATCGAGGTGTATAAATGGAAGTCAGGGTTAAACAAAAGTGATATAATAAAGGTACTCAAACTATCTAACCAGGAGCGAACTCTTAATAATGGTTTTAAATTAGACAAATTTATATTTAGGCGCGAGATAGGTAAACATTGGTTTGGAAATAGAGTAGTGGATGAGTAGAACAAGTTACCAAATATCATCATTAACTCGAACACGCTGGATAGCTTCAAACATAGGTTGGATGGATATATGAGCAATTGGGGTTGGGTGTAAACAGGACTGCCCAGTATGAGACAATAGGCCCACTGCAGTTTCCTCCATTCTTATGTTCTTATGGGGGAGAATGATCTTACACAGTCTCTAACTCCACTGTTGATGTAAGAAGAAATTAAGCACCAGTAGATAAGAAAAAACAATATAAAATAAGAAAACCAGAACGAGAGACTGAGAATGAACTAAAATCTTGTTGTCAATAATTAAACTATTATAATATCGAATTATTTATATTTTCCATTGGATATTTTTAACTGTAGTCGAATTTTGAATTTCAGTTTGTAACGAATCAAATTTTCGAGGAGAACTTAAGAAAACAGATGTTAGAAACGTGTTTATATTTTCCCGGTAAAGTCTTGTGGAAACTAATTAAACTGACAACACTAAACACAGGATACAGTTACCGTAAACATGAACAATAGGGTAAACTAACTTAATACAACTCCATTAAGAATATTTTAAACGTGTATTTTCCCTTGTTTTCGCATGCAGAAAAAAATGAATAAAATAAATAGACAAATAAATAAGCTTAAAATATACTGCACGTACTATTAAGTGTTCCAGAGATACACACACACACACACACACACACACACACACACACACACACACACACACACACATACACACACACACATACACACATACACATACACACACTGGCTCCTTTTATCATTGATGGGTCACTAGCGTATTAATACTTTCTTCATGCTGTTGAATGTCACGTCTTTCAGAGTTGGAGGCAACAGTTAGTTACGGTTTGAGGATAATGAGTAGCTTCGTCAGTCACGCTAAATACCAGCCTAGTGTGTGTGCGGGTCTCTCATGCCTCGCTTCATCTCTTATGCTCCACACAAACCCAATATGTTTAGCTGATCTGCCCGGGGCCACGAACAGGTCGCTGATGAGCTTTATTACATTATATTCATCAGTAGCTTATGAGGGTAAATATTTGTACAATTTTTCTCTATATTTGAAGCGGAAATATATTATAAAATGAGTTTAGTTATTATTGATGATTCTGATACGTAAATAAGTTGAAGTTTATGATTGTTGTGGCTGACGTGTCGCTAGGCTGTTCTCCTAGGAGCTAGAATCCCTTTTTTAGTAACGTAACATCAAGGGTGGATCCTGGGGAGAGGTCCTGGGAGTCTGGACCCCCCCTTTCATAAAAAAAAATTCCAATACTTCTTCTTTAATGCAGTATTGTACTCAGGCGCCTGTGTACAGTAAAAAATAATTACTATTGACCTCAGACTATCTCTTATATCAAGGGCACATGGCTTCAAAATGGCCTCAAAATCCTCATGATATTGGTCAGATTAAAAAAAAAATCTTAGGGGCTTACAGCACCACCCCCCAACCCCCTCGCTGGGTGGACTCGCTTTGCTCGCCATGTTCCCTCGCTGCCTCTTGGACCCCACCTTTTGATATTCCTGGATACGCCCCTGGTAACATCTTCACTCTATTGAATCTTATTTCATTCTAGTAATTCGTATTATTTTCATACAGAGAGTTGGTCTGTTTTTATTCAATTACATTTATTGTATTTTTTCAATAGTCAAACCACCAGATTCTTTTCCCCGCCAGATGTAAATTAAATATCCTTCATTTTGTTACAATTTCGGATGGAAGACAAAGGTTACGAAGACGGAATTTCAGCTGAGATACAAGACATAAGAACATAAGAATGGAGGAAACTGCAGTGGGCCTATTGTCTCATACTGGGCAGTCCCATTTACACCCAACCCCTATTGCTCATATATCCATCCAACCTATGTTTGAAGCTATCCAGCGTATTCGAGTTAATGATGATGTTTGGTAACCTGTTCCACTCGTTCCCTACTCTATTTCCAAACCAGTGTTTACCTATCTCGCGCCCAAATCTAAATTTGCCTAAAAAAACACATTGCTACGAGCTCGCTCCTGGTTGGATAGTTTCAATACCTTAGTTATATCCCCTTTGTTTAGCCCTGACTTCCATTTATACACCTCGATCATATCGCCCCTCACTCCACGCCTCTCGAGGGAGTGCAAATTAAGATGCTTTAAATTTAACCTGTCTCTGTACTCAAGGTTCCTAATGCCCGGGATTAATCTCACAAGCGCAAGATGCAGTTTTAGGATGATCTCGCTAGTCTTGTAACTAACAATCCTTTGTATGAACCCAAGTACTTTGTTAGCCTTGCTTCGAGAAAATGCACATTGTTTACTTGGCTTAAGATTCCTACTTATCATTACTCCTAAATCTTTCTCACAGTCGGATTTCTCTATAACATCGTTGTTCATCTGGTATCTGGTTTCCCTGTTTACATCTCCTATACTGAGTACTTTACATTTGTCCACATTAAATTTCATCTGCCATTTTTCAGACCATTCGAAAAATTTGCTCACATCCTGCAGCTGGCCAGTGGCGGGTGTTGGCCAAACAACACTAATTTGAACCAAGACGCTCGGGCCCAAGGACTGTAGAGGGGACAGCGGGCACAATACTCCTTTAAGGGATCACTCATGTAACAGGCGTCAATGTTAAACTGTATTGAATAAACTCATTTAAATATACAAACTCCCTCTTCGAATCTGTTGTTATTGTAACCTATCAACTGAGCAAAATTATGGAACTCTTAATTATGGATTGTGTTGTTGATAAATCTATTTTATTCATTGTGATTTAACATGATAGAGGTAAATTTAATAATAATAATGATCCCAGCTTCCAAAACGCCATAGTACAACACCTATATAAGGTCCATTTTTCCCTATAAACACCATATATGCGTTGTTGTTTTCCTAATTCCGTTTTATATATTGAACATAATCCCTGACATCTAATATTATAGACACAAACAATCGGCCACTGACTACAGCTATACACGACCGCAAGTAACACGTCATCAACACGGGCTACAGTGACCCAGTTTGAGAGAGAGAGAGAGAGAGAGAGAGAGAGAGAGAAAGAGAGAGAGATAGGAACTGCGCTTTTGTCCTGAGTCTATCGTGTACAGGACTTTTGTATTTACCCCAGACCGGGCCCAGAGAGAGAGAGCCAGCCTTTTCACTTATCCTCTCCATGACCAATGTGTCTCGGAGCGGAGCCTACAGAAGGTTGGGGACCACTACAGAAGGTTGAGGACCACTGCTACCATCACCATACACTGTCACTGTTCTTTTGGTATCACGTATAAGTACAGTACACCATCTGGAGTCTTATTACTGAGGATCTTGTGTCTCTCTCTCTCATGAGTCCTATTACAGATGTTAGGTATAGTTTACAAATGGCTCTATGACTTTGATTTAATTTTGTTTTTAATTGTTGTTTCTGTAATTATCTGTTTATTCTCGATATAACTTTAAGGTAATACTGAACAGTTTCTACATTCAGTATGACCAGAGCCGCACCGTTATCTCTTATACACACCCAGTATTACCAGAGTCACACCACCACCATTCATTATTGCCAGAGCCACATCACCATCGCCTGTACACTCAGTATTACCAGAACCCCACCACTCAACACCTGTCACCTCACCCGACGAAGGTTTGGGACTCCTGAGAGACACCAACACCTCCTCACACACCTATAATATTTAACACCCCATAATACTCCAGGTGTTTTCCTCCAGTAATTACTAAGTCAATGTTCTTCAGGCTTTTTGACCCATGACCTAGTGTAGGAAGGTCAAAGACGACTATGACTTTCTTCTTGTATGAAAATCTAAAGAAAATTAATCGATATGCGAATTTGGATCACCTGAAGACTCTCCATCCGATTAAATTTCAGTTTAAGATTAATCACCCTAATGCTAACCTAACCTAACCTAACGTACAACCAACCTAATAACCTCACTTAAACATAAAACATAAACATTAACTTAAAATAATTATGTTCTAGCAAATACACAGAAAAAAAAATAAAACAAAAGAAAACGGTTTAACATTTAGCTGTTCAGTATGACGACTTAAGACAGCGGTACACCGGGCGCTTTCCTCCAAACATGTTGGGCAAACACCGGCCAGCAAACGAAGAGACGTTTTGCAACACACTGGAATCATTGGAACGTTTTGTTGGAGCGGCTGTCCAACACAACACAAAGCATCTAGTCGAGGTTCACCATGGATCCCGTCACTACAGTTGGGGCCTTGAAGGGTTATGCTTTTGTTCTTCAATTGCTGAAGCAAGTTAGGCGTCTGCAAAAGCTAAAGAAAAGACAATGGGTGTGACGTGAAGTTTATTTAAAAGTGGCGGCAGCTGGCTGGTCAAAGAAGACCCTGAATATTGATTAATAATATTAAAGAACTTTTAAAGTGACGAATACATAGAAATATGTCACCGTTTATGGGTTATATTGTAAATTATTATTGTTATATGAGTTATTTCAAATTTTAATTGAAATTATATGAAGCTCACTTGAGCACTAATCCGGCCAGCAAGGGTCCCCACGAAACCGATGTCCATTTCTAGCAACAGCCGAAATCCTGCTGCTTACTGGGAGTTTAAGCCAACGGGCAACACGTTTGGAGGAAAGTACCCGTGTGCCGCCACCTAATCTGGTTCACACGATGAGAGGCTACAAGGATATTAACTGTGTTCCCTTGACTTTCTACCTTTCGTTTTTCACCTTGAGTAGAGGATCCAATTTTACTCTTGTAAGTTGTTGTAGAAGGAATTAAAAATAAAACACTTACTGGAAACAAGATGAAATGATGTTCAGTCACAGGTGAGGTGAAGCATCTCGTTGTCTCGTTCAGGCGTCATCCAATGTTTCGAACTTGTATTTGTCATTCAGATAGATCAGTTTACTAAGAATTTATGCTGATAACTTTAATTCCTGCTTCCTCCTTTTGGAAATAATTATTCAAGAGGTTTATCAAAGAGTTGTACATGTTTTGTTTTCAAGTGTCTCTTTAGATCAGATATTTTAAAACTCTCATTGGTAAAAACTCCATTACAAATAATACACTGTGGCCCGAGTGCTTAGGTTCATTTTACACAATTGATACAGTTATCCCTAAATTATCATCACTATACAGTACTGCGTTTTCTATAATTATGTTCGTTTTCTATGGGCAAGTGGTTGGTGTGACGATAACTTATGCCTTCCATTATTACTAACATTTTCTACTGCAGCTTAACTAAATTATTTTCGTTTTCAGACTCAATTGATAGAGTGTATTGGCAATTTCTCTGGTAAGAAAGCGATCCATTCTTTTCTTGGTGTGGGGTACAGTTGTCTGAATCAAGTAGCAGCCGCACACTCACCTCCACAACATAAACAAGAGTTAAAAGACATAACCCGCAGTACATAAGAGTCTTTAACATACACAATATGATTGGAGACTGAGATCGGCTTCCGTGTTGCCTGGTGTTAGTGACTAAATTGACTACATTTATAGCATTACCTGATAAGCCTAATGTATTCTAAGAATATTTATGGGGAGATAATTAAGATTGAATAGTAATATTATAAGAAGGTCGTTCAAGAGTGAGGTGCTTCCCCGCCTGGAGTCTGGTCCCCAAGATATACTTGGGACTGTCAGTTGATTGGAAATGTCCAAAGGAGACCCACCAGACAGCACTTCGGCACCTCAGCTACCCTGAGAGATTAGAACGCCTGCAATACAGACGGGCAAGGGGAGACCAAATTGAGGTGTATAAACATCTCAAAAGGCACTACTCAGTCGAGTGTCCATACCTGGAGCTGGCGGACGCTCGCCCCACAAGAGGTCACAACTCAAGGTTGAAGAAGCCGCAAGTCCAGAAAATTGTGAGGGCAAACTTTTTCGGAGTGAGAGTTGTGAACTCTTGGACCAACCTGCCAGAGAGTGTTGTGGCGGCACCGAGTGTGAGCTCTTTCAAGACCAGACTTAACCAACACTGGAGCAGGTTCAGATACATTCAGGAGCCGGTGCATGCCCAGTACTTGCCAACAGTGCGTAACAGAGACGTGACCGATCGCCCAAGCGGCTAACGAGCTGATCAGTGGTGAAGAGGATAAAAGTAAAAAAAAAATAAGTGCCACTTAACGATTGAAACAGAAGACAGACGCTAAAGACGATGTTTGTTGACACCAAAATCAAGAAAATCTCGAAATATTGAATTAATGAGAGAGATTTATATATAGGAGATAAATAAAGATGTATAGATGATTGGAACAAAATTTATAACTTTTACTTACGTTTATCCTCTTCACCACTGGCAATCGGTCACGTCTCTGTTACACACTGTTGGCAAGTACTGGGCACCGGCTCCTGAATGTATCTGAACCTGCTCCAGTGTTGGTTAAGTCTGGTCTTGAAAGAGCTCACACTCGGTGCCGCCACAACACTCTCTGGTATTAATAAAATATGTCCATTAACGTAATTACAACTCGGTATTTGAATTGAAAGTTGGACAGATTTAGGAGTGATAAATGTTGGGTGTAAGTGAAGCTGCTACGTTATAAGCCAGTAGACATTACAACATATTTCTTAATCAATAGGTTATTAAATCACAAGCGTCTTAGACAAATTCGACCTCAATTTGACACCCCAACAGCCACCTCCAACTGAATCACTGGATGAGAAGGATTACATGAGGTCAACACGAAATAATTACTGACACTGTTTTTACTGTATTAGGACAGGTCAGGTGAGGTCGATAGTCATAGTGGGAGGTCGGTCATTCAAGGCTTAACCAACAAAGAACGACGCTGTGATCTGAATGGGCGTAAGGAACATCAAGTTGCATCTGCTCGTAAGGATGAAAAACGTCCCTAAAACACATTTGTTTTTATATTTCGTAAAACGATTCATTCTGTTTTTAATACGAATTGGATATAATTTAAACTGGATTATATTTATCGTCTCACTATGATAAGGATAATGATGTGTAAGAAGATCACATTGCTCCACCATGGTCAACAAAGCTAGCCTATTCAACTCTTTGTAAGGCACAACGAATGATTAATACCACAATCAACCACAACAAAGAAATCATACGATGATGATCATAAACCTGTTTAATTATAACTAAAAGAAAAACAATTGTAACCAATTTCCCAAAGCACACTACAATACACACACCTGAATTTACTAACAGCAATCTTAAATAATAATCCAAAGTTGATATTCTAGCACGTGAGGATATTCTTCAACAAACAAACTAACCTAACTAACAGCTTAACATCCTTGGGTCAGTTCTGAAGTTACTCGACATACGAATTGTAGAAAGGTTTTAATTCGCGTATTTTGGGTCCCTTGTGGTTTAGTTCATTACTCATTGGTTGATATGGTGACACAACGATCCTAAAATATGTAAAAAAATTCCACTTCTTGTATTTTATCTTTATTTAAGCTATTTTCTTCCTGTTTTTTTTTTATTTTCATCACATTAATTTGCTTCATATTTTCCTTATATTCACGTACTAGGATTTATTACTTGTTTTCAGAACCAACTATAATGCCATATAACCAGAAGCTGACTCGCCTGCCGTATACACTCAGTGCTGTTCGCTAATTCTCCACACTTCTCTCTCTCTCTCTCTCTCTCTCTCTCTCTCTCCCATTTTCTCACTTCTTCCTGCCACAACCATAAGATTATTAAACAGTCTGGGTTATTTCACACATCCTTGACACAGCCTTCACACAGGGAACTAAACATCTCTTTTCGACAACTCTTGGCACAAATTTCGTTCTTATACAAGCTCTGTATGTATGTATGTATGTATGTATGTATATATGTATGTACGTATGTATGTATGTATGTATGTAATCATTAAAACACCTATAAAAAAAGGCAGAAAATATCACAAACTAACATTACAAGACGCCCAGGTAACAGCGTTCATTAGTTAAGACACCCGAGAAACACACCTCCACCAGACCAAGACATACTATAACAATATACATTACTATATATATCTCACTACACTATAATTTATATATATATAATCTGAAGACCCTCACCTGTTAGTTATAAAACAAATAATATGCACCGTGTTATTGTTAATCACGTTGGTATAGAAATAATATTAATAAACAAGTAGGATCTTTTAACCAATTATTATTCACTGTACAGGATTATACACACACAGTAATACTCGTCAGTGCTGTGTAGGGGCTTCCATAAAGTAACCATCATTGTATAATCTTCCTTAACCAGAAGAGACACGCTGCCAATTGAAAAAAAATATTTATAACATAGATAAACTTCCTGAGAACAGAATTTTGAACATAATACTTGAACAGTGACACAGACTTTACCTATATATGTAACACAGTCGATCAAAGTAACAGCATTTGAGAATCTGTAGAACTTTAAGAGGTGTTGGTGTTGTTACGTCAGGTGGCAGTGTGGTGAGGGTCTTCTTCCCTTGGTTGCCTGTCATAGTGAGATGGTCGATGTAGGGGAAGACTTATGACCCGCACGGTTGGCTTAGTAGGATATCTGTTAATACTCACTGTAAACATGTTCTGTGTGGATATCTGTGGGTAGTGTGTGAGAGAGCCTTCAGGGGTGTTATCTTACAGGTCTAGATGGTCTTAGTGTGAAAAGATATATTTTTATCTATTGTATTTCTTAGTAAGATCCATGACTGAAGAGGCCTGGAGTATAACAATATTTTTATTACAGTCTCAATAAGGAAATTCTACTTTATAAAACTCTCAACAATAATGTCTTCCATCTTCTACACATGTTTGAGATCACGTCATGGCCCAGTGACGGTATAACTGTGAAAAGAAGTCCTTATGCCTTTCAACTGTGTTTTTCACGTTGGTGACACTCGTTCACTTAGTCCATAAACTATCAAATCACAAAGTCCGGCGTTAGTAGAGTTGTACTCCCTACCCGAGGACCCAACCAATGCTCCCGCAGAGACCACAACAACGGGACAATAAGCATCTGTTTTATATTGACATTAAATTATAAGAAACAACAATACAGCATTAAATAGACCCTCAAACACGTTACAACCTCGTATCTGTATCTGGTACCTGGACTAGTTCACAACAGGTAAAGTAAAATATGACCCAAAATTAATAATTATTTGAAGGAAATTCTTTACTCTGTCAAGTGACATAACAAAGATTAGAATAACTATTTTTTTTGAGTGTTTCAGTATTGATGGCTTGTATGGGAGTGAATATTACTTGTATCTGAGGCCTTAAACGGGTCCCCAAATCAATTGTTTAGTTCCTGTACAAATATCCAGCGGCGGTCCTTGATTATTTCAGATATACAAATACATAAGACAAACATAAACAATTTAACACAATAAACAAGGTTGGTTGTTTAGCCCCACGAGGAAATCAACTCCAGTACAGATTATATTTATATTCAAAAGCCATATATATATTTATTAGTCATTAATTAAAGACCTGGAAAAAAATAATGATAATCCTGTGTTTTATCTACGTCTCTTGCCGTAGTTGTCTCACCCACCAACCACAGTAGTATAGGCTGTGAGTGTCCAACAGGGGCGAGAGACATCTTTGGGGAGAGGAGAGGGGAGAGTCATAACCCCCCCTCCCTCTCTCATACTATATAACGTATCCAAAGTCTCTTCCCTTATTATACATTCTTAGAAAAATAATCAACAAAATATAAAAACAATAATAAACTTAAACTATAAGAATAATACTTAAGAACATTAATTACCTTATTTAATTATATGTGACGTATACTCCATCTAATTAGCCTCATTGGTCGGTGATTTTTACAAGCTGACCAATCACAGTTCTTTTCTCACAGTGTCGACCAATGAAAGGCGATGTGGCGTGTATTTCATGACAATATAAGGAGGAGAGAGGGTGGAGGAGGGCTCAGTGTGCTGCTGCTGCTGCTGTTAGCTCTCACCTGCCAGACACACACACACCTGTACGCCACCTCACCTGTAATCAATCTTACCATATATACTGACAGATATTAGCCTACAGGTGAGTATTGCTTTATTACCAACTACCATCTGGGTCGCTCTCTCTTAGTGTAATAATGTAATAATTTATATGTAAGCTATTTAGTGATATTTATACAACTGGTGAGTGTTATTATAATTTGTGTGTATAGGAGTGTTCAGGTATGTGTATTGGTGTATGTATATATGTAAGAGTGTATGTATGTATAAATATCGGTATGTGTGTATGTATACGTGTGTATATATATGTGTGTGTAGGATATTTACTTACCGACTTCTCTTAGATTATTGTGAATTGATTTCATTTTAAACTGATAACATATACTGTACAAGTAACTCCTATAGCATCATCACTATAGGCGCCGGGGAAGCGCTCAACACACACTGGCAAGAGCACTATATTATACCTGGTGAAAGGGGGGCAATAACATGACCTAACCTAACCTGACCTATCCTGACCTGACCTATCCTGACCTGACCTAACCTATCCTGACCTAACCTATCCTAGCCTGACCTAACCTATCCTGACCTGACCTAACCTATCCTAGCCTGACCTGACCTATCCTGACCTGACCTAACCTATCCTGACCTAACCTATCCTAGCCTGACCTGACCTAACCTGACCTAACCTGACCTAACCTGACCTAACCTAACCTGACCTGACCTAAGTCCTCATTTACTCCCTCAATTATCGTCACCTAAAACCTTAATAAAAACAAAGGAATATATAATTAAACAAATAAACAATAGCAACGGTGAAGTTAAATCTACCTGTTGAAACTCTTCCATTAGACTCACCTGAGGTACACGTGAGGCAAAACTCATTAAGCACAGGTAAGATCAAACCAAAATAATCGACAATGGATAAAATTGACTCGTAATATTTGTCTAATTTTCAAGGAAGAAAATTAAGAGCTGCATTTTCTCTAGTTTGTGTTGCGTAGAATAAAATAATTGATCAAATCTATCTTTGTGTTGCTGACAATTAAACAAACGTGTAAAGAAATACCACTACTCCCCCCCCCCCCCACTAGGATGATTATGTAAATGAACTGGTATTTATTTCCTTCCATACAGAAAAAAAAAAAAAAAAAAAATATGGTCCGTCGGCGAGCATTCAGACCGACGGATTTAAACGAGCGGGTGAAGTTCGTGTTGATGTGGCTAGATGGCGTATCGGTGCGGAACATAGCCCTAAGGACGGAAGCTAGTATCTCGACTATCTATAGGTGGATAAGACGATGGCAACGAGAGGGGAATTCTGGCTTAAAACGACGTACTTGTCTCTCTCTGAAGGCGGTGAGGGACAAAGAAATGTGGCGTGAACAAGCAATCATCAATCCACCTCCAAAAATTACCGCCAGAGTTGATGTTCCTCTACGTCAGGTTTACCCCAGGCCAAATACCCTCTTCTCCCGTGGCAGCCAGACGAGAGGAGATAGTCACTGTAAATCTGTCTTCACCAACGGTATAAATCTCCATAATACAAACCGTAATTACCGATATAATATGGGGTATCCAGATATCACTTCCAATTCATGTGTTGCCCATAATACCCTGGCAGGAAGGTGTTGGGGGCATCACATCTCCACGTACCCACTACAGGAGTCACCATAACTTACTCTCACAGATAAAACAAACCAACTGATGTGGAAGCTAGACAGTGAAGGAAAGCAGATTATAAATTCGTGGGAGACTGCAAGATAAAAAAAATATGTTAATACTATTCAGAAATAAAATAATGCAAGAGAAAAGAATTTATATAAACAAATTTTACGCCCTAGTCTACGGTGTATTGACAAGTGCTCGTAGTGACTAAGGCATAACATTCCCTCAGAGTTTAATAAATGTTAATAAAATAGAAATACGTCTTCTAAAAAATTATAATTCCTGGTTTAAAAAAGACTGTATTGTGATTGGCTACTTACCCTAAAATATTATTCCTTTAGTTTATAGGTTTGATTTAAATAACCAATGACATTAACCCCCCCCCCCAAAAGTATCCTGTGATTGGTTGTGAAGTTCCCTCAATGTTATAATTATAGAATCAAATAAGAATTAATTAATATAGTTTTGCTATATATATAAATTTATTATCTATTCTATTATAATTTATTAATATAAGTACTTCAGTAGGGTTAAATTGGGTTAATTGATCTCCATTTAACATTTCATATCAACTTAATTGTTAATGTAACTTGTTGAATTGTGTAACTGCTGTGTTAATGTTTGGTAATATTTATATATAACTGTGATGGTAAATAATGTTGTCTGAGAATGAATAAAAATGATTTAATATTATTTTGTTTTATAATCTGTTGTCCTCATTCTGTTTATTGTGGTGTGTGTGTGTGTGTGTATTTCCTCATTTTTTGCTAATTTAAGAGAGTCTTAAGTCGGAACAGAAGAAAAGGATGTAATGTGTTGATAAACAGTCTAGTGGTGAGGGTAGAGGCAGTAGGTGGTGTTAGTGAACTGTATCTGTGATGTGTCCCGACAGCCGGGGTGATGACGGCGGGTGCGGCCTCACTGCTGTTGGTCCTGACTGTCTGCCTGACTGTCGCCCAGCTGCCTCGCCCTCAGGGTAAGTTATAACCTCTGACTGATTGATGAAGTTAATTAATATTTTATAAGTTAATAAAGGTCTGTAGTTGACAACAGTTGTCTCTACGTGTTGGTTGGTCTTGTCCATAATAGTGTAAACATCTTTCTCATGTCATCATCATCAACACTGTTGTGTTCCTCAGGTGCAGGAGAGACGCTGAGCGTGGCGGGGGCGGCTGTGGCGGCTGTGGCGGCCACAGTGTGGCGGCCTCGCTGCTCTGTCATCCTCCTCACAGACGGCACCACCTCCTCCACCACTGTGTTCACGGTGAGTCAACACTACTGCACCTTCACCTGTGTTCTTATATTACCTGGCCACAGGTAACACTACTGCACCTTCACCTGTGTTCTTATATTACCTGGCCACAGGTAACACTACTGCACCTTCACCTGTGTTCTTATATTACCTGGCCACAGGTAACACTACTGCACCTTCACCTGTGTTCTTATATTACCTGGCCACAGGTAACACTACTTCACTATAATACTGAGCTTCAGTTGGTGTTATTTTGTCACTTCAGGAGCTGGGAGGGCTGGGAGCCCCCTGGGGGGTGACGGTGTTCCAGGTGGCAGCAGAAGGCAAAAGTCCAAACATGACGGAGGCGCTGCTGTCCCGGCTGGTGGCCCAGGCTCGACGGGTAGGTCACTCACAGTACTAGTGAGGCAGGACAGTGAGGCAGGCAGGACAGTGAGGCAGGAGAGTGAGGCAGGAGAGTGAGGCAGGACAGTGAGACAGGACAGTGAGGCAGGACACATAACTAACAACAGGTACACATCAACAGGTGAGACAGGTGTCGTGGTGCGTGACGGTGGTGGTGGTGAGCGACGACTCAGCCTTCCTCGCCGCCTCGGCTGAGTGGATCTTCAAGGGCCGCCTCCTGGTGTGGACCAACAGGCTCCTGGCCCTCACCCGCCGGCCTCTCTCTCACCTCCGCCACCTCCACACCTCCTTCTCCATGATGAACGCCATCTTGCTCCTCCTGGACGACACCTCCGGTTACCCCAGGTAATGACCAGCCGCCATGTTGCTCCTCCTGGACGACACCTCCGGTTACCCCAGGTAGTGACCAGCCGCCATGTTGCTCCTCCTGGACGACACCTCCGGTTACCCATGCTGCTAAAGCTGCCTCCCTCTGGTATAATACATTACGGTTCACTGAAGCTCCTTTCTCGTGAAAATTTGAGGTATAACATTGCTATATGCCTAGAGGCCTTACTGGGTATTTCTACTTGATTATCACAAACATGAATAATTATTCTTCAAATCACTGTAACTACACGAGCTAACAAGTTACGTCTCATGTTTGAAACTTCCCATGAGAAGCTTAGTGCGGTCAGCCGTCATGAGCACCTGAGACGCGAAAAAATACAGCAGTCTCTTTCTCTTCCACAACAAGTTCTCAGATTATATAACCCCCGTGTACAGGTGTGTGGTGTACGTGCACCTGCCCTACAGCCCTCAAGTAGTGGAGGTGGCTCAGTGGTCGCCCCGCCGTGGCCTCATCCTTACCTCACACCACACACTCTTCCCTGATAAGTTCGCCAGGTGAGTAAGTTACCTGTTCCACCACTGAGTTATTATTTTTATTATCCTAATTATGTTTACAAATTACTATGCTTTTATTACGTAGAAAATATCTCTTATTATCATTACTACTACTACTACTACTACTACTACCACCATCAACATCGTCGTGGTTGTTGTGGTATTCCCGTCACTCACCTGGTCAGGCTGGTGTACGGGCCAGAGTTCGTTGTAGCATCTGAGGAGTTCCCGCCGCATGTAATCAACAACATGGCCCCGTCACCTCAACACCCTCACGTCTTCAAGGGTCCTCTCGTTTACCTCCTCGACCTGTTGGCTCAAACTTGTAATTTTACGTGAGTTGTTGTTGTTTTGTTTGGTGTGTGTGTGTGGAGTGATGGTATTAAAGTTGTTTTCTCAAGCATGTATACAAAAAGGGAGAATGTAATATAAACAATGTATATAAGCAAACAAGCTAGAATGTATATAAACAAACTATAATACTAATAATACTGTAGACTTAACAATAAGCGTAGACGTTGGTAGGAGTAACAAACATTCATCTCTTCAGGTACACATTCTCGCGGCCTTCTGACGGTGCGTGGGGAACCAAACTCTCAGACGGGTCCTGGACGGGTATGGTGGGCATGGTGGGTAGACAGGTGAGTGTGACAGACCCCCAATAGGTATGGTGGGCAGAGCAGGTAGATGATTGTGATAGTGTCCTAATATAGTGGACAGGTAAAGTGTAGGCTGAGCATTATTGATATTAGTCTTTTTAATTTATTACTTAAGTCTCTCTCTTCTCTCTCTCTCTCTCTCTCTCTCTCTCTCTCTCTCTCTCTCTCTCTCTCTCTCTCTCTCTCTCTCTCTCCGGGCGGTGCAGGAGGCTGATCTTGGTTTGGGTCCATTTGGTGTAAGTGCTACCCGAGCCCAGATGGTTGACTTCACGAGGTCAATACTCATCGACAACCTGAGGATCATGGGTGGGTTAGGGCATCCAGAGGTAGACCCATGGGGGTTCTTGCTCCCTTTGGCGCCCCTGGTGTGGGTGTCCATCCTGGTGACGCTGGCGGTGGTGCTGGTGGCCGTGTTTCTGCTGTCTCTCTGTTTTTCTCCTCAGCGTCATAATCGACTCGAGTGGTTCCTGGACACTTTCTTCTCATTCATTCGAGTTTTGTTCCAGCAAGGTAAGTTAATTAGTGAACAGGTAAGTTAATTAGTGAACAGGTAAGGTAATTAGTGGTAAGGTAAATTACCATTATAAAATATAATCACAAATCATACTGGTGGACAGAAGAGATGTACAAAATAGATCACATCCCATTATTATTTTTTTCATTCCCTCTCATAAATAACTTCTAAATGGTAACGTTATGCACTAAGTCATATTATGTAATAGAGTCAACAGCAGGATGTAATAGTATTAATACTTTTAATAATATGATCTTAAAGTTTAGAATTTTTTGGATAAAATAAGAAATTTCAATTGTATTAAAATTGGTGTAAGTTGGACCTCACTTGATGCCGCTATGACAGACGCCTGGGTGACTGGTGGGTGGTGGTGGGAGAGACTGGTGCTAGGGGCGTGGATGTTGATGGTGCTGGTCTTGATACGGAGCTACGCGGGCACCCTCATGTCTATTCTGGCGGTTAGATACATCCCTCAACCCTTCCAGTCACTCAGAGAACTCCTCGACGACCGCTCCACCACCATGATCTGGGAAGTCGGCACGGTCTATATGCAGTACCTTCAGGTTAGGTTAGGTTAGGTCTCAGAGTAGTTTTATCAAGCTTCTATTTGTTATTTTGTCACTTATTATAAAAAAGTTATACCAACACCTCCGTAAAGATACTTTTTTTGCGTGTGTGTGTGTGTGTGTGTGTGTGTGTGTGTACAGTGAAGAAAAACAAAATCGAACCGTAACTGGGTGTTATATTCTGTTTCTTCATTAAATATAATACTATTTGAAACGGATTAGATTTAATTCATAATGCTGAAATACTAATTTACTGATAATATTCAAGGCTGTCAAGACTGGTATATTTAGTGAAGTAATGGCGTCTGAGAATGACGGCAGACTCAAGCTGGTGCTAACGACGGAGTACTTACACATGGCGGATACCCTAGTAACGGAGGGACGCCACGCCCTTGTCATTGAAGACCTTACTGGGAAAGTCATCATGGCGGATCATTTTTCCCTCATAGGTGTACTGAGACTAAAATCGTTATTCAGTTGTTTTACCGTTTGCATACATTTGCCTTGTATCACTATATATTCCCTCACTTTGTATATAAACTCAAATATGAATTCATTCCCCATATGTTGTGAATTTTATATAATTTATCAATGATTTCTGAACATTACATACGATTAGCATTTGTCCTTATCATCTAAATCAAAATTCCTAAGTCTTCCTAAAATTGAATAAAAGAAAAAGGGAAATGTGATGTATTAAAGAAAACTCATACTACTAGCTTAATGAGTAACTATGATATTTTGGTTGATATGTAACTGAAGTCATTATAATTATTCATGACAGGTGAGTGTAACTTCTACCAGTCTCGGGAGGTGTTCTTGCCTGTGTTCCTTAGCATGATAGGACAGAAGAACCACCCTCTTGTTCCTGCCTTGAATAACAGGTGAGGATGTTTCTGTTGTGTTATGTCTGATCAATCCCTTCAACTGTTTTTCTTAATATATCTGTTGTGTCTGTCTGTTGTCTGTTGTGTCTGTCTGTTGTCTGTTGTGTCTGTCTGTTGTCTGTTGTGTCTGTCTGTTGTCTGTTGTGTCTGTCTGTTGTCTGTTGTGTCTGTCTGTTATCTGTTGTGTCTGTCTGTTGTCTGTTGTGTCTGTCTGTTGTCTGTTGTGTCTGTCTGTTGTCTGTTGTGTCTGTCTGTTGTCTCCTTTGTGTAAAAAAACTTTAAATACCATAAATGAGTAACTATCAACAGATTTCATAGTAGACACTAAAAGATAATTTAACAAGTAATAAAAGATAATAATTTGAGCTTTACTTAAAACCCAGAATAAAATCGGTGACTGAGGCGGGACTTTACGGGTATTGGATGAAACATCTGAGCATCAACTCCACCAGATGTAAAAGACCTCCTACCAAGATTACCGTTAATAATTCCCTCTCCGTCGCTAACCTCTGGGTATGATCACCTAACACTCATGATATATACAGTTATAGATGACTTCTTCAGATAATTAATATATAAATGAATGGAAAATATACGTTCTTTTTTTTTTTAATATTACAGGGAATGTTTGTGATGCTAGCTGGTGGTCACATCCTAGCCCTGGTGGTGTTAGGAATCGAGTTACTTTCTCTCTGATTCCTTTCCACCTAAAGCTCTTCACCTCCCATCTTTCTGCCTTGATGATCACCCTATAACTGAGTCTTCAAGAGCTAACACAGTACTAGTAACCTGCAGTGGGTAGTGGATATACCTCACCCCTTCTCTCTCTCTCCAACAACATTTCATTAATTTTTCCTTTTCCTCGTCTAATAAATTCCAATAAAATGATAATTGTTTACTTACTATAATAAATCTTTCTATGTTGATCTATTCCGGGTAATGTTGGTTATATGAGCCATGTGAGACGGTAGTTGAGTTATGACTTATGTGTGTTGTCCCGTCCACCATATTGACGAGACAGTTCCTAGTATGTATTTAATATAGACTGTAAATAAACGTAAATAAGTTAGTGTGGGCTGTAACTATCCTCATGTGTGTGTGTGTGTGTGTGTGTGTGTAAAAACGCCTTGATCTTAAACTATAACAAACTGTGTGGGGTGTGGTGGGGTGGGGTGTGGTGGGGTGAGGTGTGGCGGGGTGTGGCGCATCTTCCCGCCCACCAACCACAACAATTACATCATCCTCACTACAGTAAATGCCGTGGGTGTCTATCAGTGGGGAGAGGAGGGGGGGAGTGGGGGGGGACGGGGACACCTAGCGGATTTATAGTGAAATTATATCAAACAAACCCAAAAAAAAATAAAAAAATCCTTCTAAAATATGTATGTCTCTCCTTCCTCCCTCCCTCCGCCACCCTCATCCTATTGACCAATCTCTATCATTTTCTCATACTGCCGACCAATGAGAAGTGTTGTGACATTTAGTATTTGTGTAGTGAGGTAATAAAAGGAGGAGACGGGGTGGACTATGTGTTAGTTTAGACACTGTTGCCGGGACCTCCTCACCTGTACGGCTCCTTACCTGTACGGCTCGTCGACATTACCTTCCGACAAATAAGTAAGAATTCAGTACAAGTTATGATATAAGAATACAATACTTAATGAACTGAATTAACTGTAATATAGTCATGTTACAGGATGACTATTTCAGTTGACTGTACCCTGGGAAGTTTATAAATCTACTTAAATACTTTTATATATATATTTCAGTATCTATAAAGAACTAAAGATTATTACCTGAAGTAGAGTTCCTAAGAATCTCCCTTCCTCACCTGTATCAGCCCAGGAGAAGTGGTCATTAGTCGACAATTAATTTACCTGTGTTGATTTCCTGTATTGTTAATGTTATATAGGAGTTTATTAATAGTCTTACCTACACTGAGCAGCTGTACAAGACCTCTCGTGAAAAGTGAAAACAAAATATGGCGTTACAGTTGTATAGTAATCGATAGACTGTAACTGTTCTCCTCCTGTTATGAGATAATGCTAGAGAGAGAGAGAGAGAGAGAGAGAGAGAGACAGAGAGAGAGAGAGAGAGAGAGAGAGAGAGAGAGAGAGGTTGACACGACTAACAAGGGATAAACAGATGTACCGCCACGGCCTCATAACAGTTGTATACCAGACTAATAAACGATATCTTTGTCTCTTATTAAATACAAACATTAAATAAATATCAATTACCTTCACAATATGTTATTAGAATCCTACAACTGCTTAGAATCACCTTAGGTCGTTTAGTAACCGAAATATAGTAATCATCATTAAGTTAATTTAGCGTCTATAGTATTGATATATGTTTATGTAGTCTATATAAATAAATAGTATTTTTATTTACTCCCTCACAGACTAGAAGATGGTCCGTCGTCAGTCGTTTAAGCCAACCAGCACAGATGATCGCTTGAGGTTCGTGATGCTATGGGTGAATGGTGTGTCAGTCCGTGATATTGCCATGAAGACCACAGCCAGTGTATCGACGGTCTATAGGTGGATAAAGCGCTGGCAGGTCGACGGTAATGTTGGCTCAAAACGTCGGTGTCTTTCCCTTAAGATACCGGGAGTAAATAATGAAATGAGAGTCCAAAATCCAGAGATAAATGATACACTGAATTTAGATCAAAGTAGAGGAGTATATTGTGGGAAAAATACGTCATTTCCCCAAGAGTTTCAACCAAGGCAAGACACTTACTACCCACCTGTGATTAATAACTATCTGAACGTACAAAAACAATGCGATTATCAATACAGAGAATACACGGATGGTTATTTCAACTCAGGAGGACAGACAGTAATGAACAGCACAAGAAAATCGTTTCCTCTTTACCCTGGAGCTGGACGATGTTGGGGGACACACACGACAGTTCCTTGAGTTACTACGAACTTAAAAAGATTACTTAGAGACGAATCTGACCCCAAGTGTTATAATAAATTAGAGATCTGTGAAGGAACATCTGTATAGAAGAAAAAATTAATTAGATTCTTGAAGTATTGTAGGAAGTAAATAATGTCCTTTTATATTAACCCTGGGAATAAACCATTTCTTTTAAACTGTAAGATTTAACCTTTTCATTGTATCTAATAAATTGCATCAGGCAGTGACAGGAGAAAATATTATGTCTTATATAACTAAAATAAATTACATCACGCTTTACATTATAAGCTAAAAACTTTATTGAATTTATTGCTGCCTGGTACAATATGGCTGATGTGTATTTAGAAATAATATTCAATTTTAAGTCTTAATTCCTCTTGTTGTCGTAGATTTTAATAAATGTCATTGAAGATATATAATTACTTTTAATCTTGATGTACCTTTATATTGATAAGTTGTCTATTATTTACAGATAAAGGTGTTATAGTCAGGTGGGTGGAATGTTAAAAAAAAGCGAGACACATTTATTTCTCACGTTTCCTTAGGTTTAAAGTTGTTTCTCTTACTTCTCTCACTTTGTTGTTTACTTTCCTACCACGTAAATATTTCTCTTGATAAATTCTATAAATATCTTGTGTTTATTTAAATTTATCGAGTTCTATTTGGTATTTCCCTTCATCTCTACACCCACCAGCCGCCATGTTGTTCCGCCATCTTTAAAGTAACTACGAGCTTAAATATTATTAGTTATTTTGAGTTGTTAATTCCTCTTTTAATTAACTTAAACCTCGTCAAAACTACAGGTAATTATGAATTATATAAACAAGAACACAAGAACACAATAATAATCTAATATAAAGAAACATTACCTAGATATTAAAATCCTCCCCCCTCCTCTCACTCGTCTTTCTCTGTCGCCATGTTGTCTCCAGAACCTCGACACTCCACAACCTTAACAAACTCTTCTCTACCGCCATGTTGTCTCCAGAACCTCGACACTCCACAGCCTTAACAAACTCTTCTCTACCGCCATGTTGTCTCCAGAACCTCGACACTCCCTAGCTATCAACATTGTCAAACGGAAGCAAAAAGATGCCTCAGTATATATATCAAAGCACTAACTCGAGAAGAGAAGAGAAGAGAAGAAGAGAAGAGAAGAGAAGAGAAGAGAAGTATTATATTATGAATTAGACAACGGGCAGGAAGGATAAACAGACTTAGGTCGGTCTTATACACGTTAATCCACCTTAATGATCAATAAACAATAATATTCGTGGATATAAACAACTAGATGGATAATATAGATGGTTAGGCAGGGGTCACTGGTAGGTCACTGGAGGGTCACAGGTAGGTCACTGGGGGGGTCACTGGTAGGGGGACCACTGGTAGGGGTCACTGGTAGGGGTCACTGGTAGGGGTCACTGGTAGGGGGACCACTGGTAGGGGTCACTGGTAGGGGGACCACTGGTAAGGGTCTCTGAGGGTGGTGGTGAGGGGACAGGGGGGGGGGGGGGCGGTCACCTCTTTGCCCATGGCTGTGTCGGGCCTCGAACTGCTGTCTGTCAAATTACTGTCCTGAAAAGTTCCCTGTATATTTTCCAGCTGATAATATACTGTAAGTCTGTCTGTCTGTCTGTCTGTCTGTCCCTCCCCTCTCTCTCTCTCTCTCTCTCTCTCTCTCTCTCTCTCTCTCACTTCCTCCCTCCCTTGGTCTGTCTGTCTCTCTACATATAATTAATCTCCATAGTATTTAGTATCGCTGTTTGATCTGTATATAACATCGATATAAAAATACAAAATATAATAAAAAAAAAAATTAATGGTTTTCTTTCACACGATTCATCCCCCTAAGAAGCTGTTGACCACGAGAGTAAAATCTACACTATACCTGTTTGGCTAATTAGATAAACAAATACCTTTACCTTTATACACCTGTAACTAATTAACATATAAATAATTAAGTAAAAAGTATATATAAAAGTCTACCTTTGGATACATTCTGGGTTAAAGCTTTGACAGAATGTAAACAACTTGATGAAAAAGCAATTAAGAAAACAATTATTCTCGTCTTTTCCTGTATATATATATATGTAAGTAAGATGGCGAGTCATATTTGCCACTATACCAAGGACAGAAATCATCTTTAACTCGAGGTAGACTGATATGTGAGTGACTAGTTCAGACACCACCTCCAAGAACTGGTAAAATGGCTAGGTCAACACAAACACAGATTTCTCACTAATAACTAACTCATTATCTCATTTAATTCCACAAACTTAGTATAATCGTGAGAGTGCTTAATGTATTTATAGATTTTCTTAAAGGATTAATATAATGTTGGATGTAAATTTATATAATACACTTCATGGAGAATATGGGAGTTTGTTTTTTGTTATGGTAGGAGAACTGTTTTTTAATTATGGTAGGAGAACAGTTTTTAATCATGGTAGGAGAACAGTTTTTAATCATGGTAGGAGAACAGTTTTTAATTATGGTAGGAGAACAGTTTTTAATCATGGTAGGAGAACAGTTTTTAATTATGGTAGGAGAACAGTTTTTAATCATGGTAGGAGAACAGTTTTTAATCATGGTAGGAGAACAGTTTTTAATCATGGTAGGAGAACAGTTTTTAATCATGGTAGGAGAACAGTTTTTAATCATGGTAGGAGAACTGTTTTTAATTATGGTAGGAGAACAGTTTTTAATCATCGTAGGAGAACAGTTTTTAATTATGGTAGGAGAACAGTTTTTAATCATCGTAGGAGAACAGTTTTTAATCATGGTAGGTCGTGAGGCGTTGTGTTGGATCACTACCTCACACCTCATTGATCTCTCCTCCTCACTAAACCTATTGAGGGAAATAATCTACACACTTTCTTCACTCACTCGTAACTTATAAGCATTCAATTTATTAGTTACCTCAATAAATGTCTTTCATAATTAAAAATAAATAAATAAATGTTAGTAAATTATTTTTGAATCAGAGAATAACGTTTCTTCCTTTCCCGTAGAGGTAAGGTAAGGTAAGGTAAGGTAAGGTAAGGTAAGGTAAGGCAAGGTAAGGCAAGGTAAGGTAAGGTAAGGTAAGGTAAGGGAAGGTAAGGTGGAGCGCGTAACCGCCTATGTGTGCTTTATACTGGACAGTCCCGTTTACACCCAACCCCTATTGCTCATATATCCACCCAACCTATGTTTGAAGCTATCCAGTGTGTTCGAGTTATTGATGATGTTTGGTAACTTGTTCCACTCATCCACTACTCTCTTCTAAGCCAGTGTTTACCTATCTCGCGCTTAAATCTAAAGTCGTCTAATTTAATACCATTGCTACGAGTTCGCTCCTGGTTGGATAGTTTGAGTACCTTTGTTATATCACCTTTGTTTAGCCCTGACTCCCATTTATACACATCTATCATATCGCCCCTCACTCTACGTCTCTCGAGGGAGTGCGAATTAAGATGCTTTATCCTGTCTCTGTACTCAAGGGTCCTAATGCCCGGGATTAGTCGTGTCATCCTCCTCTGAATGCTTTCTAGGGATTCTATATCTATTCTGTAATCCAAGTGAGGTCTCACTAACGCAAGATATAGTTTTAGGATAACCTCGCTAGTCTTGTAACTAACACTCCTTTGTATGAACCCAAGTACTTTGTTAGCCTTGTTTCGCGCATTGTTGTCTTGGTTTAAGATTCCTACTCCTAAATTTGTCTCACAGTCTGATTTTTCTATAACAAAGTTGTTCATCTGATATCTGGTTTCTCTGTTTACATCTCCTAGGCTAGGTACTTCTACTACTTTGCTGTCACTCTGATTCGAGAATGACGATCATCCAGGTATGATACATTGATTTGAGTTATTAAGGATGTCACCTTCGTTGGTGAGTTCTGAGGTGACTAAAGAGGCCGATACGGGACCGGTAGTATCGTTCACAGATGTTGCACATGTGAAGGGCTACATCTAGTGCGGGAGGGGCGGCGGCAGCGTCTTTCCGGAGTTTGAGCTTGTCTGCCTCGTTATGCCACCTTCTCGTGTGGTGCTCCTCCAAGCGTTACTGTGTGGAGTAATCGTCTCCCAGGTGAGGGGGTCGATTTGGCACTTTTTCAGGTTTGTCTTAAGACTATCCTTATACATTTTCAGTTGCCCGCCAGCGTTACATTTACTATTCGTTCGGTAACTGTAAAGTAGCTGCTTTGACAGTCTACTGTCGTCCATGCGGGTAACATGGCCAGTCCAACGTAGTTGTTCATGGATAATGGTAGCCTCGCTGCTCCTACAGTTGATATCAACGAGAATACTGGCAATTGTTCTCTTGTCTTCCCACAATTTCATCTGCCATTTTTCAGACCATGCAATTTTTTTAGCTCTTCCTGTAGTTTAGCGGAGTCCTCGTCAGATTTAGTTACACGCCCTCTTATAGTGTCGTCAGTAAATTTACTTATGTTGTTATTGCTGGTGCTGCCGCCTCGAGAAACACTCCCAGAAGTAGTACTGTTTATACCCGAGTCAGTTGGTTATACTGAGCGCCATCTAGCTTGTTTACATATGGGCACATCTTGTTTGTTTATATATGGGCGCCATCTTGTTTGTTTATATATGGGCGCCATCTTGTTTGTTTATATATGGGCGCCATCTTGTTTTATTCGGCCTAAAAGAATTTACTGTTTGATCAAATAAATTGTGATATTCTTCCCCCCCCCCCCCCCCCCCCCAAAAAAAAAAAATAATAATAATAATAATAAAAATAATAATAATAATAATAATAATAATACTTAATATTATTATTATTATTATTATTTTAATTAAACACCAGAGAGTTACCTGGGAGTTGGCTAGGATATGTTATGTTAATAATTTTGGTTAGGTTAGGTTAGGTTAGGTTTTATCAAGTTAGGTTAGGTTAGGTTAGCTTTAGGCCAACGTTAGGCTAGGTAGAGTTAGCTTAGATTAAGTTATCTTAGATTAACGTCGTTAGGTTACGTTATGTTATGTTAGGTTAAGTTAGGTTAGCTTTAGGGTGGATAGTCTTAAGGTGACATAAGTTAGGTGGGCTAATCTTCATGTGATCACTACTAACTTAACTGGTTTATAACAACTTGACCTGGAAGACTAACACGTGACCTCATTTATGACCTCAAATTACCTGTTATTTAGCATATAGTGATGAAATGACCTGATACATAATATGAGTTGTGATTTGCGTGGCGTAGTGGTGAGGGGTGTGGTGTGGTGTGTGGTAGGTGGTGGTAGAGCTTGATGTAGAATCACCCTGTAGTGTGACGTGGCCATATATGAGGCTTGAGTCATGACGTTATCTTAAACAAGGCCTGACCCAATGACTCATAAATGACATAATCTCAAAAAAATTTATATCAAAATTACGAAAAAAATAACCTTATATATTTCTGTCTTCTATTTTATGTTTATTTTATATTATATAATAAAATCCCAAAGTACAATCGGTAATCTTTATCATCGTACGTTTATATACATTATTGTTTAACCTCAAAGTACGATAGTTTTGTTTACTCTCTCCTTACATCGTATCTAGTAATATTATCAAAGTTTTTCCACAAAGAATAAAGTTTTCATGGTATTTGAGATGTTCCAGCGATGAGGAGATGACTGGTATTACACGGAGAGGCATGATAAAATATAAATAAACTATCCCCTCACTCGTATTCTTCTTGTGAATTATCGTACGCCAATGATAGTAAACAGCGCGCGCACCAAACGTCATCTTCCCTCTATCTTCCCGCACCTTCCTGCCAACCAATCACGGTGATGTGTGTGATGGCAACCAATAGCATTTCTCGGTTTACACAATGGACCAATGAGAGACTAGTTACAGGATTCTTAGTTTAATAAAATGAGATGGTATGGTGGAGAAGGGGTTAGTATGGTGCAGACGATCACCCCGAGTACATCTCTCTCTCTCTCTCTCTCTGGTGACTCTGCTGTAGCCGTGAGTGTTACTGTTGTTGATTTTGTAGGAAACAGGAGGGTGGGAGGAACACAATGACTAAACGTATACTACTTCAAGTGTCGTTGTTTTCCATGTTACTGTAGAATTTATATATATACATACACAAAAAAAACAAGGAAATTTCTTTCTTTTTTTTTTGATTCGACTCAATATTTTGTTTGGGGTTTACCATCGGATTTTTTTTTTTTAATTTTAGCTCGAAATTTGGGGATAGAATCAGTGGGTCGTGTGTGTGTGTGTGTGTGTGTGCGTGTACGTGTGTGTGTGCGTGTGTGTGTGTGTGTGTGTGTGTACGTGTGTGTGTGCGTGTGTGTGTGTGTGTACGTGTGTGTGTGTGTGTGTGTGTATACGAGGAAAGTGACAGTAAATGTAAATATAAATGGAAATAATAAACGGAGAAGAGACACAAGAGATGAATAAATGTTGAATAGGGAGATAGAAAAGGGGGAGGGGAGGGGAGGGGAGGGGGGAGAGAAGGGAAGGGTTGGGGAGAGGAGGGTTGGGGTGAGGAAGGGAGGGGAGAGTAGGGGGGAGAATAATGAACACAGGAAAAATATAACATGTGAAAATTGTATCAAATCTTACTTTCTTGGGTGAGGTTAGGTTGTGTTAGGTTAGGTTAGGTTGGGTTAGGTGAGGTTGGGTTATGTTAGGTTAGGTTAGGTTGGGTTAGGTTTGGTTAGGTTCTGTTCAGTTGGGTTATGTTAGGTTAGGTTAGACTCGTGTTGGGGGATGTGGTCACTCTTCTCGTATAGTCTATCCTGGTGTAGGTTTAAGCCTTGGTCCTACACTTGTCTGCGGCTCTGACCTGAGGCGGAAGATGGTGTGTCGGCTGAAGGAAATGTTAATGTGGAAGTGAAGGATTTTAAGTGAATCTTCAGGTGGTTTATTGTAAGTTAGAAGTGAGAATAATATTTTAGCGTATTTTTTTTCTTTGCAAGTAATAAGAAAACTCATTTATATTTTCAACATATCCTGAGGGGAAAATTTAGTCCGTGTAGTGCGCAAAATTGTCATGGGAATTTACCTGTGTATCGGAAGCCATTAATGAGTTTGTTTTTTGTCACCTGCGAGGATAAAACTTATTGTATTTCTGTCTCCTCACAGCGTCAATGTGATGAGGGCAAACCCATTCAGACCCACGGGGGTAGATGAACGTGCCAGGTTCGTCTGTATGTGGGTAGAAGGTTTACCTGTCCGTACGATCGCTCAAATGACAGGAACGAGTGTCACGACCGTCTACAGGTGGATTAGACGGTGGCAACAAGAGGGCAACGTGGAGAACAAAGCTCGTAGTGGAAGACCTCGACTATCGCTACGAAAAGGAGAGACCACAAATCGCCAAAGCATCAACACCCCCACCACCACCACTCACTCGACCCCTTCAACTGACGACGCTCCCCCCTACTGCAGGACACCCAACACAGCAGACCTTCGACGTCACCAGGATAGAACACACTATACCCTACTACCTCCACACATCGATCCTCTAAACCAATCTAGAAACACTCAGGATTTTCGTTTCCCGCTAAGACACTCAGCAACCATGTCAGCGTTCAGGGACTGTGTGGCGGTGAATGAGGGACAGCACCAAAACACCTGGAGCTCGGCGATGTTGTGGCCCCCCAGTCAAACACAGTATACGGGCTACTGAAGAAGGTGACACGAAGAATACAAGTGGTTTATTAACGTCAACACAAACAAACTGAAACACACACACACACAAACTAACACCACGACAAAAACATTTATAATACTCTATACAAACAAACGGATTAGTTAACAAAATTACCAATATAAATTTAATCTTATATAATACACACTTAATATTCTCACCACCACCAAACACAGACAGACAGACTGCCTTAAAATACGATACTTAAAATCCATATGACTCATCACATGACGATTATAAGTGTGAATATTATTACTTATTGAATCTCTTGAGTATTTTGTGTTGTAATAAAATAATCTGTAATACCTACTAAGATTATCAACCTAGATAAATAAAATAAATTAATTAAAGACCTTAGCTATTTTACTTCCCTGGGTATTTTTAATTGTTTTAGATTATGTGTTAAGAAAGATTATAATTTAATGAGGAAGAATAAAAAATACAGATGTTAGAGAAATATTTGGAGGTGATGAGGAAGACGGAAGAATGACAACTGAGGAATGATTCTGAGAGCGGCGGCGTTCTCACTCACCCACCAGCTAGATTAGGTCACTAAATCCTTCTCTCTTGTTTGTCGCTATCGTATTCGTTCGGAAAATTTATATAACTGTGGATATATACTTCAAAAACCTAACCTAACCTAACCTAACCCAACCTAAGTTTGATTAATATTAACGATGATATTATAAGTTATCTTTGTAATGGTCAAAACATTCCTTAGTACAACTGTGTGTGGTAAATGTTACGTCACTGATAATGTAAGAAATAGATTGATAAATGAATGAAAATATAATATTGTTTTTGATATATAGACATATAAGAGTAAGGCAGCCACTGAAGCTCGGGGTGTGATGTGTCCCGACAGCCGGGGTGATGACGGCGGGTGCGGCCTCACTGCTGTTGGTCCTGACTGTCTGCCTGACTGTCGCCCAGCTGCCTCGCCCTCAGGGTAAGTTATAACCTCTGACTGATTGATGAAGTTAATTAATATTTTATAAGTTAATAAAGGTCTGTAGTTGACAACAGTTGTCTCTACGTGTTGGTTGGTCTTGTCCATAATAGTGTAAACATCTTTCTCATGTCATCATCATCAACACTGTTGTGTTCCTCAGGTGCAGGAGAGACGCTGAGCGTGGCGGGGGCGGCTGTGGCGGCCACAGTGTGGCGGCCTCGCTGCTCTGTCATCCTCCTCACAGACGGCACCACCTCCTCCACCACTGTGTTCACGGTGAGTCAACACTACTGCACCTTCACCTGTGTTTTTATATTACCTGGCCACAGGTAACACTACTGCACCTTCACCTGTGTTCTTATATTACCTGGCCACAGGTAACACTACTGCACCTTCACCTGTGTTCTTATATTACCTGGCCACAGGTAGCACTACTGCACCTTCACCTGTGTTCTTATATTACCTGGCCACAGGTAACACTACTGCACCTTCACCTGTGTTCTTATAGTACCTGGCCACAGGTAGCACTACTGCACCTTCACCTGTGTTCTTATATTACCTGGCCACAGGTAACACTACTGCACCTTCACCTGTGTTCTTATATTACCTGGCCACAGGTAACACTACTGCACCTTCACCTGTGTTCTTATATTACCTGGCCACAGGTAACACTACTGCACCTTCACCTGTGTTCTTATATTACCTGGCCACAGGTAACACTACTTCACTATAATACTGAGATTCAGTTGGTGTTTTTTTGTCACTTCAGGAGCTGGGAGGGCTGGGAGCCCCCTGGGGGGTGACGGTGTTCCAGGTGGCAGCAGAAGGCAAAAGTCCAAACATGACAGAGGCGCTGCTGTCCCGGCTGGTGGCCCAGGCTCGACGGGTAGGTCACTCACAGTACTAGTGAGGCAGGACAGTGAGGCAGGACAGTGGGGCAGGCAGGACAGTGAGGCAGGACAGTGAAGCAGGACAGTGAGGCAGGACAGTGAGGCAGGCAGGACAGTGAGGCAGGACAGTGAGGCAGGCAGGACAGTGAGGCAGGCAGGACAGTGAGGCAGGACAGTGAGGCAGGACAGTGAGGCAGGCAGGACAGTGAGGCAGGACAGTGAGGCAGGACAGTGGGCGGGCAGGACAGTGAGGCAGGACAGTGGGGCAGGACAGTGAGGCAGGACAGTGAGGCAGGACAGTGGGCGGGCAGGACAGTGAGGCAGGACACATAACTAACAACAGGTACACATCAACAGGTGAGACAGGTGTCGTGGTGCGTGACGGTGGTGGTGGTGAGCGACGACTCAGCCTTCCTCGCCGCCTCGGCTGAGTGGATCTTCAAGGGCCGCCTCCTGGTGTGGACCAACAGGCTCCTGGCCCTCACCCGCCGGCCTCTCTCTCACCTCCGCCACCTCCACACCTCCTTCTCCATGATGAACGCCATGTTGCTCCTTCTGGACGACACCTCCGGTTACCCCAGGTAATGACCAGCCGCCATGTTGTTCCTCCTGGACGACACCTCCGGTTACCCCAGGTAATGACCAGCCGCCATGTTGCTCCTCCTGGACGACACCTCCGGTTACCCTAGGTAATGACCAGCCGCCATGTTGCTCCTCCTGGACGACACCTCCGGTTACCCTAGGTAATGACCAGCCGCCATGTTGCTCCTCCTGGACGACACCTCCGGTTACCCTAGGTAATGACCAGCCGCCATGTTGCTCCTCCTGGACGACACCTCCGGTTACCCCAGGTAATGACCAGCCGCCATGTTGCTCCTCCTGGACGACACCTCCGGTTACCCCAGGTAATGACCAGCCGCCATTTGTTATTACTTCACTCATCAGGAACCAATAATGTGTTTGTTTACCTGCAGGTGTAGTGTGTACGTGCACCTGCCCTACAGCAGCCAGGTGTTGCAAGTTGCCTCCTGGGCACCTCACCTGGGCCTCTCCCTTACCACCAACATCCCTCTTTTCCCTGAGAAGTTCGACAGGTCAGATATTAACCTAAATTCGATATTTTAAAAGTTCTACCAAGTAGGACGATGTCTCAGCTCTCTACTGTGACTCAACACAACTTTATATTGTTCTAAAATATCCCTTTGGTCCTGGAAATATTTGACATCCGTAAGTATAATAAGACATTGCTGACCCGTGACGTGTACTGCTGCTTCAGGTTCCTACAGAGACCCTTGCTCAAGGTTACGGCTGAGGAGTTTCCGCCTCATGTTGAGGTTAGAGAAACAGCCAACACTTCTGGCCCGAGGTTCAGGTTCTCAGGCGCCATGACTCGGGTGTTGGAGCTCCTGGCCCTCTCTCTCAACTTCACGTAGGTTAAGAAGGAGCTTTAATTTATTTATATTTATAATTAAAGTTACTGTAACCACTAATTTTGTGTATTTTAAAGTGTAAATTAAAATAGATATGTAAATAGCATCTTAAATTGTACATCGTATATAATATTTGTCATTTCTACTAATTTGTTTATATTTGTTCTTACTGACATTATTTTTTGATGTACTCGAGAAGTCTAGTAGTGTGGGAGACAGAGGGAGGACTAATTAACACAGGTAATATAATTCTCGCCAGGTACACCATCATACGGCCTCCTGACGGCTCGTTTGGTACTAAGCTGGCCAACGGGACGGCGACGGGTATGGTAGGGATGGTGGGAAGGAAGGTGAGTGTGTGTGTGTGTGTGTGTGTGTGTGCGTATGTGTATGTGTACCTGGTTACTTCAATGTATGTTTTCTTCGTCATTTTTATCTTAAAAGTAATTAATTTATTCTAGGCTTGATTTAGATATATATTAAGTAAAGATAATCATTTAGGCGTGTATAGTATTATGCTGAAATAAGTACAACACAGTCACTCAGTTCTCCTTCCTAAGTGAGAAATGTTTGGTACTTCTCAGAATACTTGTGTGTCAACAATACTTCCACAGTTACGTTGTATTTACTGTGTGATGTACAGTTTCCCTTTGCTATCATGGAGGTGTTGTCCCGGCCACTGATGTAGTATTCTCTCGGGTCTAGGAGATCGACCTTGGCCTCGGTCCCTTCGGCATCACAGCAGTCAGGGCCGAGATAGTGGACTACACGGCGCCCATCGTCAACGACTACCTGAGGATCTTGGGAGGGCGTGGCAAGCCGGAGGTGGACCCGTGGGGTTTCCTGCTGCCTCTGGCCCCGGCGGTGTGGGCGGTGATGCTGGCGTCTCTGGTGCTGTTGTTGACGACGGTGTTGCTGCTGTCCTTCTGCTTCTCCGTCAGAGTGCCGATGTTGTCCATGTATTTCCGTGTGTTGCTACAGGAGAGTAAGTGAACAGTTAGGTCTTACAGCCGAGGAGTTTCAATACTGTATATGTGTTTATTAGTTTATTGTGTACTGTTTTTAAATGATATACAATGCAATAAGTTACTGTCCTCCAGAAAGTGTTGTCAAGACATTAAACCTAACCTAACCAAACCTAACCTAACCAAACCTAACCTAACCTAACAGATTCGTGGGTGTCGTCTGATCGGTGGTGGGAGCGGATGGTGTTAGGCGGCTGGATGATAGTGATGCTGGTGCTCACCCTCAGCTACTCTGGCAACCTCATGTCCCTCCTGGCGGTGAGGTACATCCCACAACCCTTCCAGTTCTTGAGGGACCTCCTGGAAGACCCCTCCACCACCATGATCTGGGAATATAACACAGCTTACGTCAACCATTTCCGCGTGAGTAACTTTGAGGAGCATTGTTTTGGAGTTTACCTTCGTTTTGGCTTTACCTGTTAATTATCTCTAAGTGTAAATATCTCAAACCTTTACCTATTAATTATCTCTAAATGTAAATATCTCAAACCTTTACCTGTTTATTTTCAAGACATCAGAATCCGGGATATTCCAAGAGGTGCAGAAGGCGGAGGCGGCTGGACGGATCAGCTACGTTCTGGCGACGGAGTACCCGACCATGCAGGACCAACTGGTGCGTGAGGGGCCCTATGTGTTCGTAGGGGAAGACCTCACTATCAAGGTCCTCATGGGTCAAGACTTCTCCAATACAGGTTCTCTTCGTGTTGGATTTAAAGTGGTTCGTGTAATGTTGAATGAGGGCATTTTAATATATTTTCAATGATAAAATGACTTGGTTCACTTGATGAATCTACACTCTAGCTTATTTAACCTAACACTAACCTAACCCTAACCTAACACTAACCTAACACTAACCTAACACTAACCTAACCCTAACCTAACACTAACCTAACCCTAACCTAACACTAACCTAACCCTAACCTAACACTAACCTAACCTAAGCTAACCAGACAAAGTTGAAGAATAATGTCATTTTTCGTCTCCAGGTCAGTGTGACTTTTACACGTCTAGGGAGGCTTTTATGCCCTTCTTGTACTGTATGATCGGCCCTAAGAACAGCCCCCTCGTACCTGCTGTGAGTAAAAGGTGAGACACAGGTTAATTAATGCCATAATCCAAACAGGTGATGTAATATTTAATTTTCATTACATATATATTCAGATATACCAAAATATATTTCATTATACATATTTGGACTTTTAGATCATGGATACATAAATACATACATATACACATATTGTATTGATATGTATGTTTGTGCGTGTGTTTATGTATGTGTGTGTATGTATGTATGTATGTATGTATGTATGTATGTGATGGATGTATGTATGTATGTATGTATGTATGTATGTTTGTGCAGATCCTAACCTCAAACACTTTACAATAATAATCAAAATAATATTAACTTCAAAACAAACTTAGACCCGACATATTAACGAGTGATAATAAAAAATAAAAAATAAATTCCTAATAAAATAAACATATCCCACGATGTATTGAATAAATAGATATAATAAAAGAATTTCTCAATGACAGAATCACCTGGATAACAGAGGCCGGGTTATATGATCACTTGATGGAAAGTCTGAACAGGAACTCGACCGTGTGTGTTCGTCCGCCCACCAAGATCACTGTGAGAACTTCCCTGTCTCTCTCTAACATCTGGGTAAGGTTGTTCTCTCTCTCTCGTGCCTGGGAATAGTTGAAAATACAGACAGACACGTTCAGATGTTGTTTGTTTTCCAGGGAATGTTTGTGGTCTTCGCTGGCGGTAACTTACTGGGGTTGGTGGTGCTGTGCCTGGAGTTGCTCACCGCCAGGCTATAAGACGCTTCTCCACCACTGTATCTCTGCTGTGTTAATGAGTGTTAAATAATAATAATAACAATAATAATAACAACCATTTCCCACATAACTACTATATATTATTTTTTTTTCCATTATTATTCATTTATTCCATGTAAATCATAAATGAAGTTGTAAAACACTTTAAAGCAATAAATAAAATATCTTTATTTTTAGTTTTAATCACCAACGAGTCTACCAATATATCTCTAGCTAGTCATTGAGCTTAGTTGGGAGACGGTCACTTTACAGTCTAAACTAACCTCATTAAACTGTGGCAAATATGACTGTTTCTTTCAATGTGTAAAGTAAGTGTGTTGTAAATTATTGATTAGCCTTGATATGAGTTGATATTACAGGTGAGTTAATTAGTTATATCACAGGTATTGTAATCAGATGTGAAATGTATGACGATAGATGAAGCACAACAATATATGGATCACGTATAATATTCAAGCTAGAAAAAAAAATCCATTAAATATCGTACATCATCATGGTGGGATGTATCGTATATCTTGATGTGCTACTTGACTCACGCCTCTACCTGCGCCGCCTCATCACCCACCAATCACTGCAGTCCTTGAATCAACACCGACCAATCACCATTGAGGAGATGTTGTTGGTGGGGTTTTGAGGTTCATAAAAAGGAGTGAGATGGGGGTGAAGGAGGCATTAGTGTGGAGCCTCTGTGACTGTCAACATCAACACCATCATCAAGAGGAGGGGGACCTGCTGTGTCTTCGTCCAGTACTCTCTGTAAGAAACTATTCACGCTTTTTATATTGTTTTGAAAATATTGTAACATGAAATCATTTTTACGTACCTGAATGTGAAGTGAAGATACGGTGTGTGTCTGTCTGTTGGTAACGTTTTGAAGAGCACAGAAACACCATTTATTTAAAGAATCAACTGTATAATTATGGATTATGTTACAACACTACTCAAACTCTGGAGAATTTTTTTTTATTGTAGAATTTATTTGTTTATCTTTCAGGTGTGTAATAGGTTATACAGGTAATAATCTACGTATTAAGTACATATAGTATACACTGGCTGTATTGTCCATTAAGATATATATATTTATACAACAGAACCGAAATCTTACGTGTATTTGGTGTATAATTGGTGTATATTTATATTGACTTAACTCCTATCAAGTCCTGGGAAGATGGTTACGTTTATCACAACAAAACACAAGATGAAGTTGGTCCTATCTGGTGATGTTGTCGTCCTGTTGGTCCAATCAGGTGATGTTGTCGTCCTGTTGGTCCAATCAGGTGATGTTGTCGTCCTGTTGGTCCAATCAGGTGATGTTGTCGTCCTGTTGGTCCAATCAGGTGATGTTGTCGTCCTGTTGGTCCAATCAGGTGTTGTTGTCGTCCTGTTGGTCCAATCAGGTGAGGTTGTCGTCCTGTATCTGTTATCTGTTACCTGTCAGCGTTAATGACCCCCGTCGATGCTGTTCACCTGTGAGAATAAAACCTGTTATATATTTCTATCTCCTCACAGCACCAGGGTAATGAGGCAACACCCATTCAGGCCCACGGGGGTAGATGAACGCGCCAGGTTCGTCCGTATGTGGGTAGACGGTTTACCTGTCCGTACGATCGCTCAAAAGACAGGAACGAGTGTCACGACCGTCTACAGGTGGATTAGACGGTGGCAACGAGAGGGTAACTTGAAGAATAAAGCTCGTAGTGGAAGACCTCGGCTATCGTTACTAGAGATGGACTCAATCCCACATGACTTCCTCTCACATCAGTCTTACTTCCCGCCGAAAACAACAACAGACCCTCGACGCTACCAAGATGGCTCCACCTACTCGTGCCTTCCTCTGTACATAGATCCCCTGAATCCTTTTAAAACTAACCCCAACTTGAGATTGACACTCGGACCGTCATCGACAAGTCCATCGTGGAGAGATTACGTGGTAGGGAGTGAAGGGAATCAGTGGCCGAATGAGGAGACTTGGAGTACAGGGGTGGTGATGCAGTGGCCTCCTAATCAGACACAGTACATGGGCTACTGACGAAGGTGAAACGAAGAATCTAACTTTCTCCGGAAGATTAACACACAGACACATACACTCACACATACATACATTACACACAGCCACACACAAACAAACGCCATGACCAGTACATGAACAAAATCAACAAGCACAAACTCTCACCACAATAAACAATTAAGATTCATTCACTGTAACGTAGTCAACCTGAAGAAGAACTTACAGTGAGTCCCTTCATCTCACGACACCTTCATCAGTTGGTCAATATCAACACGACACTCATACGGACGGACACTCTTAACTCCCTGTACATAAAAATATATAAACAACATAAACACCACAAAAATTAATGTCATCAAGAAAAATTAATCCCATTGTGTTAAAATTATACTTACTTATTGACTAATTTCGAATGGTTTGTGTATTTAAATGTTGATGTATTGTTACTCAAAAGTGTTTAGCATTAATAAAAGATGTTTATAATGTTTCTGATGTGTTTTATTTAACTTTCCAATATGTATTTTATGTTATTGTTGATGTATATGGTAGTGAGATGAACTGTTGTGTTAATTTGCGTTAAGTGTGTAGTGCGGACCTATTATTATTATTATTATTATTGTTGTTATTATTATTATTATTTTATTATTATTATTATTATTATTGTTATCATTATTATTAAAACCAAATAACACACAAGGAAAATGTAATAATTAAAGTATAAGAAATAGAAAATATAAATAATAAAAAAACGAAAGAGGTTAAGACTCAATTGAAACATCGTAACCTAACCTAACCTAACCGAACCAGGGTACGATGCGAGTTCTATGTCCACTCAGCCACCACCGCATCCAATTGTTATGAGTGGAAGTTAATTTGTAAGTAATAGTATAAGTGAAGAAGTTGTTGGTGGACTTTAAATAGAGTGATTGACTTCATGTGGTATATTAAAGGATCAGTGACGTCATGCAGTATAGTAAAGGATCAGTGACGTCATGCAGTACAGTAAAGGATCAGTGACGTCATGCAGTATAGTAAAGGATCAGTGACGTCATGCAGTATAGTAAAGGATCAGTGACATCATGCAGTACAGTAAAGGATCAGTGACGTCATGCAGTATAGTAAAGGATCAGTGACGTCATGCAGTATAGTAAAGGATCAGTGACGTCATGCAGTACAGTAAAGGATCAGTGACGTCATGCAGTACAGCAAAGGATCAGTGACGTCATGCAGTATAGTAAAGGATCAGTGACGTCATGCAGTATAGTAAAGGATCAGTGACGTCATGCAGTATAGTAAAGGATCAGTGACGTCATGCAGTAGAGTAAAGGATCAGTGACGTCATGCAGTATAGTAAAGGATCAGTGACGTCATGCAGTAAAGGAGCCACAACATTACGTCCAAGAGGCAGCAGGCCAGTCGTTCGTTATCTACTGATAGTAACAGATTATATATTAACATATATTTCGTAGTGACGCTCTTAAGACAGTTTAACATGTGATGTGTCCCGACAGCCGGGGTGATGACGGCGGGTGCGGCCTCACTGCTGTTGGTCCTGACTGTCTGCCTGACTGTCGCCCAGCTGCCTCGCCCTCAGGGTAAGTTATAACCTCTGACTGATTGATGAAGTTAATTAATATTTTATAAGTTAATAAAGGTCTGTAGTTGACAACAGTTGTCTCTACGTGTTGGTTGGTCTTGTCCATAATAGTGTAAACATCTTTCTCATGTCATCATCATCAACATTGTTGTGTTCCTCAGGTGCAGGAGAGACGCTGAGCGTGGCGGGGGCGGCTGTGGCGGCTGTGGCGGCCACAGTGTGGCGGCCTCGCTGCTCTGTCATCCTCCTCACAGACGGCACCACCTCCTCCACCACTGTGTTCACGGTGAGTCAACACTACTGCACCTTCACCTGTGTTTTTATATTACCTGGCCACAGGTAACACTACTGCACCTTCACCTGTGTTCTTATATTACCTGGCCACAGGTAACACTACTGCACCTTCACCTGCGTTTTTATATTACCTGGCCACAGGTAACACTACTGCACCTTCACCTGTATTCTTATATTACCTGGCCACAGGTAACACTACTGCACCTTCACCTGTGTTCTTATATTACCTGGCCACAGGTAACACTACTGCACCTTCACCTGTGTTCTTATATTACCTGGCCACAGGTAACACTACTGCACCTTCACCTGTGTTCTTATATTACCTGGCCACAGGTAACACTACTTCACTATAATACTGAGCTTCAGTTGGTGTTATTTTGTCACTTCAGGAGCTGGGAGGGCTGGGAGCCCCCTGGGGGATGACGGTGTTCCAGGTGGCAGCAGAAGGCAAAAGTCCAAACATGACGGAGGCGCTGCTGTCCCGGCTGGTGGCCCAGGCTCGACGGGTAGGTCACTCACAGTACTAGTGAGGCAGGACAGTGAGGCAGGACAGTGAGGCAGGGCAGTGAGGCAGGACAGTGAGGCAGGGCAGTGAGGCAGGACAGTGAGGTAGGCAGGACAGTGAGGCACGCAGGACAGTGAGGCAGGACAGTGAGGTAGGCAGGACAGTGAGGTAGGCAGGACAGTGAGGCAGGCCAGTGAGGCAGGACATATAACTAACAACAGGTACACATCAACAGGTGAGACAGGTGTCGTGGTGCGTGACGGTGGTGGTGGTGAGCGACGACTCAGCCTTCCTCGCCGCCTCGGCTGAGTGGATCTTCAAGGGCCACCTCCTGGTGTGGACCAACAGGCTCCTGGCCGTCACCCGCCGGCCTCTCTCTCACCTCCGCCACCTCCACACCTCCTTCTCCATGATGAACGCCATGTTGCTCCTCCTGGACGACACCTCCGGTTACCCCAGGTAATGACCAGCCGCCATGTTGCTCCTCCTGGACGACACCTCCGGTTACCCCAGGTAATGACCAGCCGCCATGTTGCTCCTCCTGGACGACACCTCCGGTTACCCCAGGTAATGACCAGCCGCCATGTTGCTCCTCCTGGACGACACCTCCGGTTACCCCAGGTAATGACCAGCCGCCATGTTGCTCCTCCTGGACGTCACCTCCGGTTACCCCAGGTAATGACCAGCCGCCATGTTGCTCCTCCTGGACGACACCTCCGGTTACCCCAGGTAATGACCAGTCGCAATGTTGCTCCTCCTGGACGACACCTCCGGTTACCCCAGGTAATGACCAGCCGCCATGTTGCTCCTCCTGGACGACACCTCCGGTTACCCCAGGTAATGACCAGCCGCCATGTTGCTCCTCCTGGACGACACCTCCGGTTACCCCAGGTAATGACCAGCCGCCATGTTGCTCCTCCTGGACGACACCTCCGGTTACCCCAGGTAATGACCAGCCGCCATGTTGCTCCTCCTGGACGACACCTCCGGTTACCCCAGGTAATGACCAGCCGCCATGTTGCTCCTCCTGGACGACACCTCCGGTTACCCCAGGTAATGACCAGCCGCCATGTTGCTCCTCCTGGACGACACCTCCGGTTACCCCAGGTAATGACCAGCCGCCATGTTGCTCCTCCTGGACGACACCTCCGGTTACCCCAGGTAATGACCAGCCGCCATGTTGCTCCTCCTGGACGACACCTCCGGTTACCCCAGGTAATGACCAGCCGCCATGTTGCTCCTCCTGGACGACACCTCCGGTTACCCCAGGTAATGACCAGCCGCCATGTTGCTCCTCCTGGACGACACCTCCGGTTACCCCAGGTAATGACCAGCCGCCATGTTGCTCCTCCTGGACGACACCTCCGGTTACCCCAGGTAATGACCAGCCGCCATGTTGCTCCTCCTGGACGACACCTCCGGTTACCCCAGGTAATGACCAGCCGCCATGTTGCTCCTCCTGGACGACACCTCCGGTTACCCCAGGTAATGACCAGCCGCCATGTTGCTCCTCCTGGACGACACCTCCGGTTACCCCAGGTAATGACCAGCCGCCATTTGTTATTACTTCACTCATCCGGAACCAATAATGTGTTTGTTTACCTGCAGGTGTAGTGTGTACGTACACCTGCCCTACAGCAGCCAGGTGTTACAAGTTGCCTCCTGGGCACCTCACCTGGGCCTCTCCCTCACCACCAACATCCCTCTTTTCCCTGAGAAGTTCGACAGGTGAGTAACTTACAGGAATTCATGTCTGGAGAGGTGACCTATGTGACCCTATTTTAAAAAAAAATCATGTAATAACGAAATATCTAAAATAACAACAACCAATGAAAAGTCTGGTTATGTTAGGTTAGGTCAGGTTAGGTTAGTTCAAGTTAACCCTACTACGTGTTTGGTGCTTCAGGTTCCTACAGAGACCAGCGCTGAAGGTAACCGGTGAAGAGTTTCCACCTCACGTGAAGTTGAGAGAGACAGGTAACTCCTCCGGTCCCAGGTACCAGTACTCGGGCGCCATGATCAAGGTGTTGGAGCTACTGGCCCACTCCATCAACTTCACGTGAGTCTTAACAACACCATTAATGTTTGTTTATGTTTATGGTGAAAGAGGCTCTTGGGAGTCTCTTGATGGCGAGTTGTTTGATTTTCATCGTATAGGAAGTTATTAAAGACTGGTAGATAATACGTGGCCAGTGGGTCTTCCCAGCTGATAAACACAAGCTCCTTTAACTCTCGACGTTGTGTGTGTGTGTGTGTGTCTGTGTGTGTGTGTGTGTGTGTGTGTGCAGGTATTCAGTAACATATACACCCCTCCCCTCCCCCTCAGGTACACGATAGTTCGGGCTCCAGACGGGTCTTTTGGTAACAAGCTGCCTGACGGGACGTGGACAGGCATGGTAGGGATGGTGGGCAGGAAGGTAAGTGTATCAGGTTATGTTGACGAGATAAACTTAAGCTGAAGGAACTATAATGACGGATGTAACTTAGAGAATCCACCTCCTCCGTCGGTGATAAGTGAGACGTCCTGTGTTTATTTGCCTGTAGGAGGTAGATCTCGGCCTTGGTCCCTTCGGTATCTCAGCAGTAAGGACAGAGGTGGTGGACTACACGGTGCCCATCATGAGTGACTACCTGAGGATCTTGGGAGGGCGTGGCAAGCCGGAGGTGGACCCGTGGGGGTTCCTGCTGCCTCTGGCCCCGGCGGTGTGGGCGGTGATGCTGGCGTCTCTGGTGCTGTTGTTGACGACGGTGTTGCTGCTGTCCTTCTGCTTCTCCGTCAGAGTGCCGATGTTGTCCATGTATTTCCGTGTGTTGCTACAGGAGAGTAAGTGAACAGTTAGGTCTTACAGCCGAGGAATTTCAATACTGTATATGTGTTTATTAGTTCATTGTGTACTGTTTTTAAATGATAGACAATGCAATAAGTTACTGTCCTCCAGAAAGTGTTGTCAAGACATTAAACCTAACCTAACCTAACAGATTCGTGGGTGTCGTCTGATCGGTGGTGGGAGCGGATGGTGTTAGGCGGCTGGATGATAGTGATGCTGGTGCTCACCCTCAGCTACTCTGGCAACCTTATGTCCCTCCTGGCGGTGAGGTACATCCCACAACCCTTCCAGTTCTTGAGGGACCTCCTGGAAGACCCCTCCACCACCATGATCTGGGAATATAACACAGTTTACGTCAGTCATTTCCGTGTGAGTTATACCATCTCTCTCGTCTACCTGTGGCGATTACTGCTACAGGTGTTAAAGGGAGGAACAAAGAGACAGAGTAAAGAAGAATAATCAAGTTACAGAAACATTTAATTGATAAAGAAAATACACAAGGAGCTAAACTAACCATTAGACAATAGTTCTCACCTGTGATGTGTGTTGTGTGGAGGTGAGACGAGGCAGATGACCCCAACATCTTAACAACAGAGTTTAAATCCTGATACAACCCCTAAGATACAAACTCCTCCCGTCTACTGTCTACTGTCTCTACTGTCTAATGTCTACTGTCTCTACTCCCTACTGTCTCTACTGTTTATTCCCTACTATCTCTACTCCCTACTGTCTCTACTGTCTATTCCCTACTATCTCTACTGTCTCTACCGTCTCTACTGTCTATACTGTCTCAACTGTTACTATCTCAACTGTCTCTACTGTCTATTCCCTACTGTCTCTACCGTCTCTACTGTCCACACACTCATCTTCCGTATATTTTTAACACCCTTTTCTCTGCACCTTTCAAGACGTCAACCTCAGGTGTTCTCCGGGAGGTGCGTGAGGCGGAGGGGGAGGAGCGTATTGACTTTGTTCTGGCGACGGAGTACCCGACCATGTTAGACCAGCTAGTGAGGAAAGGACCTTACGTGTATGTAGGGGAAGACCTCACTATCAAGGTCCTAATGGCTCAAGACTTCTCTAACACAGGTTCTATTGCAGTGAATTCAAAGTCTAGTTTATGATAAGGACGTAGAAAAATATATAGAAAAAAATCGATAAAAAGTGTGTTTATGTCCAATTTGATTTATTTTGGTCTATATATAATGTTATAGGTTAATTCACTGATGTTTTTCTTATGGTATTTAGGTCAGTGTGACTTTTACACGTCTAGGGAGGCTTTTATGCCCTTCTTGTACTGTATGATTGGCTCTAAGAACAGCCCCCTCGTACCTGCTGTGAGTAAAAGGTGAGAATATGTGGTCTTGTGGTCTCATTAACACACACACACACACACACACACATCACTAATATAATCTAGAAAGAAATTAATCAAAATAATATCTCATTAAGGGTTCAGGTAACTCTCTACACCTGACATTTCAATTAGGAATTCATGGACAGGTGTGTTGGCCATTAAACAAATAAAAATAAATAAAATTAACTGAAAAACATTATATCCTGTGTTTAATATATATGTATATAACTAATTTCTCTATGACAGAATCACCTGGATAACAGAGGCCGGGTTATATGATCACTGGATGAAAAGTCAAGACAAGAACTCGACCGTGTGTGTTCGTCCGCCCACCAAGATCACTGTGAGAACTTCCCTGTCTCTCTCTAACATCTGGGTAAGGTTGTTGTTGTTGAGACAGTTTATTTAGCCAGAAGAACACAGATACAGAGTGGATAATAATAACAATATTAACATGGCTGAGCCAGTTGAGAACCTGAGCTCTCTTGTAGGCACCTGATATATACTGTACATATATCTCAAGGAAGTATTATGTGACATTTAGTATCATGTGGAATAGTACAATGGTATGGCGGTAATAAGAACATATCAGAAGGTTACCACGGTTATCACTTCGTTATTTATTTATTTTATTTATTTTTCTTTACATTTATATTATGAGTATATACACACTTTACAGTGGAGTTGTTATACATGAATATGATAAGGGAGGGAAGCAGCACAACACGGGCTGTATTAAGGTGGAACAAGAGGACACAGCTGTCAGTATCACGTCAAGTTTGCAAATATATTTATTACAGTGGTAATTTCTGTCTATCAACATGACGATTTAATAATGGTTTTGGTGGTACAATAAAAGTAGGAATATTAAGTAGGAATTACAAGATTATTGATACTTAGACAATAGATATTTTTTATGAGATGATTTAAAGGAAGGGAGCGTAGTCTTTGCTCGGATTGGCGTAGATAGGAATCGTTGAAAAGACAGAGACAGACAGACAGACAGACAGACACGTTCAGATGTTGTTTGTGTTCCAGGGAATGTTTGTGGTCTTCGCTGGCGGTAACTCGCTGGGGTTGGTGGTGCTGTGCCTGGAGTTGCTCACCGCCAGGCTATAAGAGGCTTCTCCACCACTGTATCTCTGTCTCCGTGATCTCCTCACCCCCCCACCACCACCCACCACCACCACCACCACCCACCACCACCACCTCCACCACCACCACCACCTCCCGAGATATATATATATATATTTTTTTTTATTGATACTAAATGAAATAAATTAACTTTACTTTTTAAACTTTATTAATTTATCTATTGTATGTCTTAAATAAATCGATCTAAAACTTAATAATTTTTTGGGTTACATTATTTACCTATTGTAGTGATGTTTAACCATACTCATCTAGTCGATACACACACACACGTACACACACACACACGTACATACACATACACACATACACATACATACACATACACACATACACATACATACACACATACACATGCCCCTTGACACCATCTAGAACTCATGTTGAATTTAAAAAGAAAACAGTACATATAATCGTATGCCTTCTTGCTACTGATGTTTATGTATGGACACACCATATGCACACGTACACCAGATACACACATACACCATACACAGAGAGACATACACAAGTAATGTGACCTAACCTGACTGTATATTGTTGATCTGTAATTTGACTCAACATGCAACGAGAGAAGTTTCTGTTGAGGAACGCATTTAATATGAAAACTAAATAAGATATGAATTCCTTACAGTTCATACGATTATAAATACAAGAAATATATTTAAATAAACCTTTTCTGATATCACCTTAGTTGTTTTTTTATGAGCGAAGTGAATCCTGTTGGGTTAAACAATAGACAATTAATGTACGATAATTTAGATTTTAGTTCGGTGTTGGTGTTTATTATCGTACTTTGGCAGCGTGTGTATAGACTCCCGCACGTGTCATCTTCTTCAACACGTCAGTACTCAGTACGTCACCTGAACCAATCACAGCGTTGGTATTCTGGCTACAGCGACCAATCATCCTTATACTATAAAAAAATCGACCAATAGGGAGTTAGGTGACGACTGTGTGTGGTGCTTATAGGTAATAAAATAGCGGAGCAGAGCGGTAAAGGAGGCACTAGACTGGAGGAGCTGCTGCCGTTAACACCGTCGTCAAGGACCGCTGCTGTAAGACGCCTGTAAGACACTACTGTACCCATTGTTGTTGTTCTTGTCTTTACAGTGAGTTTTGTATTTGGAGTTTTAGAAATTATGTCACATGGTACTCTTCTGAACATGAATATATATGAAACGAGTGTGTATGTGTGGGTGGGTGTGTGGGGGTGGGTGTGGGTATGTGTGTGTGTGGGTGGGTGTGGGTATGTGTGGGTGGGTGTGTTTCTTTTCCCAAGCTTAGTGTTCATTTTCTGTTCGTACCACACATCCAGAAATACAATAAGATAAATTCTCTTGTGTTATTAAAAACTTTACTTTTACAAATTAAGAGAAAGTCAGCACTGAGAGGTACACTCACAATGGTCAATCTTCACCAAATTTGACAGCTTCATAGCCTGATCACCTCATTAGGTTTGGTAACAAGCAGCGCGGTAATCCTAGTTAGCTTTCATCAACAATTTGCACACAAGTAATACCTTTAATACACTTTACTATTGACTGCCAGCAATGTTCGGAGTCATGCCCCAAGGAGTGCCAGCCCCATTGCCCTCCTGTCTGCCCAGTGCCCATCCCTTACCCCAGTGTGAGGACTACAGTGCCAATATTCCTGACACTCGGCGTTTCAGTTTGTGAGGCGGAGGTCAGGCCTCTCAGACAAGACGTTCAACAATCTTTGTATTCTCTCAACAGTTTGATCTCTCACCATCATTAAATTTCAAAGATGTTGTTAATAACCTTTTGTCATCTTGTGTGAACTAGAAATAAAATATCGGAAGAAATCTACGAGTTCTTTACTCATGTATTTCACTGTTAATATTATTCTAAACTAATAATTTATTTCTATAAAATATTTATAATGAATAAAGCTAATATATTACTGTGTTCACGTTAACTGTACTAATTTTATCATCTTGTGCTGAACAAAATTTTAAATAGAGAAATACTTCTAGTTGATGAAATCCAATATTATTATAATTTACCGACACAAAAAACATACCGTTGGTGATGATTACATGAGCCCCAAGCGCTCTGGCGTAGGGTCCCTCCCCCCCCCCCCCCCCCAACCTTAACTAGACCCTGACTGTATATATGTAAACACTGAGCGATAAAGTGTGTTAACTCAGAGGTGGGTGGTAGATGAAGAGGTGAGGGGTGAGAGTGGATGAGAGAACTTGACAGGCGTTGTTCTGGCGGGTGGATGACAGTATAAACCAAGCCGATATACAGAGTCGACACCCGGCGGCCAGAGGTGAAAATTGTTCACCTTCAGACTGTACCAAGACGAAGCCATTAGACCTTGGCCAACGACTTCACAACGACTGTCTATGTTAAATCTACGCTTATTTTACAAGTCTTATTTAACACCTAATCATCATGTACGGATAAGATGAATCAATTTGCTTTTGATGTTTTACACAGAGCTATGATGCAACGACACCACTTCCGGATAACAGACTTACAGGACCGGGCTAAGTTCATCTGGATGTGGAAAGACGGCTTCTCTGTCCGGATGATCGCGAACGAGACGGGAACGAGCGTGACAACTGTGTACAGGTGGATCAGGCGGTGGCAACGAGAGGGTAACTTATGCACCAAGACTCGCAGTGGAAGACCTCGCTTACTACTGAAGGAGGAAAACCCACAAGACCAGCAGCAGAATAACCCCGGTCATACCTCGAGTAGTTCAGCCCTAGATGCTTCTTCATATCACCCTTGGTTACCTAACGCCGTTCCTCCCCGTCGTTACCTGGAGGGACAATATCACTCCTTGCTTGTAAACACTGATCGCTTCAATAAATACACGAACCCTCAAGATAATCTCCTGCAGGTGAACCAATCGCCCACAGTGTCCGCTTTCAGGAGATACGTCGCCAGGAGTGATGGTTCTGACGGGAGGAGGTTGTCTCTCCGTCAGTCGTGGTGACCGTTAGTGATGGGCGCTACAAGGACGATACGACGATACCCGAATCACCACAAACGATACCCGAGTCAGTGATGGGCGCTACAAGGACGATACGACAATACCCGAATCACCACAAACGATACGCGAGTCAGTGATGGGCGCTACAAGGACGATACGACGATACCCGAATCACCACAGAGAGAACACCAGCAAGATTCATAGATCCAAATACGTTTTGCTGGGATACCGTAAACATTAGGGCGACTCTGATAACTATTGTATAAAACTGTATCTTTAGTATCAAGTAATATGTCGTGGAATATCATTAACTTTCTTACTTTCCTTAACATTATTTTCTTTTGTGTAACTTTGATTGTGTGTGTATGTGTATGTTTTTTGTGTATGTGTGTGTTTGTGTGTATGTCCTTATGAACCAGAACACGGTCGGCCCCAAACACACATCCTTGCCTGAGTGTAACAACATCATCATTCATCCTAAGACGTGTTGCCAGACGCTAAAAGTCAATATTTAAAGGAACTACTTAAGTCTACCCTCATATCTTGTCTGAGAACATTGACTCTATTATTCCCGTTTTCTCTCTTTATATGTACAGTTGACTACACTTATATCTGGTACAGTGGCTGGTGTATTTTGTGAGATGTGGCAACTGTGTGTTTATTTACATCGTGCTAAAACTTAAGTAATGGTAGACAGACTCATGATGCTAGATAAGTATTCCACAGAGTTGCCACATCTCACAAAACACGCCAGCTAAGTACCAGGTATAAGTGCAGGTGACTGTACAGTGAACGAAGATGAATCAATTTGATAATGAAAAAACAAAAACAAATATGAGACGAGGTATAAAAATTCATGAAACAAAAAACAAGCAAACAGTGGGTTGATGTTCTATGGCAGGCAGTGAGGATACAGTACACTGCATACTAAACTACGGTACAGAAGGAGGCAGCGAGACCGGCACTGTACTTGACAGCCTTTGCTTCACTAGCTCTAAGGTCAGATACTGTACCCATTAATAGGTGGGGGGGGGGGGGGACTAAGGGTGCGAACCAGTGGACCATCAGGAGAGGTAGTGTGTGTTGTAACCACTCGGCCACCGCACATTTGGATATTCATAAGTAAAATGTAATTCATAAATTATTCAAAGCATGAGAAAAAGCACTCTCGGGGAGTGCATAGTGAGGTGTGAGGCAATGTTTGTGTTTAATAATTCACGAGGGAAACACGAAGCAGACACGACATGGGAAGTGAAAGGGAGAGAGAGAGTGAAGGAGAGAAAGAGTGAAGAAGAGGAAGAGTGAAGGAAAGAGAAATGGAGAGAGAGCAACGAGAAAAGAGAGAGAGAGAGAGAGAGAGGTATGTAAATAGGACACACTAACTTAACAAAGGCAACTAATATTAATTGTCAATGAATATGCAAAGAAATAATCATACAGTAATAGACGTAAAGAAAACATAATGTCCTTTCATACCACTTTGGTTCTGACAAATCGTTTCACACCTTGTCTTACCCACCATACTATCTTCAATTCGTTCTTTAGTCCAACCACTACAAAGTACGATAGTCAATTTTCAAAGGTCCATGTTTGACTAATATTTAACCCTTGGTCCTGGTAATATTGGTCGAAAGTACTGTACTTATATCCTATTATTCCTCTCCCATACACCTAAGAAACTTTTTTACCCGTGTACTGTCTTGTCTTAAATGTCTTCTCGTTTTTCTAGTTAAACCTCAAGAGAGCCAAGGATATCATAGTTTCCCCATTAACACTTTCCGTTTTCTGTGATTAATATTTTATAGGGGATACTCGTACATTTTATTGTTACGGCATGATAGAAGACTTGACAGAACGATTTAATTATTTAAGAGATTTATAGCCAGAAGTCAATACCCACGCCATCTATGGACAACACAACACATTAACCTTCTACGTGCGTTATAGGTGGCGTGAACGTGTATATTTGGGTACAGAATCTTTTATTACAGACTTTTTTTTTCCAATAGATGGCATGTCAATGTTTAGTAATTTTTGTTCCTCGTAGCATAACTACCACTAGGGCTGTTACAAGACAAGTGTCGCTACAGAGAGTCACGAATTACTAGGATAATTACAGGGACTCGCGCTATTCTCTGCAATGCGTCTCTCACTGTACCTGACACAACTAAAAAAAGGGAATTTTTTATTATGGCACTTATAGTCTCTTCTGAGTATCTGTGAATAATTTTTAGTTCTTGTTGTGGTGTGTCCTGACAGCCGAGGTGTGGACGTGGAGGACATTTATGATGTCGGGTGTGGCCTCACTGCTGTTGTACCTGATTGCGACTGTCTGCCTGACTGTCGCCCAGCTGCCTAGCCCTGATGGTAAGTTTTGTTACTGACTGTCGCTCAGCTGCCTCGCCCTCATGGTGACAACACAAGCAACATACACGTCTAGGTATTGTCAGTAATGCTCAGTCATACCACACAGATGGTGTTCATCAACTTGATTGCCACTGAGAATTTTCTTACAGGTATAATACTCACACCGAGATAATTTATTCACACAAGACTGATATACTCTTTTAGCCACAGGGAACCATGTTGGCTCAATACAGTCCTTCTAGACGCAGATAAAGTGTTGTCCCTTTTTCTCTGTTCAGTGAAATTACTCCAAGTTATTGAGTTCCTCAGGTGCGGGAGAGACGCTGAGCGTGGCGGGGGCGGCTGTGGCGGCTGTGGCGGCCACAGTGTGGCGGCCTCGCTGCTCCGTCATCCTCCTCACAGACGGCACCACCTCCTCCACCACTGTGTTCACGGTGAGTCAACACTACTGCACCTTCACCTGTGTTCTTATATTACCTGGCCACAGGTAACACTACTGCACCTTCACCTGTGTCCTGACATTACCTGGCCACAGGTAACACCACTGCACTTTCACCTGTGTTCTTATATTACCTGGTCACAGGTACCACTATTTCACCTTCACCTGTGTTCTTATATTACCTGGTCACAGGTAACACTACTGCACCTTCACCTGTGTTCTTATATTACCTGGCCACAGGTAACACTACTGCACCTTCACTTGTGTCCTGATATTACCTGGCCACAGGTAACACTACTGCACCTTCACCTGTGTTCTTATATTACCTGGCCACAGGTAACACAACTGCATCTTCACCTGTGTTCTTATATTACCTGGCCACAGGTAACACTACTGCACCTTCACCTGTGTTCTTATATTACCTGGCCACAGGTAACACTACTTCACTATAATACTGAGCTTCAGTTGGTGTTATTTTGTCACTTCAGGAGCTGGGAGGGCTGGGAGCCCCCTGGGGGGTGACGGTGTTCCAGGTGGCAGCAGAAGGCAAAAGTCCAAACATGACGGAGGCGCTGCTGTCCCGGCTGGTGGCCCAGGCTCGACGGGTAGGTGTTTAATACAGGTGTGGGTGTAGTAGCAAGTGAGTGGGTGCAGTGGCAGGTGTGTGGGGCTAGGCATCCAAATATGTTTCACACGTGTCTAAGTGTACCACAGCTGCCTCACTCACCTCGCTGTCTAGAGGTGTGTGTTTGTATGAGTTTTATGAGACATATCTGTGAGTGAGGAATGACAAACACCTTTTATCAACTTTGTGTACCAAGAAACTTTCGTTACTTTCCACTGCAATTTTCAGATAATAAAACCTAACCTAACCTAACCTAACCAAACCTAACCTTAAGTCACACTCCTGGAGACAGCCAAGGAATGTAATAAGACAATTAAATAAACAGCAACTTTCCAGCATGATTAACTATTCAGGTGTGTGTGTGTGTGTGTGTGTGTGTGCGTGTGTGTGTGTGTGTGTGTTGTGCGTGTGTGTGTGTGTGTGTGTGTGGTACCAAGAACTGGGGACTGTCATAGGTTATTCATGCAGACAGTGATGCAGAGATTAAGTATTGAAATTACTTTATGTTGCATCAAGTTGGATGATGGAGAATATTGACGAATACTAAGACGCACTCACACACAGATAATATGGTAGGACAGTGAGGTAGGGCAGTGAGGTAGGATAGTGAGGTAGGATAGTAAGGTAGGACAGTGGGGCGGGGCAGGACAGTGAGGCAGGCAGGACAGTGGGGCAGGACACATAACTAACAACAGGTACACATCAACAGGTGAGACAGGTGTCGTGGTGCGTGACGGTGGTGGTGGTGAGCGACGACTCAGCCTTCCTCGCCGCCTCGGCTGAGTGGATCTTCAAGGGCCGCCTCCTGGTGTGGACCAACAGGCTCCTAGCCCTCACCCGCCGGCCTCTCTCTCACCTCCGCCCCCTCCACACCTCTTTCTCCATGATGAACGCCATGTTGCTCCTCCTGGACGACACCTCCGGTTACCCCAGGTAATGACCAGCCGCCATGTTGCTCCTCCTGGACGACACCTCCGGTTACCCCAGGTAATGACCAGCCGCCATGTTGCTCCTCCTGGTGACCGTCAGCTGTGCCCTCCAGGTAAATAATAACACAATATTTGGTGTAATATAACAATGCATAATCCAGAAACACTATTCACGTACCCTCTGCCCGTACAGGTGTAGTGTGTACCTGTTCCTGCCCTACAGCCCACCAGGAGCCAGCGGGGTGAAGGTGGCAACTTGGACACATGAACGAGGCCTCCAGCTGACCTCACCCCTCCAGCTCTTCCCTGATAAGTTTACCAGGTGAGCTGATACTCTTATACTCCTAAAACATCAGCAACATTTATACGTACCGGGGATAATAATAATAATAATAATAATAATAATAATAATAATAATAATAATAATAATAATAAAATCTACCTGGTAACAACCCACACTCACCTCAACACCAGACCACACCTGTACACCTCAGATAATCCAGGTTAATTGGCTCTACTCGTAAAGAACCATTCACCTGTAATAGACTGCGAGTGATAAATTCCCCTCATAGTGATAGAAGCCATTTCCTCACCTGTAGAATAGCCAGGATGATGACACTCACTCGACCCAGGGTTAGTGGAAAACCAGCATTAACGATTCAATATAAATTACTTAAAGATTTTGCTAGTTATTCATATATTGTACATTATTGAACAATGACGTAGCCTTAAAAGGAACAGTAACACTTAATAGGCAGTAGGTAGTAGGCAGCTACCAAACAGGGAGGTACTACCACCTGGGAAGATATTGGAAGCATAATGTGTTGTCTAATGGTGGACCCTGCTGCCATATGGCATCACGAAACTTGTGACCACGTACCAGGTTGCTGATCTGACTTTCTGCCTCATTTACACACAATTGCAGGTCTCAATTGTTTCTCTTACTTTGACAACACAACAGACATAATGTATATCGTTTCTCACTCTCTGTGGTTATCAGCATATACTTGGATCAAGCGCACCTACAGTGATTTATTTGCACACACACACACACACATACATATATATATATATATATATATATATATATATATATATATATATATATATATATATATATATATATATATATATATATATATATATATATGTACTATATATGCTGATAACCACCAGGAAAGAAGAAAACACGAAGTTCCCAAGCGCTTTCGTGTAATTCACATCTTCAGGGGTGAGTACAGACTAGATAGAGTAATGCAGAACAAGATGAATATATACAGAGGAGGGTGAGACCAGGTCCACAATGGTCAGGTAATGACCCTACTAATCTTTAAATGGCACACAACGGTTGGTGGTTGGGTCAGATGGGACAGTGACCCTCCCTCTCACCTGATCACAAATCTTCTTAATTACAAATTTGTCCAGCTTGTACATACCGTTACTCAAATTCATGTTGAATGCTTCGGTATGTTTAATAAGACTAGATTCTATGATGTTCCTACTATCAATTGAATTACATGGTAATATTGAGGAGGCATTATCCCAGTCAATGCAATGCTTGTTATCCCTCAAATGAACAAACAGAGCATTGGATTCCTGGCCTGTCCTGACACTGTATTTGTGTTGTTTAATTCTAGTTACAAGATCTTTACCTGTCTGGCCTAAGTAAAACATATTACATTCCTTGCAAGGAACTTTATAAATGCAACCAATTGTGTTGTTGGGGGAGTTCTTGATTAACATTTGTTTAACAGTGCATGAGTTTTTAAATGCCACATTGACGTTCCAAGATTTTAGCTGTGCCGGAATGTGTGAGAAATTTTTGTGAAATGGTAATATTAAGATATTCTTATGGTCATGGGTGGGCTTGGGATCAGTTCTATAAAAAGTTTTCTTAGTAATGTTTAAGCATTTATCTATGAAAGATCTAGGGTATTTAAGGTTTGAGCCAATATTATATATATATTTGTATTCCTCATCGATGAATTCCGGACTGCAAATTCTCAAGGCACGTAAAAACATTGTTGTAAATACTGACTGTTTGACTTTATTATGGTGGGCAGAATAATAATGAATGTATGAACACACATTGGTTGGTTTTCTATAAATACTGAACTTAAAAGTGTTACCTATTCTGTGTATCAGACAGTCTAGGAATGGCAATTTACAGTCTTGCTCTAATTCCACAGTGAATTTGATCGAGGGGGCTAAGTTGTTAAGTTGTGGTAGGAAAACTTTTAGGTCCTCATTACATGGCCAGAGACATAATACATCATCAACATATCTAAACCAGACTGCTGAGGGTGGTAAAATATTACTTAATAGTTTCTTTTCAAAGAATTCCATATATAGGTTGCGTAATACAGGTGACCACAAATTGGCACTCCTTATTAGAAATAGTGATTGGACTAAGGATGCCAATAACAACTGTGTAGTGAATCTCTCCTCTAAACAACTAGACAATGATACCTTGTGTGCCCTCGGCTATGGTTTAAGTTTTGATGGTTCCAACAAGGGAGTCGACAGTGTTGATATAGCCAGAGCATTTTGCAATTTGGAGAAATTCAGTAATTTGACAAGTGAAGAAGTGAACATGTGTAAAGGTGTTGTGTATGCATCTATGTCCAAGCCTTGTGTTTCAAACTTTCCAGAAAGATTCACCAAAGCACTCCAAGCCCTTAAGAAAAATAAGGATCTACATGTCACTAAAGCAGATAAAGCCAACACAGTAGTGATTTTAAACAAAGATGACTATAATATATATAATATTTTTTCTTTTAATATTTATATTAATTGATATTAATTTATTATTATTATTATTATTATTATTATTATTATTATTATTATTATTATTATTATTATTATTATTATTATTATATCCCCCCCCCCCAGGCCCTGATATGGGTCATTGACCTATGCCCTGGTGGGCTAATCCTGTAAAAAAAAGTTGTAAGCTTGGAGGAACAGATTATAGGGGGTCAATAGCATATAACTAGTCGGTCAAATTATAGGCCTAGTGTACCAAATGGCTCACTAGGATACAAGATAAAAAGTCGCTGAAGTGTGGAATCTAACGGGATACTCTAGTGCCGTCCTTGTTAGGTGTCTGACGTAGGTATGAGCCAGACAGTGTGTGTCAGGAGTAGTGCGTCGTGGCGGGTTAATGATGCAGGTATCAACCAGGTAGTGTGAGAGGTGTGTTGTGGTGGCAGGTTAATGATGCAGGTATCAACCAGGTAGTGTGAGAGGTGTGTTGTGGTGGCGGGTTAATGATGCAGGTATCAACCAGGTAGTGTGAGAGGTGTGTTGTGGTGGCGGGTTAATGATGCAGGTATCAACCAGGTAGTGTGAGAGGTGTGTTGTGGTGGCAGGTTCGTCCATCGGCCGCAGTTGGTGGTGGCGGCGGAGGAGTTTCAGCCTCACGTGTTGGTCAAGACGAATGAGGCGCCTGGACGGTCGCTCTCGTTCGCGGGACCCATGGCCGAGCTCCTCCACCTCCTGGCCAACTCACTCAACTTTACGTGAGTTCATCTCTCTCACCCACACACTCAACTTTACGTGAGTTCATCTCTCTCACCCACACACTCAACTTTACGTGAGTTCATCTCTCTCACCCACACACTCAACTTTACGTGAGTTCATCTCTCACCCACATACTCAACTTTACGTGAGTTCATCTCTCTCACCCACACACTCAACCTTAGTAGTTTTGTTGATAACGTTAGTTTAATAAAAACAAACAGGAATGCTTCAATAATAATGCCGCCATAACAGCAGGTGTCGTATGGCTCTCCAGGTACATCTTCAGACGACCTCCTGATGGATCCTGGGGAGCTAAGCAGCCTGATGGGACCTGGACGGGTATGGTGGGCATGGTGGGTAGGCAGGTGAGTGACACAACAAGGCCATTTTAATTCAGTAAATGAGACCCAGTAAAGGACATCTGACAACAACAGGGACTACAACTACCCCCTTAACTCCTGACCCTGAATGCCATGTTACAGCATTTTAAAATCCTTTATATAATCTGTATATCAACTTTATTACCATTTACCATATATACCTCGTTAACATGTTATCTTTCTTGGTTACAGGAAGCTGATCTCGGTCTCGGGCCCTTCGGTATCAGCGCTACCCGAGCCGAGATGGTTGACTTCACTCGACCAATACTCATAGACTACGCTAGGATCATGGCAGGTCGAGGGCGTCTAGAGATAGATCCATGGGGCTTCTTCTTACCCTTGGCGCCCTTAGTGTGGGTGTCGATCCTGATGGCGCTGCTGGTGGTGTTCTTCGCCAATCTCTTCCTGTATATCTGTTCCCCACCTCATGACGCACGCAATGGACAATGGCTATTGAATACGATATACGATTATTTGTGTGTGTTGTTACATCAGGGTGAGTAGTGGCGATGTTATTAACTGCTTACCTGTTCCTCCTTCATAGCACTTCACAACTGTATGGGTTAATAGGAAACACACTCAAGGTAATAGGAAACACACTCAAGGTAATAGGAAACACACTCAAGCTAATAGGAAACACACTCAAAGTAATAGGAAATACACTCAAACTAATAGGAAACACACTCAAAATAATAGGTTAGGCTTAGGTTAGGTTAGGTTTAGGTTAGGTTAGGTTTAGGTTAGGTTAGGTTAGGTTTAGGTTATGATTATGTCCCAGTGTTACCTTCCTGCAGACGTCCAACAGCCTCTTGTCTGGTGGTGGGAGAGACTGGTGCTGGGTGGCTGGCTCCTGATGACTCTGGTGTTAACACAGAGCTACTCAGGTACTCTCATGTCCCTCCTGGCGGTGAGATACATCCCTCAGCCCCTCCAGACTCTGAGAGACCTCCTGAACGAACGCTCCGTCACCATGATCTGGGAGGCTAACACAGCCTATGTCCAGTACTTGAAAGTAAGTCCCTTGTGTTTAATTATTTACTCTCACTTTGTAAATATTTTTTATACTAATACTTTTACCATTATATCTGGCTGTTGTTGATTTGATTTGTGTTGGTAATACTTTCTGGGGTTGAGACGCAGTACCAAGTGAGGTGGTAGGAGGGTCGTGTACACATCACTTTCTCAACGTGATATTGATTCTGTCTTGGAATTTCCCTTGTACATAATTTTCTTAGTTCTATCTTACTGTCAGTTTTTATTTATTTTTTTTTTTTTTTTGGGGGGGGGGGGCATTAAATCACCGCTTCCTCCTTCCCTTCTTCCCTCCGTATGTTATCCTTCCCTAACCTAACCTTTTACTAACACTATCATTATTATTATTTTCTTTATACTCAGTCAGCTGAGTCGGGCATCTTCCGGGAGGTGATGGACACGGAGAAGGCAGGTCGCATCATGTACGTGAAGAGCACCGAGTATACTTACATGCGGGACGAGTTGGTGAGGCTGGGCACACACGTCTTCCTGGGTGAAGACCTCAGTGGCAAGGTCCTCATGGCTCAAGACTTCTCCAATACAGGTCATCTTTAACTTCACTATATGCAGTCATTTCCATCAAGTGCTTTTACATGTTAGAGATACGTGTATACCTTAGATTAAGTGAGTCAAATTTGTAAGTGACAATATCTCTCTCTGGTATCTACAGGTCGGTGTGACTTCTACGCATCTAAGGAGATCTTTTTACCCTTCATGTTCTGTATGATTGGCCAGAAGAGCAGTCCCTTACTCCTCTCTTTAAATGAAAGGTGCACACGCCACTAAACCAAGAGTATCCAGCATCTCTGTCTTTATTCTATGAGTTTTAAATATCATCTTTCTGTATAACATCTATATAAAATATCATTATTCGTTGTAGTTATTTATATAACTTCGTCACATCATATAAGTTAATCTCATCATAAGGGGAACCAAATCTATTGAGTCTCTGTTGTGTTTACTTGAATGTTTACGTCGTGTAGGATCAGGTCGGTGACGGGGGCTGGTCTGTATGGTCACTGGATGTCCTCTACCATCCCTAACTCCACCTCCTGTGTCAACGCTCCCACCACCATCACCATCAACACCTCCCTCTCACTCACCAACCTCTGGGTAATATCAATAACCTCCATCACTTTAACTCGGAATACCAGCTTTACATTACACTATGGTAGACTATGGTAAGTAGGGTGTCCCAGAAAAATGTCCCTGCCTGTTCCTTACCTCCCTCCCTCCCTCCCTGCTTGTTCCTTGCCACTCTACTTCCCTCCCAACAACTCACAGTGTCTCAGGGAGCAGGCAGGGAGGGAGCAGGCAGGAAGGAAGGGAATTTTTTCTGGGACACACTATCCATTCCATCCCATTTAGCTGCTAATATAACGTAATATATAACTCACACATCCATATAGAAGGTTGATATATAATCCTGGTGGTATTTTAATAGTTATAAGTTATATAGCCATTGTAGTATAAGTGTTAGTTGGTAGTAGAGGTTTTTGTTGATATTTTGTCATGTGTGTTACAGGGAATGTTTGTACTGCTGGCTGGGGGTCATCTTCTGGCCCTGGTAGTGCTGGGCCTCGAGCTGCTCTCCGTCAGGAACTTCTACAATAGAGATCCTGTGAAGTTTTTTACCTAAAGTGAGGTTCTTCATTATACGACATGTTGTGATGATAAACCAACTCACTACCTCTCCTGAAGATAAACTCACTTTACATTACTTTCTCGTGACTTTGAACCAATAAATATCTTCTTAACAATTCGTGTTCCTTTTCTCGTCATTAATGTATATTTATTTAAACTATATAATAAATAGTTGTATCGTCATACAAAAATCAGGGCGATGACATTCTATACTACCATGAAAAAAAAATTGACTGTAGAACCCAGTAAAATATAAACAAACCCTAGTGTATGTGATATAGTATACAATATTTGGTGGATGTGATCTAGTCTACACAGTGACCAACGTGTCTTAGGTGGTCATAATAAGGGACTAGATCTCTCGCATTTCTGGTTCTTTTTACCATGACTACACAACAAACTAGACGGACTCATAAAGACGTGAAAAGTGAGAGTGAAGGAAAGTTTCGTCATATACTTATTGGTATTCTCTCTCTCTCTTTCTCTCTCTCTCTCTCGTTGGTACAGCACTACGTCATAAATAAACGTCTCCTTGACTCAATAATGTCTATGAACAGAAAAAAACACCTATAATTTATCACCATTATAGACCTGAAGACTATAACCTCATCTCTGGAATTATATCACAATAAATATATAAGAATATTTAACAATGTAATAAAAAAATTAACTTGTAATGGCGGCGTTAATGAGTGTTTACATTCATACTTGTACAGGTAATTGATTCATTATTTAGAAACCATTCAGGAAAATAAAACTAGTGAACTTTATTAATTTTAAACTATGGTGATAGGTTGTACAGGATAATTGGGTTGTTCAGACTTATAGTACACAAGATGGTCTGCTTGTTAGATTGTTCATCTCCTCCTCCTTGTTCCGAGTGAGTTTGTTTTGTTGAGCTTATTATATCAGGTTTGTGTAATATATCTAACTTAACGATATTGAAAGAAGAGGAAATGTTCAATAATAGTTTTATATGTTTGTGGTAATATTTGTGTTTTGATAATGTTGATAGTGTTCCTTTATTTACATTGTTCAAAATGTTTACTTAGACGAAAAAAACAATTATGTAAAATGTTCTCTCGCCGACGGTCTTCTGATGTATGTTCCTCTCGTCGGGTAATGAACAACACTTTGAAGCCCCGATGGTTTTATGTCTCAGGTGTTTCAGAGGTTCGAATCCAATGATGACTTGTGTTGGAAATATTACTCAACAGTATTGCACAAACATCACCTTATTAACATTTATCTATGTATACCTTTAATTATAACTACACCAAATAATACCATTGATCCTGAGTAACTGTGTGGCATAAAACTGAGGTAGATTGAGTCTGAATCCAAACTGTTTCACATGAATGAGACAATGGTAATCTCGACTACCTTTGCGGAAGGTTCAAACTGCTGCCAGTGTTGTTACTACTGTGGTCGCGTTAACACGTTGGGGTGGAGTGGAGTGTTTAGACGGGAATATGTGTGTGTACGATGTTACTGTGATCCTTCATACAGTACAGGTGAGTTCAGGACCTCTTGTTATCCTAGGACAGGTGTGTTCATTACCGGGACAGTTCACAGACAGGTGTTCTCCATGTTGCTGGTTATCTTGGTAAACTTCAGCTTAATGGATATCATCATCATTGTAAACACTATAGAACAGGTGTATCAGTTATTAGTGAAGCTCTTGGACAGGTGTATCAGTTATTAGTGAAGCTCTTGGACAGGTGTTAAGTGTAGAACAGGTGTATCAGTTATTAGTGAAGCTCTTGGACAGGTGTTAAGTGTTATGATCAGAGGATAATAATCAACTTTGGGCAGTGAAAAAACTTGTGGCATTTTTAATCTTTATTGAGAATGAAGATCTAAACCTGTGGGTCTTAACCTTTTTAGGGTCGTGCCCCCTATAGCAGTTGGCCCTCATCTGCACGTCACCCTCCCGCCTTCATATAAAATTATAAATCTAAATATTCTTAAACAATTTCCTCTTGAATTAAATAGGAAAATTGATAAACTATTTTTTCATTCGTTACTGTAATAACTTAAATTATTCAAAAGAGTCTGTATAAGCAACTCGTTAATACACAACATATTTAGAGATTTTTGTCATTGCCTCTGAGCTACCAGATCCTGAATACGTGCCGCTTGCCAGAGAGATCACAGCGCAAGTCCCCTTCAACGTTCAGCTTGTTTCTGTATTTGGTCTTGACAGCAAACCAGTGCAGAAAATGCGGCCTCACAAAGATACGTAGATCCAAACATCGTCGGAATCCGAACAACTTGACGAACAGTTCCCGACATTATTACTACGTTAATTCAGTCAGTTTTACTGGTATTTTACATTTTTATTGACGTAGTTACCATTTACGACTTTTTGAAGTATCTGTGGGGAGTGAAAATCCAAATAAGGACATACACACACCTGTTAAAGCCATACCCTAATTTTGCTCTGAGTTCCCCCCCCCCCCCCACCCTCTCTGGAAATTACTCAGGCCCCCTTAGGGTGACGTGTTCCCCCGGTTAAGAACCGCAGATTTAACCTAACCTTGGGCTCTATCCTGTGCTGGAAATCGTATTAAGTTCACTAAGCTTATGTTCTTTCGCTAAGCAAACTAACGGTGGTCGTGAGGTGTATCTCGTCCTAGCAGTGGGGAAGCTTAATCGTGGTCGTGGGGTGTGTCACTCCAGCTGTGGAGAAGCTTGGGTGTGAGCAACTCGAGGCCCAGCACCACCAGGGCCAGCAAGTGACCCCCAGCCAGCACCACAAACATCCCCTGTAATAGACAAAATGTTAGACACCAGATCTTCCCAATGCATTAAAGTGAATCTGTTCAGCTGCATCGTGTACGTCTGTGAATATCAATCTAGATGTATTACTGAAACAACACTGCGCAGCTCATGACGATATAGTCACCAGGCGGATGATGGTAATAGTTTACATCAGTGCTCGTTAGAATGACCAACTTTGGGAAATATTATATAGAAGAAAACTTGCTTCTTACTTCCCGAATATTAAAAAAAAGTTTGGAGGAATTGTACCTTTCACACTTGTGTTTTTGTGATTTGCACAAGCTGAAGATGAACTTAGTCATGCGCCTTACGTGATGCTGCTGTTACCAGCCGACCACAGACCAACTGTTTTTCATAAATAAGATAAACCAACCAATCAAACCTTTCCCAAACTCTTAACGTCCTTATCCTATGATGGAACTGCATAATTTTTGGTTAGGTTATGTAGTTTTGTTTGTTTTGAGTAGGTTAGGTTATGTAGGTTTGTTAGTAAGTTATTTTGTTAACAGTTAATATGGAATGTTTTCTGGAAGGTGTTTGGTTGCTTAACCTTAAGAGTGCTCACTAGCAAGTATATCAACAGTTTAACCATAAATATAGCATCTGCGCTTGAAAAAAAAAAAAAAAAAGTTAATTTCAATTCCTCCAATAATTTTTGGGATATACGAGTGGTAAGAAACAAGTTTTCTTTTATGTAATATTTTCCTACAACTGCTCATTCTACCGAGCGCTGACATAAAGTATTACCCATATCTTAAAAACACCTCATACCCAGACGTTGGGGAAGGTGAATGACGTCTGGACAGTGATCTTGGTGGGCGCCCGGACACACGAGGTGGAGTTAGGGATCATGTTTTCTAGCCAGTGCCAGTATAGTCCTGCCTCAGTCACCACCTTGATCCTGTACCATATAAAAACTTCATAAATTATCACATTTAAGGTTGTTTTGTTTTTAAGATTATTGAAAAAAGTAAATACCTATAGGACAGTGAAGGAGAATACCTTTTACTTAAGGCGGGAACCAGAGGGCTGTTCTTCTGGCCGATCATAGCAAACATGAAGGGCAGAAACATCTCCTTTGATGAGTAAAAATCACACGCACCTGTCAGATACAACCACCAGTGTTATGACTTATTTTGATAATTTTACAAGGTTGGTAGTTTAGCTTCTCTTTCATTTAAGTAAAAAAAAGTGCCATAAAGATAAAACTTGTAAGATGATGAAGTGGAATGGTTGGGATATTTCACAGTGGATGTGTCAGCAAGCGGGGCAATCAGGGATGAAGTAAAGAGCCTTTGCTGCATCAAAGGTGACAGTGATAGAGTTGTAAAGTAAATTCTTGAGTCAGAATTAACAAGAGATGACTCTAGACGTAAGACGAAGGAAGAAATCGGAATCAACAGAAATATTCTCGATAACAAGTGAGATAAACAGGAAGTTTAGAAAACAACCCGGACATATTTCTCACATATAAGGGCTTGGAGAACTGTATATAGTGTACTTAAAGATGACCTGTAATGGAGAAGTCTTGAGCCATGAGGACCTTGCCACTGAGGTCTTCACCCAGGAAGACGTATGTGCCCAGCCTCACCAACTCATCCCGCATATAAGTATACTCGGTGGTCTTCACGTAAATAATACGACCTTCCTTCTCCGAGTCCATCACCTCCCGGAAGATGCCCGACTCTACTGACTTAAAAAAGACATTCGGGAAATATTGAAAGAATTAGTGAGATTCAGATTTAACTTAAAATTTCAAGTACAAAGTTTTTTTTTAGCTTGTTAAAGGTTATGCCATACCACAACAGTTATGTTTCAGTTTACATACGGTTTTTGTAGAGCGATATCGAAGGTCATTACTTAAACCAATAAAAATTCCCAATTGTGTAGCCTCATCCGAAGGCTCTTTGTACTTGTTGGGTATTGTTTAATTATGAAAATATATTGTTCGCAGACATACATTTCTTGAGCAGGAATACCTCACCAGAAATGATTTTCAGTAAAGATTAAACATATTTACTCACACGAAGATACTGCACATACATGGTGTTTGCCTCCCAGACCATGGTGGTGGCGGGGTCGTCCAACAGGTCCCTCAGGTACTCAAAGGGTTGAGGGATGTATCTCACCGCCAGGATGGACATGAGGGTGCTGGCGTAGCTTCTTGATAACACCAACACCATCACCATCCACCCCCCTAGCACCAGCCTCTCCCACCACTGTACACCAAGCACGGATGTGTCTGTAGGAACACCAGATTCCCATCGTGATTTCCTAAACGACAGTGATAAAGAATGGACTTGGAAAACCTACTTGGACATTCCAGCTTAAGTGAGATTAATAATTTGAATCCATCGAAGAAGTAACTTACCCTGTTGAAGCAACACTCGAGAGTAGGAAAAGACTGTTTCTGTCATCCAGGTATCCCGCTGAGCTGTCTTGGGTATGAAACACAGGTACAACAGAACGGAAATAGTGAATAACAGCAGCAGTGTCGCCAGAATGCCTGTCCACACTTGCGGGGTGAAGGGCAGAAGGAAGCCCCATGGATCCACCTCTGGTAAGCCTCGACCTGCCATGATCCTGCCGTAGTCAACCAGGATAGGGCGGGTGTAGTCGACCATCTCAGCGCGAACAGAAGTCACAGCGAAGGGCCCGAGCCCCACGTCCGCCTCCTGTGTGTGTGTGAACAGGATTGTTTCTTGTGACACTTAGCAAGACTCAAATGTTTATTACTGTGTTTTCCATAGTGCCCATACCTGTCACACGACCCACCATACCTACCTGCCTACCCACCATGCCCACCATGCCAGTCCATGAACCATCTGGCAGCTTGACGCCCCAGGAGCCGTCAGGAGGTCGGAGGAAGGTGTACCTGGAGGAGAAATTATGAAAGACCGTTATACGGTTTTGCCTTTCAATTAGATTTCATTCTTTGGTGATTTATTGTCGAATTACATTTGTTATGAGGCGAATTACTTTAACCTGTAAGGAAAACTAATGTGTGTGTTAGTGGGGTTGACATTGTGACTGTACATGGAAGTTGAATGTGTGGGTGAGAGAGGTGAACTCACGTAAAGTTGACTGTGTTGGCCAGGAGGTGGAGGAGCTCGGCCATGGGTCCCGCGAACGAGAGCGACCGTCCAGGCGCCTCATTCGTCTTGACCAACACGTGAGGCTGATACTCCTCCGCCGCCACCACCAACTGCGGCCGATGGACGAACCTGCCACCACAACACAGCTCTTACTCTACCTAGTTTATACATGTATAATTAACCTGCCACCACAACACACCTCTCACACTACCTGGTTGATACCTGTATAATTAACCTGCCACCACAAAACCCTCTCGTCTACCGAAATAAAGTTATCATTCAAACTTTGATTACTTTTCCATATGCAATACTCTTACACCAATGTCTGTCTGTCTGTCTGTCTGTCTGTCTCACATTAAGTGGAAAACTTTACCACCAATCTGTTAAATCTTCAAAATTTGCCATTTGTTTCTGGGATGTGAACCTTTGTCTCGCTAATTTACAATTCCACGGAGTCAAGATAACGAGTGTTGAGGTGTAGGTGTCGGGGCGTGATGACTTACCTGTAGAACTTGTCAGGGAAGAGCGGGAGGTGTGTAGTTAGGACGAGGCCGTGCCGGGAGGACCACGTCGCTATCTCTAACACCTGGGCGTCCTGAGAACTGTACGGGAGGTGCACGTACACGCTACACCTGTCAACACAACACTACTGTACTGTACGGTAAGTAGAAGTACATGTTATAATCTAAAGTTGATTTTTGTGATCAGAATTTCTTGTGTTCACCTTATGTAATAGTAGTATCTTGCATGGTACCTGAGAGGGAGGGTGACTGAGGGTTGGTGAGACGCGGGACAATCTAGCTATATTTGATACCTTTTTTAATTAAATGACTCGTACCTCAAACTTGATAGAGTTGTGACTTTTGCGATGATAGATTACTCACCCCGAACATGGCCAGTCATGAAATTAGATTCGTTTCTGACGAGCCATATACAGTACAGTAACAGTTGAGAATATGCTAAGGGAAGGAGCGTCCAGGATGAGCAACATGGCGGCTGGTCATTACCTGGGGTAACCGGAGGTGTCGTCCAGGAGGAGCAACATGGCGGCTGGTCATTACCTGGGGTAACCGGAGGTGTCGTCCAGGAGGAGCAACATGGCGGCTGGTCATTACCTGGGGTAACCGGAGGTGTCGTCCAGGAGGAGCAACATGGCGTTCATCATGGAGAAGGAGGTGTGGAGGTGGCGGAGGTGAGAGAGAGGCCGGCGGGTGAGGGCCAGGAGCCTGTTGGTCCACACCAGGAGGCGGCCCTTGAAGATCCACTCAGCCGAGGCGGCGAGGAAGGCTGAGTCGTCGCTCACCACCACCACCGTCACGCACCACGACACCTGTCTCACCTGTTGATGTGTACCTGTTGTTAGTTAGTGTGTCCTGCCTCACTGTCCTGCCTGCCCCACTGTCCTGCCTCACTGCCCTGCCTCACTAGTACTGTGAGTGACCTACCCGTCGAGCCTGGGCCACCAGCCGGGACAGCAGCGCCTCCGTCATGTTTGGACTTTTGCCTTCTGCTGCCACCTGGAACACCGTCACCCCCCAGGGGGCTCCCAGCCCTCCCAGCTCCTGAAGTGACAAAATAACACCAACTGAAGCTCAGTATTATAGTGAAGTAGTGTTACCTGTGGCCAGGTAATATAAGAACACAGGTGAAGGTGCAGTAGTGTTACCTGTGGCCAGGTAATATAAGAACACAGGTGAAGATGCAGTTGTGTTACCTGTGGCCAGGTAATATAAGAACACAGGTGAAGGTGCAGTAGTGTTACCTGTGGCCAGGTAATATAAGAACACAGGTGAAGGTGCAGCAGTGTTACCTGTGGCCAGGTAATATAAGAACACAGGTGAAGGTGAAGTAGTGTTGACTCACCGTGAACACAGTGGTGGAGGAGGTGGTGCCGTCTGTGAGGAGGATGACGGAGCAGCGAGGCCGCCACACTGTGGCCGCCACAGCCGCCACAGCCTCCCCCGCCACGCTCAGCGTCTCTCCCGCACCTGAGGAACTCAACAGTGTTGATGATGATGACATGAGAAAGATGTTTACACTATTATGGACAAGACCAACCAACACGTAGAGACAACTGTTGTCAACTACAGACCTTTATTAACTTATAAAATATTAATTAACTTCATCATTCAGTCAGAGGTTATAACTTACCCTGAGGGCGAGGCAGCTGGGCGACAGTCAGGCAGACAGTCAGGACCAACAGCAGTGAGGCCGCACCCGCCGTCATCACCCCGGCTGTCGGGACACATCACAACAACAAATAGAAAAATCTTAAAATATGAACAATATAATTTTTACAAAGAAATTGACAACTGTTTCTTAGTTAACAAATTCATTAACAAATCTCAATGTTTTTATCCTGTGAAGAGACCAGATAGCTGTAGTGTACTCATATGGGTCAGCTGAAAAACATTACTACGATATTTTCCTGGATCTTAACTTTTAGTCTTGGAAATATTGGAATCTGAGTGACGTAATTAAGAAGCATTTATATATATTTTCTCATATCTGGCTATCGTTAGTACCTTTATCTTGATGTTATCTGTTGGTCAGTGTCCTGTTATCTTTGTATAGTTTGTGTATAAATTCAGGATAGAAGTGTGTGTTGAGTCAGGGACGAGGGAGGCGTATTTAAGTTCACTTTAATCCTATCTTAGTCTCTCTTCTTCACCTTTACTCCGCCATTCTCTTTTATCATATCCTCCTATTCTTGAGGTTTGTATTTATCTTCTTCCATTAAACGTAAACAAGTGAGCGAAGATGAAAGAGAAGAGAGATATATAGAGGTAAAAGATGTTCTGTAGTTCGCCGCGTGTTGACATAATTCAGCGTTTGGAAATGAAGGATATATATATATATATATATATATATATATATATATATATATATATATATATATATATATATATATTTATTTATTTATTTATTAAGGTGTAAATATATATTTTTTCGGGGTGCAGGAGTATTGAAATTATGTTGGGAAAAGTAAAAGGTTTTAATTTAAGTTGTAGCATCTTAAGACCTGGCAGTGTACAGAGAATTCCAAACTTACAATATTTGTGACTTTAATAATAACATTCATAATAAAACCAACAAATATGGAGTCACAGTAAGAAATATTACGTCGTGCCAGTGTCGGTCTCCAGAGGCCAACAGACAACTCGGGTATTATCAGTTCCCACAAGTGTAAACGGAGTTAGTGAATCCTCTGTCCAGGAAGAGTTCATGTAGAAGGCGCGTTTATGTTGATTTTCACTGAACACTTAGAACTATGGCCGGTGTGAAAGGCCCCAACTGTGTGGCCGAGATCTTGTGTCGTAAACAATGTATCAACGGTGAGGTTACTGTGTGGGTCCGTCAGCATCAGGCTCCATGATCTATTATTTCCTTGTTGTTTCTGGGTTCGTATCCCCTGAGGGCTGTGTTGATACTGGAACAGTTTAAAGTAAACTTGAGGTCATGTTCACACAACATGGGTTTAAATATTGCATGTAGGAGGGAGGTCTGTGGAGGAGCTCTCTGTCCTGAACGCAGTGAGGACCCGTGTCTGAGAGGCAGCAGGGCTGGAGAGGCCGAGGAGGACCTTGTGCCGTTGACAAAAGTTGAAACTTGGTGAACCATAAGGTTGGCGCGTCCTTCAGCCATGGCCGGGGGATGGTGCGAGGTCTGCCACTGCGGGGTCTGGTGTTGACGTTGCCCTCCAGCTGCCACCTTCTGATCCACCTGTACACGGTCGTCACGTTGGTGTCAGTTGTGAGAGCAATGTCACGGACAGACACGCCGTCAACCCACATCAACACAAACTTCGCGCGGTCGTCTGCGCTCGTCGGCCTGAACACTCGACGCCGCACCATAATAGTCTGAGAAAATATGATTATTTTTGGGGGTTGGGTGAGGCATCTCTAGACATCACCTTGATATGTGTAAACTGTATATCTGAATCCCTGAACTCCTACTGATGTTTCTTTAGTGCACAACGAAAGTGTACGCGAGGCTCGACCCCTGGAGGAGCTGTGACAGTGTGTGTGTTTATTAATGGAAGCAGTGAACACAAACCTGGGTAGTGGCGGCGGACATAACCTCACCTCCTCACACACACACCTCACATCCTCACACACACACCTCACCCCTCACACCACAACCTCACCCCGCACACCACAGCCTCACCCCTCACACACAACCTCACCCCCTCTCACCACATCCTCACCCCTCACAACTCGGCAGTAAGCTGAGGTACAACAAAAGGAGTCAATGTTGTGTCTTACAGCAGTAGTGTGGGGAAGCCTGGCAGCTGGTGTCCGGAGAGGTGTTCACGATACCGACAGCTACGGCTCACTGTACCCTTAACCTCCCTTCCAAACTCTTTTATTAATCTTCAAAACAAATGATGGAGTAAAACTATCAGTCATTGGTTGGCTATATGAGATAGGAACTCTGATTGGCCTACTTTAACTGGGGAAAATAAATGGCGGGTGACCTAGCGGAGCTGCAACACTAGCTGTGATTGGCAGAGTAGATGCGCGCGCTTTTCTTATCAACTTTGTGTAGGAGGATGACACTCAACAGAGGGATGGTAAAGGTGATTTGATTAATGCATTTACACCTGTACATCACACTAGACTAAGTGCAGAAATTATTTAATAGGATGATAGAAGGGAAGAATAGAAAGGACTAGTTTGATATAGTAGTTGCAGTTAAGGATGATTAAAAATGAGACAGAAAAAGAGTAATTTTGAGAGAGAGAGAGAGAGAGAGAGAGAGAGAGAGAAGGAATTTTAAGTTGTATAATATCAAATACTTGAAACACAAAATTTAAAAAAAAAAAGCAGGGATCAGTTTTGTTGGTGAGGAGAAGAATAGAGAGAAGTTCTTTTCATGTTGTGGAGACGACAAGCTGAAGAGTTAGTGATCAAGACTTGGGAAATACATTGTATCTCTGGCTGCCTCGTATCATCAACTAAAAACTATAATAATGGTGGGAACAACAGGGAGGAACGGAGAAAAAAATGTGATAAAGTTGAAGTAGTTAAATAAGAGGAAGTTGGTTTATAAGAGGCATTAAACTTGGGAGAAAAGAAAGATTGTGGATGTTTGTCAGTAATTTCTATATATTTATAACAAAGAAGTATGTCTGTGTATGATAATGATAATAATAATAATAATAATAATAATAATAATAATAATATTAAAAAAAATAATAATAATAACAATAATAATAATAATAATAATAATAATATTAAAAATAATAATAATAATAATAAACGGTTTATTAATAGAGTTCCAGCTTGTGGCTGAAAATATACAGACTTACATTTGATTTAGACATTATGATACGTGTTGAATACATTGACAGGGCTGTACAGTACATATATCAGGAGTTGTTTATTATTTTAACAATAGATGGGATGTGTGTGTGTGTGTGTGTGTGTGTGTGTGTGTGTGTGTGTGTGTGTGTCCGCACGAGAATCTCAGAAACTACTTTACCTATCTGTAGTGATGATGGATGGTGTTATATGTAGTGATGATGGATGGTGTTATATGTAGTGATGATGATGGATGGTGTTATATGTAGTGATGATGATGGATGGTGTTATCTGTAGTGATGATGATGGATGGTGTTATCTGTAGTGATGATGATGGATGGTGTTATATGTAGTGATGATGGATGGTGTTATATGTAGTGATGATGGATGGTGTTATATGTAGTGATGATGGATGGTGTTATATGTAGTGATGATGGTTGATGTTATATGTAGTGATGATGGATGTTGTTATATGTAATGATGATGGGTGGTGTTATATGTAGTGATGATGGATGGTGTTATATGTAGTGATGATGGATGATGTTATATGTAGTGATGATGGATGTTGTTATATGTAATGATGATGGGTGGTGTTATATGTAGTGATGATGGATGGTGTTATATGTAGTGATGATGGATGATGTTATATGTAGTGATGATGGATGATGTTATATGAAGTGATGATGGGTGGTGTTATATGAAGTGATGATGGGTGGTGTAATATGTAGTGATGATGGAGGGCATTATATGTAGTGATGATGGATGGTGTTATATGTAGTGATGATGGATGACGTTATATGTAGTGATGATGGATGATGTTATATGTAGTGATGATGGATGGTGTTATATGTAGTGATGATGGGTGGTGTTATATATAGTGATGATGGATGGCGTTATATGTAGTGATGATGGGTGGTGTTATATGTAGTGATGATGGATGGCGTTATATGTAGTGATGATGGATGGTGTTATATGTAGTGATGATGGATGATGTTATATGTAGTGATGATGGGTGGTGTTATATGCAGTGATGATAGATGGCGTTATATGTAGTGATGATGGATGCTGTTATATGTAGTGATGATGGGTGGTGTAATATGTAGTGATGATTAGACAATAAAATAATAACAGTTTAATGCTAAAAAAATATACTTTGCTGTACCGTTGTAGTGAAAAACATGGTGGAACTTACATACACCGTTCATGAACTATTGATGGAAGAAGAAGTTTTGGGGACTGAACAGTGAGACAATGTGGAGCCTCCCGGAGGGTGGCGTCCTACCGTGTCCTAGCGGATGAGCCGCCCAGAGGGCGGCGATTCTGCTAGTGTGATATAAAGTAGAGTGATAAAGGATCTATTGACACTTTGATAAACTGGAGAGGGAGGGAGGGAGGGAGGAAGAACTATAGAGGGAGGGAGGAACAACTAGGGAGGGAGGGAGGGAGGGAGGAAGGAAGGGAAATTGTTTTACCCGAAATAATGAAACACGAACATTTACATTGACAAATTTTGTTTGTTGGATATAATTAAAATATATAAAAAAATCAGTAAATTAATCTTACTTAGAGAATGCAAACCTCTCTTGGGTAATACTCTTTTAAAATTTACCTTTTTCAAGATATTCTTCAGTAAAACCAAAAGCCTTTAATTAATTTATCTTTCAGGGTATTAAGGGACGATAAATAAAGACTGAGACCACGAGGCTAGGTTATAGGGGCTAAGGGGTTGTGTGACGCCAAGTTCCCAGCGAGACGGATGGTGTGTTGTTTGTAAGGGCGGTAACGAGCAGGATGGTTGACCACCGCTTGTTTGCTTGTTTGCGTCTCCCACTAGGGGGGGGGGGGATAGACGGAAGTGAGAACGTCGCTGCTGCCTCGCCGTATACCAGACACTACCCAGCCAAAACCACAGCTGCACTTCCCTGCTGATAGTTCAAATTCTGGTTGTGTTCTCATCTGAGGTCTTGGACTCGTGGGCTGATTCCCCATACCTTCTCTATTCGGCTGTCAATCTCCGGACACCTACCCCGATTACTACCGCGACTGCCATGTTATTGACACTTCCTCCACGCCCTATCTACCGTCCGTGCCCTGGCGTCTCTCCTGTGTGACAAGACCATCTCCCGCCGGCGCCAAGTGAGGAAGCTGCCTTGACCTTCCCCCTTGTAATGGTCACAATGACGGCTGGTCTGTTTTAAAACCTGTTGATTCATATTATATTTCACGCCCGCAAAACATGTGGATAACTGGTTAGTTATCCCTAGGAAGAAACGCATTTTACACCAAGGCTCCTTGTCCGTAAGTCCCACCCATTTGGGGAACACAGTTGTCAACGTATACAGTATATTCCACTTTTACTGGCAAGCTCAATCCCTAATTAGTTTGTGGAAATCAACTTAAGTAATTCGCCAGACCCGTGTCAACTGAGGGTCATCCTTGAATGTGTAGCAACTCACGGCGTGTATAAACCCGTGCGGGAAGGGAGAACAGCCTTTCTTGACGCTTCTCCAAATTATCTCAGATCCAGGGTGTGGGTCATTTGAACACCCCACCGGCTGTCCGGGGTCGGTGGCTACTTGACAGTTAGTTGCAGTGGATGATGTCGTTGATTCGGCAGGATTGACTGCCCCAATCTGCATCGTGGGGCTGGACCCCAGGCTTTCGCCATGTGTCAGACTTCAACCGACCATAACAGCGATCTTCATTTGTCGAGACGCCAGTGTTCTACCCTGGAACACTCCTTACAGTTATATGGTCCACAGTATTTGTTGTATATGATTGGGGATAATTATCTGGAATATAATTATCCCATGTTGGGTAGTGAACCCATAAGTTGTTGGTATCAGTAATAACGTGTTGTGTTGCGAGTGCATCTTACATATGTACTAACAACAGTCTAGTGAAGATGCCATATGTAAGTTTGATCCTTGTAGTTGTATGTAATGCAATGTACCATCAGTAGTGTTGTAAGAAGCGAGAGTATCTGATTGGAACTGTAGTTGAGAAAAGCCAAGGATTTGAACCTTGTAGTTGTGTGTTAATGCCATCTTTTACTTAATTTAATTTCATATTAATAAACCATTTCTTAGAGTATATTAGGGGCATCATTTCACCTCAGTATCCGCCTTTATTTAGTCCAAGGACTTGATACCAGAATTACAATACCCATGTACCTACCCTCGCCAGGCTACCAAAGGTCTGAGGTGATGAAGTAACTTTGAAAGGAAATATTTAGACAGAACAAATGAAGGAACTAGACAGAAAGAAGTATGAAATAAGAAATAAGGTAGGTAGAATCCCTGCCCTTAATGGTGGCATCGGTGGTTCAGTGGTAGAATCCCCGCCCTTATAATGGTTAGCAGCGGTGGATGTGTAATTTACATGGTATCAGGTTGGGAGGAATGAATGTGTTACTGTGGGTATTTTTTTTAAGGGTGATTTGTAGCAACCATTTCTCTGTACAGGCGCCTAATAACTATTTCACTGTAACTAATGAATATTTCATATTGCAAATAATTTTGTTCCGTATTTTTCCAGTGTACAGTACAGTATGTAATTCTGTGTTATTTAAGTAGGGACTTAATTATTTCATTGGGTACTGATTTTGTTGTGTGGAAACAGAATCAAGGAAATGTGCAAAAAAAAAAATGTTGTGATTTTGCGGAGAAATTAAAATAACAGTCAAGGTAAATGCTTTACTTGAAGTTAGGCTAGAACAATTGCCTCAAGGAAATTAGAAATCTTTTTAAAGTAAAGTGTACAGTACCTGTAATGCTGTTGTGTGGAAACATGAAATGTTCAGAGCATTGATGAGTGTCTGAAGGACAAGGGTCAGCTACCTAACTTGTATTTTTTGTTATTCTTTTTGTGAAATCTCAGGAAAGTGTTTGTTGTATACCAAGGTAATATTTTGTTTGCTTTCCTACACTGATACCATAGCAACTGTTGTGACCACTCGAGTTAATACTTTGATATTTACAATGAGCGAGCAGTGAACATCTGCCGTGATAAGAGTGTTGTGGGCAGTGCTCATTTCTGAGTGTCACCAGAAGACCATAATTGTACTAAGGTTAGGTAACTTAGTGTTATTTGAAATTGTGACATATATTGGATGTATTTGTTGTGGTTTCAATTGGAAGTGTTTTAGTTCTCAGTTGACGTCAGTTTTGACAAGTCAATTTATTGGTATAACACGAGTTTAGTGTTATATTTCCTAGTACATTGTATTTTTGTGTTGTTTCTATTAGCTTATAATTTTAGTGCAAAGGACATTAGTTTCTAGCAGTGTAGACTTGCAGGCATTGTCAGTAAGTGTGTTTTATGATTTCTTGAGAACTAATACATGTATAATTTCACCAATTGCATTGATGGGTTGAGGACTCTGTGGTGATATGGACATCTATAAAAGAACGCAATCTTTGAAAATGGATTGTTGAAAATACATGTAAGGTCCCCCAATTGTGAGTACAACAGAGTACATTGTGAAGTGATAACAGTGTTAAAATCATTGCAAATGAAAAGACAGTGAATACTTGTTGAGTACCGAGGGGACAGTCTCGGAAAGTATTATCAATTATTTTTTTGTGAGCATAACTCTCAGTAATGGGAATGTCGATGGTTCTCTTTAAAGTTGGTTGATTTTCTAGAGTACAGTGTAATTCGGGAAGAGTTCATACAGTGTTGCACCATACAGAGATTGTCAATAACAAGTACCATTGCTTGAGTTTGCACAGGGTGTCTTGGAAAGTGACAAAAGAGTACAGTGATGTTTTCCTCGTGTATTTATCAGTGAAGACCTAAAGTAAAAGTTCACATATCCAGTATTATCACAAGGGGGGTGAGCAATAATTTGAGCAGTATTTTGAACAGTATTTCAAGTGTTTTTGTGTATTAGAAGGTCAGTTGTGCAGTAATCCGATTGTATTTGAAGGTGTGCACTGTGCCCGTGTTGTGTAGTTACAGTGAGTTGTTGTGACCTCCAGGCATGATGGCCGTCACAGGGGGACAGTTCAGGGCACCCAGCTCAGAACCTGTGTCCAATAATTTGATGTGTAGAGTTAAGAAGTATGTGGGTGGAGACACATTCATTCACAGGAATGACAGCTAGGTCTCACCACCAGTTGTTTCATCAGGTAAATGGCCTGATGGACAGGGAGGTGTAGAAGGGAAGAAGAGTAAGGAATGCCTCTCTTACTAGTTAATGAGACACTGACATCAGTGTTGCCGAGATATCTTTAAAGGGTTGTAGACCTTTAAACTGGAATGCATTGGTTGTTGTTTTGCATATTTGTGTTGCAAGTTAGAAGTACAACTGGTAAGTGAGAGAATGTGTTGTTGCCTTGCATCAGTAAGTTGTGGAAAGTGAATATGTTGTTTGCCCATGTGAGTTGTGGAATGTGGTACAATGGGAATGTTTGTGAGTATGTAGGTATTTGTGAATTTTATTCTCTTCATTTTTTTTCCCGGCGAGGGATTGTCAATTTGCAGTAAAGACATAGAGATTGGAAGATGGATTGGCTGTTATGCGATCATCTGATGGGTATCTGTTACTAGTTTGAGTAAATGTATCAGTTATAAGTTCTCAAGTTTTGTGTGTTACGTCCTAGCTAGGCTTGTTGTTGTGTATAGGGGTAGTGTTCGTGACTCTTAAGTGGGGTCGGGCATGGATGCATGGCACCGATTTCCGCTACATGGCAAATGCCATAAGTACAGACAGTTTTTGGGTTTCGTTGTGCTCCCATAAGGACCGTTTCGTTTTGCATTGTATTCTTGGAAATGCAGTGGCAGGTGCGGTACGATCACCATGGTGTGTCGCAGGAATAATCGCCGGACAGTTAAAGCGAAGAGCATAGCGTTGTGTACTATAATAATTGCTGCTATGTGCAAAAAGAAGAACCAAATGCAGAAGAGGGAATGGTGCAAAGAGTGGTTAGGTCGAAGAAAAGTATTGGGAAGTCATGCCACGATTTTACGTGAACTGCAAGATGGACATGAGCAAGACTTCACCAATTACATGAGAATGAACCCCAACACCTTTTACAAACTTCTAGCGAAAGTGGAACTATATATAAAAAAAAAAACGGATACCAATATGAGGGAGAGTATATCTGCAGAGGCTCGTCTAGAGGCAACGCTCATATAACTTTCAACTGGGTGCACCAACACGTCACTTCAGTATAGAACGAGGATACCAAAACAAAGTTTGTCTCGCATAATACCTGCAACTTGTCAAGCCATGTATGAAGTACTCAAATAAGATTACTTGCAGGTGAGATTTGTAGTACATAAAAATTCATTGAATAATGTTAGAATTATGATATGCAAAGACAGGAAGTTATGGGACTAGAGCAGTGGTTCTCAACCTGGGGGCCATGGCCCCCAAGGGAGCCACGGCGAGCTGTTATAAATTGTACGTTTCCAAATAATGTTGGGAATCTGGATTAAATAAAACTTGTATTACTTATTTTGACTTGGCAAAAGAGAATTTCCATTCTTTTTTTTTGTCATTTTGTTTAATCATAACGACAATACAATTTTGAAATTTACAGACTCTGGTGTTTTTTTTTTTTTTTTTTTTACGGATTATTTAAGATTTCACAGGTCCAGTCCCTGTCTGTTTGACAGGCGCTGGGCCGAGCTGCTGAACTGACTTGTTCAGTACGTGTCCGTGTGTCATCCCTTTGCAAGTGGTGATAGGACCGAATGATCTCAAGTCTGGCCTGGTATACCATCAAGAAAACAGTGGAGTGTATTGTCTCTGAACCATATATTGTGTTTGAGCTTGACTCAACCATAATATACTCCTTAATTGGTGTTACTTATTTTGTTTCATAATTCGTGTGGTCGTTGCTTTACGTGGGTGAAATATTTGTACACTTCCTTTATTAATTATCTCCTTATTTATTGGTGCCATTGTTGTTCATACTCATTCTTTACTTATATAATCCTACCATTTTAGTGCTAAATTGGTATGACTCACTATTCTTCTCATTCTTCCAAGTTGGGCAGTGCTTGTCAAAGGAGGCGTGTTCTTGCTTACAGGAAGTACACTTCAGCTTGCTAGCTTGAGTGTGAATGTTTACCTGTGTTCATGTTTGTGTATGACTGTATGTGTGCTTTATTTGTGATTGCATGGGCGTGTTATGTATGTGTGTGTGTGTGTGTGTGTGTGTGTGTGTGTGTGTGTGTGTTTGCCATTCTAACTCTTGTCCTATTTATGTGTCCTTCTTTATCATTCTTTAGTTATCACTTGTCTGTTTGTCTGTTCTGGGAGAAAAATGAAGGCCACGAGGATGTTGAAAATTCCTCAAAGGGAGAATGGAGTGAAAAGGGTTGAGAGCCATTGGACTAGAGTGAGGAGAGCGGCAGGAAAGAAGAACACACACGAATGTCCTCATTACATAATACATAAACAATCTCCCGTTTATTGTCACGCCAATAATATACATTGCATAAGCTTATTTGGTTATACACTGGACATCTGGACCGAGCCGGGAATATATACGTATCACATTTGCAGTACTTAACTCAAGGTTCAGAGTCGTCGCTCCATATCCGGCAGCAAACCACCAGGCAGGCGGACCATTATTTTCGCTCAAAGCCGGGCACGGGCACTCTGCTGGTTTGCCCACCAATTTTGCCCGATAAAGGGCATTTAGCGCGTGCCAGCCGGGCACTGCTCGATCGTGTGGATGGGCCTTTATAGTGCACAAGATGGTCTGCTTGTTAGGTTGTTCATCTCCTCCTCCTTGTTACGAGTGAGTTTGTTTTGTTGAGCTTATTATATCAGGTTTGTGTAATATATCTAACTTAACAATATTGAAAGAAGAGGAAATGTTCAATAATAGTTTTATATGTTTATGGTAATGTTTGTGTTTTGATAATGTTGATAGTGTTCATTTATTTACATTGTTCAAAATGTTTACTTAGACGAAAAAAACAATTATGTAAAATGTTCTCTCGCCGACGGTCTTCTGATGTATGTTCCTCTCGTCGGGTAATGAACAACACTTTGAAGCCCCGATGGTTTTATGTCTCAGGTGTTTCAGAGGTTCGAATCCAATGATGACTTGTGTTGGAAATATTACTCAACAGTATTGCACAAACATCACCTTATTAACATTTATCTATGTATACCTTTAATTATAACTACACCAAATAATACCATTGATCCTGAGTAACTGTGTGGCATAAAACTGAGGTAGATTGAGTCTGAATCCAAACTGTTTCACATGAATGAGACAATGGTAATCTCGACTACCTTTGCGGAAGGTTCAAAATGCTGCCAGTGTTGTTACTACTGTGGTCGCGTTAACACGTTGGGGTGGAGTGGAGTGTTTAGACCGGAATATGTGTGTGTACGATATTACTGTGATCCTTCATACAGTACAGGTGAGTTCAGGACCTCTTGTTATCCTAGGACAGGTGTGTTCATTACCGGGACAGTTCACAGACAGATGTTCTCCATGTTGCTGGTTATCTTGGTAAACTTCAGGTTAATGGATATCATCATCATTGTAAACGCTATAGAACAGGTGCATCAGTTATTAAAGAAGCTCTTGGACAGGTGTTAAGTGTTATGATCAGAGGATAATAATCAACTTTGGGCAGTGAAACAACTTGTGGCATTTTTAATCTTTATTGAGAATGAAAATCTAAACCAGTGGTTCTTAACCTTTTTAGGGTCGTGCCCCCTAAAGCAGTTGGCCCTCATCTGCACGTCACCCTCCCGCCTTCATATAAAATTATAAATCTAAATATTCTTAAACAATTTCCTCTTGAATTAAACAGGAAAATTGATAAACTATTTTTTCATTCGTTACTGTAATAACTTTAATTATTCAAAAGAGTCTGTATAAGCAACTCGTTAGTACACAACATACTTAGTGAGATTTTTGTCATTGCCTCTGAGCTACCAGATCCTGAATAAATGCCGCGTGCCACAGAGATCACAGCGCAAGTCCCCTTCAACGTTCAGCTTGTTTCTGTATTTGGTCGTGGCAGCAAAACAGTGCAGAAAATGCGGCCTCACAAAGATACGTAGATCCAAACATCGTCGGAATCCGAACAACTTGACGTACAGTTCTCGACATTCTTACTACGTTAATTCAGTCACTTTTACTGGATTTTTACATTTTGATTGACTTAGTTACCATTTACGACTTTTTGAAGTATCTATGGGGAGCGAAAATCCAAATAAGGACATACACACCTGTTAAAGCCATTCCTTATTTTTGCTCTGATCCCCCCCCCCCCCCCTCTGGAAATTACTCAGGCCCCCTTAGGGTGACGTGCTCCCCCGGTTAAGAACCGCAGATTTAACCTAACCTTGGGCTCTATCCTGTGCTGGAAATCGTATTAAGTTCACAAAGCTGATGTTCTTTCGCTAAGTAAACTAACGGTGGTCGTGGGGTGTATCTCGTCCTAGCAGTGGGGAGGCTTAATCGTGGTCGTGGGGAGTGTCACTCCAGTTGTGGAGAAGCTTGGGTGTGAGCAACTCGAGGCCCAGCACCACCAGGGCCAGCAAGTGACCCCCAGCCAGCACCACAAACATCCCCTGTAATAGACAAAATGCTAGACACCAGATCTTCCCAATGCATTAAAGTGAATCTGTTCAGCTGTATCGTGTACGTCTGTGAATATCAATCTAGATGTATTACTGAAACAACACTGCGCAGCTCATGACGATATAGTCACCAGGCGGATGATGGTAATAGTTTACATCAGTGCTCGTTAGAATGACCAACTTTGGGAAATATTATATAGAAGAAAACTTGCTTCTTACTTCCCGAATATTGAAAAAAGTTTGGAGGAATTGTACCTTTCACACTTGTGTTTTTGTGATTTGCACAAGCTGAAGATGAACTTAGTCATGCGCCTTACGTGATGCTGCTGTTACCAGCCGACCACAGACCAACTGTTTTTCATAAATAAGATAAACCAACCAATCAAACCTTTCCCAAACTCTTAACGTCCTTATCCTATGATGGAACTGCATAATTTTTGGTTAGGTTATGTAGTTTTGTTTGTTTTGAGTAGGTTAGGTTATGTAGGTTTGTTAGTAAGTTATTTTGTTAACAGTTAATATGGAATGTTTTCTGGAAGGTGTTTGGTTGCTTAACCTTAGGAGTGCTCACTAGCAAGTATAACAACAGTTTAACCATAAATATAACATCTGCGCTTGAACAAAAAAAAAAAAAAATGTTAATTTCAATTCCTCCAATAATTTTTGGGATATACGAGTGGTAAGAAACAAGTTTTCTTTTATGTAATATTTTCCTACAACTGCTCATTCTACCGAGCGCTGACATAAAGTATTACCCATATCTTAAAAACACCTCATACCCAGACGTTGGTGAAGGTGAGCGACGTCTGGACAGTGATCTTAGTGGGCGCCCGGACACACGAGGTGGAGTTAGGGATCATGTTTTCTAGCCAGTGCCAGTATAGTCCTGCCTCAGTCACCACCTTGATCCTGTGCCATATAAAAACTTCATAAATTATCACATTTAAGGTTGTTTTGTTTTTAAGATTATTGAAAAAAGTAAATACCTATAGGACAGTGAAGGAGAATACCTTTTACTTAAGGCGGGAACCAGAGGGCTGTTCTTCTGGCCGATCATAGCAAACATGAAGGGCAGAAACATCTCCTTTGATGAGTAAAAGTCACACGCACCTGTCAGATACAACCACCAGTGTTATGACTTATTTTGATAATTTTACAAGGTTGGTAGTTTAGCTTCTCTTTCATTTAAGTAAAAAAAAGTGCCATAAAGATACAACTTGTAAGATGATGAAGTGGAATGGTTGGGATATTTCACAGTGGATGTGTCAGCAAGCGGGGCAATCAGGGATGAAGTAAAGAGCCTTTGCTGCATCAAAGGTGACAGTGATAGAGTTGTAAAGTAAATTCTTGAGTCAGAATTAACAAGAGATGACTCTAGACGTAAGACGAAGGAAGAAATCGGAATCAACAGAAATATTCTCGACAACAACAAGTGAGATAAACAGGAAGTTTAGAAAACAACCCGGACATATTTCTCACATATAAGGGCTTGGAGAACTGTATATAGTGGAGTTAAAGATGACCTGTATTGGAGAAGTCTTGAGCCATGAGGACCTTGCCACTGAGGTCTTCACCCAGGAAGACGTGTGTGCCCAGCCTCACCAACTCGTCCCGCATGTAAGTATACTCGGTGCTCTTCACGTACATGATGCGACCTTCCTTCTCCGAGTCCATCACCTCCCGGAAGATGCCCGACTCTACTGACTTAGAAAAGACATTCAGGAAATATTGAAAGAATTAGTGAGATTCAGATGTAACTTGAAATTTCGAGTACAAAATTTATATTTAAGCTTGTTAAAGGTTAAGCAATACCAAATAGTTATGCTTCACTTTACATACCGTTTTTGTAGAGCGATATCGAAGATTATTACTAAAAACAAATAAAAATTCCCAATTGTGTAGCCTCATCCGAAGGCTCTTTGTACTTGTTGGGTATTGTTTAATTATGAAAATATATTTTTCGCAGACATACAGTTCTTGAGCAGGAATACCTCACCAGAAATGATTTTCAGTAAAGATTAAACATATTTACTCACACGAAGATACTGCACATACATGGTGTTTGCCTCCCAGACCATGGTGGTGGCGGGGTCGTCCAACAGGTCCCTCAGGTACTCAAAGGGTTGAGGGATGTATCTCACCGCCAGGATGGACATGAGGGTGCTGGCGTAGCTTCTTGATAACACCAACACCATCACCATCCACCCCCCTAGCACCAGCCTCTCCCACCACTGTACACCAAGCACGGATGTGTCTGTAGGAACACCAGATTCCCATCGTGATTTCCTAAACGACAGTGATAAAGAATGGACTTGGAAAACCTACTTGGACATTCCAGCTTAAGTGAGATTAATAATTTGAATCCATCGAAGAAGTAACTTACCCTGTTGAAGCAACACTCGAGAGTAGGAAAAGACTGTTTCTGTCATCCAGGTATCCCGCTGAGCTGTCTTGGGTATGAAACACAGGTACAACAGAACGGAAATAGTGAATAACAGCAGCAGTGTCGCCAGAATGCCTGTCCACACTTGCGGAGTGAAGGGCAGAAGGAAGCCCCATGGATCCACCTCTGGTAAGCCTCGACCTGCCATGATCCTGCCGTAGTCAACCAGGATAGGGCGGGTGTAGTCGACCATCTCAGCGCGAACAGAAGTCACAGCGAAGGGCCCGAGCCCCACGTCCGCCTCCTGTGTGTGTGTGAACAGGATTGTTTCTTGTGACACTTAGCAAGACTCAAATGTTTATTACTGTGTTTTCCATAGTGCCCATACCTGTCTCACGACCCACCAGACCTACCTGCCTACCCACCATGCCCACCATGCCAGTCCATGAACCATCTGGCAGCTTGACGCCCCAGGAGCCGTCAGGAGGTCGGAGGAAGGTGTACCTGGAGGAGAAATTGTGAAAGACTGTTACACGGTTTTGCCTTTCAATTAGATTTCATTCTTTGGTGATTTATTGTCGAATTACATTTGTTGTGAGGCGAATTACTTAAACCTGTAAGGAAAACTAATGTGTGTGTTATTGGGAGTGATATATCATATACTATAGCCGTGTGTCTGTTCTGGGCAGCCGAAACGGCACAATCGTTTTTCATCAAAGTTGGTGGAAAAATCGCAAAAATATTCGTAGAGAAGAACAAACCTGGTCCCATGTCGATGGTTTCTTTAGGAAGGCATTAATTAACAATTTTATTTACGATGGAAAACGATGCAAGTCTACCGACTTGGCGCACCCTCATTCGCTGTACGCTGTCACGAGCGTTCAAACTCTCACAAGGGCACGAACGTGCCCGCGATCACTTGTTGTGACTATACATGAAAGTTGAGTGTGTGGGTGAGAGAGATGAACTCACGTAAAGTTGAGTGTGTGGGTGAGAGAGATGAACTCACGTAAAGTTGAGTATGTGGGTGAGAGATGAACTCACGTAAAGTTGAGTATGTGGGTGAGAGATGAACTCACGTAAAGTTGAGTGTGTGGGTGAGAGAGGTGAACTCACGTAAAGTTGAGTATGTGGGTGAGAGAGATGAACTCATGTAAAGTTGAGTGTGTGGGTGACAGAGATGAACTCACGTAAAGTTGGGTGTGTGGGTGAGAGAGATGAACTCATGTAAAGTTGAGTATGTGGGTGAGAGATGAACTCACGTAAAGTTGAGTGTGTGGGTGAGAGAGGTGAACTCACGTAAAGTTGAGTGTGTGGGTGAGAGATGAACTCACGTAAAGTTGAGTGTGTGGGTGAGAGATGAACTCACGTAAAGTTGAGTGTGTTGGCCAGGAGGTGGAGGAGCTCGGCCATGGGTCCCGCGAACGAGAGCGACCGTCCAGGCGCCTCATTCGTCTTGACCAACACGTGAGGCTGAAACTCCTCCGCCGCCACCACCAACTGCGGCCGATGGACGAACCTGCCACCACAACACAGCTCTTACTCTACCTAGTTTATACCTGTATAATTAACCTGCCACCACAACACACCTCTCACACTACCTGGTTGATACCTGTATAATTAACCTGCCACCACAAAACCCTCTCGTCTACCGTAATAAAGTTATCATTCAAACTTTGAATACTTTTCCATATGCAATATTCTTACACCAATGTCTGTCTGTCTGTCTGTCTGTCTGTCTCACATTAAGTGAAAAACTTTACCACCAGTCTGTTAAATCTTCAAAATTTGCCATTTGTTTCTGGGATGTGAACCTTTGTCTCGCTAATTTACAATTCCACGGAGTCAAGATAACGAGTGTTGAGGTGTAGGTGTCGGGGCTTGATGACTTACCTGTAGAACTTGTCAGGGAAGAGCGGGAGGTGTGTAGTTAGGACGAGGCCGTGCCGGGAGGACCACGTCGCTATCTCTAACACCTGGGCGTCCTGAGAGATGTACGGGAGGTGCACGTACACGCTACACCTGTCAACACAACACTACTGTACTGTACGGTAAGTAGAAGTACATGTTAAAATCTAAAGTTGATTTTTGTGATCAGAATTTCTTGTGTTCACCTTATGTAATAGTAGTATCTTACATGGTACCTGAGAGGGAGGGTGACTGAGGGTTGGTGAGACGCGGGACAATCTAGCTATATTTGATACCTTTTTTAATTAAATGACTCGTACCTCAAACTTGATAGAGTTGTGACTTTTGCGATGATAGATTACTCACCCCGAACATGGCCAGTCATGAAATTATATTCGTTTCTGACGAGCCATATACAGTACAGTAACAGATGAGAATAAGCTAAGGGAAGGAGCGTCCAGGGGGAGCAACATGGCGGCTGGTCATTACCTGGGGTAACCGGAGGTGTCGTCCAGGAGGAGCAACATGGCGTTCATCATGGAGAAGGAGGTGTGGAGGTGGCGGAGGTGAGAGAGAGGCCGGCGGGTGAGGGCCAGGAGCCTGTTGGTCCACACCAGGAGGCGGCCCTTGAAGATCCACTCAGCCGAGGCGGCGAGGAAGGCTGAGTCGTCGCTCACCACCACCACCGTCACGCACCACGACACCTGTCTCACCTGTTGATGTGTACCTGTTGTTAGTTATGTGTCCTGCCTCACTGTCCTGCATGCCCCACTGTCCTGCCTCACTGCCCTGCCTCACTAGTACTGTGAGTGACCTACCCGTCGAGCCTGGGCCACCAGCCGGGACAGCGGCGCCTCCGTCATGTTTGGACTTTTGCCTTCTGCTGCCACCTGGAACACCGTCACCCCCCAGGGGGCTCCCAGCCCTCCCAGCTCCTGAAGTGACAAAATAACACCAACTGAAGCTCAGTATTATAGTGAAGTAGTGTTACCTGTGGCCAGGTAATATAAGAACACAGGTGAAGGTGCAGTAGTGTTACCTGTGGCCAGGTAATATAAGAACACAGGTGAAGGAGCAGTAGTGTTACCTGTGGCTAGGTAATATAAGAACACAGGTGAAGGTGCAGTAGTGTTGACTCACCGTGAACACAGTGGTGGAGGAGGTGGTGCCGTCTGTGAGGAGGATGACGGAGCAGCGAGGCCGCCACACTGTGGCCGCCACAGCCACCACAGCCGCCCCCGCCAGGCTCAGCGTCTCTCCCGCACCTGAGGAACACAAGAGTGTTGATGATGATGACATGAGAAAGATGTTTACACTATTATGGACAAGACCAACCAACACGTAGAGACAACTGTTGTCAACTACAGACCTTTATGAACTTATAAAATATTAATTAACTTCATCAATCAGTCAGAGGTTATAACTTACCCTGAGGGCGAGGCAGCTGGGCGACAGTCAGGCAGACAGTCAGGACCAACAGCAGTGAGGCCGCACCCGCCGTCATCACCCCGGCTGTCGGGACACATCACAACAACAAATAGAAAAATCTTAAAATATGAACAATATAATTTTTACAAAGAAATTGACAACTGTTTCTTAGTTAACAAATTCATTAACAAATCGCAATGTTTTTATCCGGTGAAGAGACCAGATAGCTGTAGTGTACTCATATGGGTCAGCTGAAAAACATTACAACGATATTTTCCTGGATCTTAACTTTTAGTCTTGGAAATATTGGAATCTGAGTGACGTAATTAAGAAGCATTTATATATATTTTCTCATATCTGGCTATCGTTAGTACCTTTATCTTGATGTTATCTGTTGGTCAGTGTCCTGTTATCTTTGCATAGTTTGTGTATAAATTCAGGATAGAAGTGTGTGTTGAGTCAGGGACGAGGGAGGCGTATTTAAGTTCACTTTAATCCTATCTTAATCTCTCTTCTTCACCTTTACTCCGCCATTCTCTTTTATCATATCCTCCTATTCTTGAGGTTTGTATTTATCTTCTTCCATTAAACGTAAACAAGTGAGCGAAGATGAAAGAGAAGAGAGATATATAGAGGTAAAAGATGTTCTGTAGTTCGCCGCTTGTTGACATAATTCAGCGTTTGGAAATGAAGGATATTTTCACCATATATATATATATATATATATATATATAGTATATATATATATATATATATATATATATATATATATATATTATTTATTTATTAAGGTGTAAATATACATTTTTTCGGGGTGCAGGAGTAATGAAAACATGTTGGGAAAAGTAAATGGTTTTAATTTAAGTTGTAGCATCTTAAGACCTGGCAGTGTACAGAGAATTCCAAACTTACAATATTTGTGACTTTAATAATAACATTCATAATAAAACCAACAAATATGGAGTCACAGTAAGAAATATTACGTCGTGCCAGTGTCGGTCTCCAGAGGCCAACAGACAACTCGGGTATTATCAGTTCCCACAAGTGTAAACGGAGTTAGTGAATCCTCTGTCCAGGAAGAGTTCATGTAGAAGGCGCGTTTATGTTGATTTTCACTGAACACTTAGAACTATGGCCGGTGTGAAAGGCCCCAACTGTGTGGCCGAGATCTTGTGTCGTAAACAATGTATCAACGGTGAGGTTACTGTGTGGGTCCGTCAGCATCAGGCTCCATGATCTATTATTTCCTTGTTGTTTCTGGGTTCGTATCCCCTGAGGGCTGTGTTGATACTGGAACAGTTTAAAGTAAACTTGAGGTCATGTTCACACAACATGGGTTTAAATATTGCATGTAGGAGGGAGGTCTGTGGAGGAGCTCTCTGTCCTGAACGCAGTGAGGACCCGTGTCTGAGGGGCAGCAGGGCTGGAGAGGCCGAGGAGGACCTTGTGCCGCTGACAAAAGTTGAAACTTAGTGGACCATAAGGTTGGCGCGTCCTTCAGCCATGGCCGGGGGATGGTGCGAGGTCTGCCACTGCGGGGTCTAGTGTTGACGTTGCCCTCCCGCTGCCACCTTCTGATCCACCTGTACACGGTCGTCACGCTTTTGTCAGTTGTGAGAGCAATGTCACGGACAGACACGCCGTCAACCCACATCAACACAAACTTCGCGCGGTCGTCTGCGCTCGTCGGCCTGAACACTCGACGCCGCACCATAATAGTCTGAGAAAATATGATTATTTTTGGGGGTTGGGTGAGGCATCTCTAGACATCACCTTGATATGTGTAAACTGTATATCTGAATCCCTGAACTCCTACTGATGTTTCTTTAGTGCACAACGAAAGTGTACGCGAGGCTCGACCCCTGGAGGAGCTGTGACAGTGTGTGTGTTTATTAATGGAAGCAGTGAACACAAACCTGGGTAGTGGCGGCGGACATAACCTCACCTCCTCACACACACACCTCACCCCTCACACCACAGCCTCACCCCGCACACCACAGCCTCACCCCTCACACACAACCTCACCCCCTCTCACCACATCCTCACCCCTCACAACTCGGCAGTAAGCTGAGGTACAACAAAAGGAGTCAATGTTGTGTCTTACAGCAGTAGTGTGGGGAAGCCTGGCAGCTGGTGTCCGGAGAGGTGTTCACGATACCGACAGCTACGGCTCACTGTACCCTTAACCTCCCTTCCAAACTCTTTTATTAATCTTCAAAACAAATGATGGAGTAAAACTATCAGTCATTGGTTGGCTATATGAGATAGGAACTCTGATTGGCCTACTTTAACTGGGGAAAATAAATGGCGGGTGACCTAGCGGAGATGCAACACTAGCTGTGATTGGCAGAGTAGATGCGCGCGCTTTTCTTATCAACTTTGTGTAGGAGGATGACACTCAACAGAGGGATGGTAAAGGTGATTTGATTAATGCATTTACACCTGTACATCACACTAGACTAAGTGCAGAAATTATTTAATAGGATGATAGAAGGGAAGAATAGAAAGGACTAGTTTGATATAGTAGTTGCAGTTAAGGATGATTAAAAATGAGACAGAAAAAGAGTAATTTTGAGAGAGAGAGAGAGAGAGAGAGAGAGAGAGAGAAGGAATTTTAATTTGTGTAATATTAAATACTTGAAACAAAAGTTTTAAAAAAAAAAAGCAGGGATCAGTTTTGTTGGTGAGGAGAAGAATAGAGAGAAGTTCTTTTCATGTTGTGGAGACGACAAGCTGAAGAGTTAGTGATCAAGACTTGGGAAATACATTGTATCTCTGGCTGCCTCGTATCATCAACTAAAAACTATAATAATGGTGGGAACAACAGGGAGGAACGGAGAAAAAAATGTGATAAAGTTGAAGTAGTTAAATAAGAGGAAGTTGGTTTATAAGAGGCATTAAACCTGGGAGAAAAGAAAGATTGTGGATGTTTGTCAGTAATAAACTGGAGAGGGAAGGAGGGACGATGAATTGGGGAGGGAGGGAGGAAAAAGAACTGGGGAAGGAGGGAGAGAGGGAGGAAGAACTAGAGACGGAGGGAGGGAGGAAGAACCGGGGAAAGAGGAAGGGAGGAAGGAAGGGAAATTTTTACCCGAGAAATGAAACTCGAACATTTACATTGACAAATTTTGTGAGAGAAGCCTTCCAGTTTTCTTCTACTTACAAATATTATTGCTAATTTGTTTGTTGGATATGATTAAAATAAAATAAAAAATCAGTAAATTAATCTAACTTAGAGAATGCAAACCTCTCTTGGGTAATACTCTTTTAAAATTTACCTTTTTCGAGATATTCTTGAGTAAAACCAAACTCCTTTAATTAATTTATCTTTTAGGGTATTAAGGGACTATAAATAAAGACTGAGACCACGAGGAAAGGTTATAGGGGCTAAGGGGTTGTGTGACGCCAAGTTCCCAGCGAGACGGATGGTGTGTTGTTGACCAAGCGCCGCCGAAGAGACTACCTGTAGGCTTCTCAAAAGATTAACTAATAACATCACAACTCCCAGACGACGTTGAGCTTTCATTCTGGTACACATTGTCGACTGTGAGTACATTTAACATAGTAGTATAGATCCTGACATTGTGTATATTTAAAGGGATGTGGTAAAGATATGGTAGAATGAGAAGAATTAATAAATGTCGTGTACAAAACTTCGATCGAGATTTCCAGACCATTATACCTTGATGCAGGGGCTTACATGTACCCCTAGGTCTCTTTCACAAGTCGACTTCTCTAGGTTGATGTTGTTAAGGCTGTATACATTGACAGTATTTGTTCTTCCAATATTAAGTACGCTGCACTTGCTGGTGTTGAATTTCATTTGCCATTTTTCAGACCACCCCTGCAGTTTATTTAGATCCTCCTGTAATGCATTTGCATCCTGCCCTGAATTAATCTGCCGCCCTATTTTTGGTGTCATCCGCAAACTTGCTTATGTCACTGCTGATCCCATTATCTAGATCGTTTATATAGATTATGAACAAGAGTGGGCCCAGTGCTGACCCCTGGGGACCCCCACTGGTTATACAGCCCCACTCAGATTTAACACCATGATGATATAAACAATTAAATTAATATATATAACTAATACCTACTAGAATATTTGAATGAGTACTATATGTTTATTTAATTGCTGTTGTTTATATTAACTGTTTGGTTTCTACAGATGCTAGTTGATAAAGGACTATTTCATTCGTACATGTCAGGTGTTAACATTGAAACAATTTTGCTTTAACCTCCGTACAAGAGACAAGGAATATAGATGGTTGCAAAATTAGACAAGTTTGAAAGTTTTGGACCCACTTTTATCATAAGCACTATTAATGATACTATATACTGACAACTGTATTATAAAAATGGAAACACAAGTATTGTGTGAAAGAACTTGGAGTCTAACGGATCTGTGGTTCCAAAGAAAACGTATTAGTGCCAGGGTAACTTTACCGGAGTAACTCTAATATATTCCAAGAGTACTTCCTGATGCTCCTGGTCTTTAAAGATCATTATGTTTCTGGTGTTAATTAAGAGATGAAATAATAATCCTGGTCATAAAAGAAGGATTTATCAAAGTTTATGTTTAGTACTGTAATATATATAAGTGCTCATAGTTAAATATTCAGTTTATTTAGGTCTTAGAGAGAGTTGTTGCGCCTGTCACTACACACAGATAAAAAAAAAAAAAATCCAAAATCCTTGATATTCATTCTGATAATTTTAGTTTAATGATACACAAAATCAAGTCTTAACATAATTAATATTAAATCTAAAGTAATGTCAGATTATTAACAAAGTAACAAGCTTTCAGGAGTCTTAATAATTTGCATCTACTTAACCAACTGTTCCCATGGTAGAAGTCTCACAATCAATTAATTACTACAAGATGAACCAATTAAAAACAGACAGACTAATAACACATACACCATAATATATATTTTTTTCAATACTTATTCCTTCTTTAATTATTTACCTTCCCTTCTTTACAACAGTGGAAGAACATGACAGCAGACACACACACACACACACACACACACACACACATTGTCTCCAGGGTCTCGCCAGCTGAAGACGAATCTACTTGTGTACTTTGAGACGACCACAACACCTGTGTTTTAGATGACGCTCAGGTTAATTGGAGAAGGGCGTGACTGTACCGTCAGTCACCTGAGCTGGCGGGAGGTGTGAGGAATAGCGAAATGAATGACGGGAAGACTTGATATTGTGTGGGGTGCAAACGGGAAGACTTGATACTGTGTGGGGTGTAAACGGGAAGACTTGTTACTGTGTGGGATGTAAACGGGAAGACTTGTTAGTGTGTGGGTAGTAAACGGGAAGACTTGTTACTGTGTGGATAGTAAACGGGAAGACTTGTGACTGTGTGGGTAGTAAACGGGAAGACTTGTTGGCGTGTTGTTCTTGAAAGCAGCGCGAGGAAAAGGGATAGCGGGCCAGAGACGCTATAGGGAAGTGTGCAGACTAAAAGCGAGGATCAGGTCTTTAAATATTATCTAACAAGTAAATTGGTCGCTTAATCTCCGTTTTTATTGTCAGTATAAAGCCCTCAGGAGAGCAAGATAGGAGGAGTAAGTTACTGACCAAATAAGAGGAGCTATAATCTACACTTGGAGATATTCAACTTTCCGTCCTATTCGCGTTATCTCCACACACACACACACATTTGAAACTCCGTGTTCCATCACGCACTGTACCAGACACGGACTGGTGTTGTTCCCCCACTTCCCACGTTGTTTCATTATAACCTGGAGCGACCATGAGGTATATAATGACGTTATATATCACCAGCAGTAATAATTACCCCTTATAAATTTCACACCTGTTTAGTTTCTTTACAAATATCATGGTGAGAAGGCGATTATATCAGCACGTGCACCTGGCAACCACGAGAGAGATTCCGGTACGTCTGGCAGAACCGAACGTTACTATTTTTTTTTTTTTTTATTATTATTTATTGGGCACCCCCCTACAGCCTTGTGCAAGGTGAAGCGCAGAAGCGTTTACAGTGCCCAACAGGGAAGCATGCTAAGTTCATGCTTGCCTTTATGTCTCATGAGTTATGGGCGTAGAAGCCTGAAGTGTCAGTGGGTTATGTCATCAAGTTATTGGAAGCTCCAACAACTCCCTGAATACGAATCCGCAACTTTCGACTTACAACAGGTACCTACTTTACTGCTAGGTGAACAGGGACTAATGAGGGCTAGGAAGTAAGTCCAAACAACTTCCACCGGCCCGGGAATCGAACCCGTGACATCTCGCTTGCGAAGGCAAGAGCGGTACCACTCTACCACCAGCACCCCTGAACGTTACTGTTAATGTGCGGCAACTTGGAAATAAATAGACGGCATTTTGATAGAAAGTAGTGATAAAGAGGAAGATGATGATGGTGGTGGTGGTGAAAGTCGAGCTGGAGTTGTACAAAAAACCTGTCGGCCTTTAGGTATTGGCAAGACGTTGGTGTGGCCCTAGCTGCTCGTACTGCTGAAGATACGTGTGGGCCTGCCGCTGCCAACCAGGATGTACTTATTTATTTATTTATTTATAAGGGACAAATAAAAGACTACTGATGTTCGTATCTGTACTACATACGAGTAATTACGAAACAATAATATCAATGCGGAATTATGGTTGCAAGTGAGAGTATTTTTTTTTAAGTTACTGTGAATATTGTGATTATATTATTAGAGGATAATAAGTAGGTAATGGCCGCCGCTCGAGTTGAGGGCCACCTGAGCGTGAATTTATTTTTCCGGTGTACAGTAGAAGCTCTTGGTGTGGCTGAGAACACATGGTCAAGAGGAAGAATAAACTGTAGGAAGAGAATTATAATATTTTTTCCTCCACATCGTAAGTGTATGTGTGTATGTGGTTGGTGTAACGGCCAGCAATACTCGCCTCGTAAGCAAGTGATCCAGGTTTCGATCTTTGATATTGGTAAGACCAGTCAGTGCAGTATCTTCAGTAATAATGAGATAGGCCAAACTTTGCATACAAGACTATATCCATTGTGTACACCTCTCAGCGCTGTGAACGTTTCTGTGTAGTGGACTCCGCTTACTGAGGCTCGTCCACCGTCACCAGGGTACAAGAATAAGCTTAATTTTCTAACTTTTTACCGAAATTATTATTATAAGGCACCGATTTGTAAGCCGCATTATCAAAGTGCAGGGGCAGACCCAGGTATATCAAAAGGGAGGTCCAAGAAGTTGTGGGTAAGGGAACATGGTGAGCACAGTGCGTCCACCTGGAGGGGGGGTTTAGGGGAGCGCTGTAAGCCCCTCCCCCCCCCCCCCCCCCAACCCGACCAATATCATGGACATTTTGAAGTCAATAATAATTACTTTTTACTATATAAAAATGCCCGAGTACAACACTGCATTAAAGAAAAAGTATTGGAATTTTCTGGTGAAAAGGGGGGTTCAGGACCCCCAGGACCCCCCCCCCCCCCCCCCCGAGTGAAAATATACAACCACTTTACGGTGTTCGCCTCTGTTTAAATAGCAGTACAGTAATTAGAAACCTGGAACGTTACTCGATTAGAGGATCGTGTTGGGGTAATATTTAGCCAGTGCAGCTGGTGAGATGCCCGGTTTTTTCAATTACTCATTGGTAATGGTTCCTACAGCTCAGTGATTCATGTGTTGGTGACAGCTTCTGAACCTTTAATAAACTCTAAACAGGTCACTCCAGAAGACCTCCCTCAGTGCAGGTAATACTATACACCTTTAAAACATTTTGATAACCTAGTTCAAGTTGCCAATTAACCTTTGCTGAGGGAGACAGCGTGTAAAGTGAGGGAGAAAACGTGTAAAGTGAGGGAGACGTATAAAGTGAGGGAGACAGCGTGTAAAGTGAGGGAGAGAGCTTTTCGATTACCCCCCCCCCCCCTTGTTAATTACTCCTCTGTCTCAGTTATCTTGAATGTCACCTCTGAAAATTGTATCTCTCATTCTCCCCAGCACCGAGTGAGTGTGGGAAGACTGGAGACGTAATATTTGTTTACTTCTATCTGATGAGAAAGTTAATGTATAGTGGCAGAAAAAAAAGTGAAATTTTGCACAAAAAATTTCAAATTTAGCACAAAAAAGTACAAATTCAGCCAAATAAAGTAAAATTTAGCAAAAAAAGAAGTAAAATTAGCAAAAGCAAAAGTAAAATTAACACAAAAAGGTAAAATTCAGCAAAAAAAGTAAAATTTAGCAATAATTTTAAAAGATTCATATATAAGAGTAAGAAACACAATCAATATACTCAGGCACAGTGCCAGTCTATGTCTTACCTGTAATATCAAGGCGTATTATATCCTGTGAACACCTGAGTTATTGCATATATATATAAATAAGAAAGGACAATGAGCATGAGGACAGTAGACAGTTAAGCAAGGTTAGGGATGAGAAGTTGAGGTGTTCATGGGTCTAATTACTACTACAGGTGTTCATGGGTCTAATTACTACTACAGGTGTTCATGGGTCTAATTACTACTACAGGTGTTCATGGGTCTAATTACTACTACAGGTGTTCATGGGTCTAATTACTACTACAGGTGTTCATGGGTCTAATTACTACTACAGGTGTTCATGGGTCTAATTACTACTACAGGTGTTCATGGCTCTAATTACTACTACAGGTATATCTTGCTGTAAAGGTGAAACAAACTCTTTTTATTTATTTTTATTTTACTTATTATTTGATATTTCTTTAGTCCTACCATTATTTTATTTCTTCTTGCTGCTATCTTCCTGATTAGTTTTTCTTCAGTAAAATCAAAATATTTATTTCATTTTTAGTCTGACTTAACATATGTATGATGGACTTTAGACTTTGATTTAAGACGTTCGGACTTTTTAGTGTTAATAGGGCGTCACTTTTATATAACACAAGGTCTAAGGTCAAAGTCTACCAAATTTTAGTCTGTAGTTCATTCATTTATTGGTCATTCAAGTTCAAATATCAACAAAAAAGTCCATCACATCACCCTGGGTTAGAGACAACATTACTTTAAACATATTTATTTTTTTAATCTGTTTTACCAAGATGAAATATTAAAAACTGTGGATTTTTTTATTTATTCCATTGATTTTCGTTCGCCATTGAATTTAGATATTTAACATAAACAAACTCTATGGCAGCTCTTTGATTTTATTATATTATTTTGTTTAATTATTGGTGTTTTAATTCTTACAATTACCTAAAAAAAATTGTATCTATATATATATACTGGATACAGGAAAATAAAATCTTACGTTGCTGTACCGGGAAGTTACTGTAATGATAGAGGAACAAGGGTGGCCAACCGCCTCACTCCCACACATCTGATAATGTCGCGTCCGTCTCTCGGTGGAACTTATACATGTGTTGTGAGGTAATGACGGGTGGTGTCACTCACCTGAATACTTAAGACGAACTACTTTCCCGTCACTATACTTCCCCGTCACGTGTCACTGCTTCCCGTGTTACTACTCCCCCGTCACTACCTCCTTCCCTGTAACTACCTCCTTCTCCGAAACTACTTCCCCTTCATTACTTCCTCGTCACTATACTTCCCCATCACAACCTCCCGTCACTACCCGTTGTTGATCTCTTTCTCCTTCACTATTGTCGCTAATCATAATGTCTTACACTTTAGTTTACCATCTCATCTATTGATTAGTTTTCGTTTTCTATGATTAATACTTGTCATAAATCATGTAATTATCGGTTGAATGTTTGGATAAACTATATTATCTTTTGATGACTCCAATCTGTTCTTGTTTGTAATTTTATAAACGTTTGATAAAGATGTTTTGATGTCAGGAAACAGAAAATTGAGTAGGGAAGTTTAAGGAATTTTTGCTGAGGAATATATTGTGTTAATGAAGACACAAACTTGAAATAATAATATGTATTTAGAAACAACAGTACAATTACAGGTTTAGGTACAAATACAGGTACAGAGATATCCACTATGTAACACTACTATAAAATGGTTCCTTAACTTAGATATTAGATAAAGTTAAAACCCAGAAGACAAAATCTATATGAACATAAATGAACGTTGATGTGGAAATGGATATGGCTAGAATGTAGACGTGGGCATGGACACAGGTGTGGACATGGAGGTGGGCAGCAATGTAGCAACGAGTATGCCCACAAAACCTGTTAATGAGTATGGGAAGGGTGGTGAAGAAAGGCATGGGACACTTGGCTGGGTATAGGGAGACAAGGGTGGAGGTCTCTAGGGGCGGCGGCGGGAATCTCTGTTCATCTCTCGTTCTCTGTATCTCTCTCGGCGGGCACGACGCTCCTCCTTATCACGATTCAGTTGTTCTTCAGACAAACCCTTATTGGTGAGTAGCGGCCACGGTCTCTTGCTCACCTCCTCTCCTGTAGAAGCACGAAGGATATATTGAAGAAGACACAAAGGCGAGTGGATAATATAGCATAGGAGAGAGAGAGAGGATTACATATGGTAGAGAAATTGACTGAGAATGGAAGATCGGCAATGGATGGGTACATTTAGAAGAGAGGGCTGACACTACTTAAAGGAAAGACTAAAGGAAGGAAATAAATGCATATAACATTAATCATCTTATTAGTCATATCCTAAAATAATTATTAATTTTACATATTCCATAATCTAAACGAAACTGCCCGCTATGTCCTAAGATATGAACCAATATGTTTGTATTTTCTCACATAAGAACCAAGTTAGGGAACGTGAATGTATTATTGAGGATCGAGGTTTGATTAATATTGTTTTTCCTTCGTAATTTTCCACCGTAATTGTCCCTTATTTTCTAATGCAGGAACAGCCAACGGAGGAACAAGGAAACACATACAGTACAGTCCCAAGAATTTGTTCAGAGCACGTCATACATACCCCGAAGCCTCGCCTTTAGCGCTTTGACAAATTGACAAGAAAAAACCACTATACTTCATTTTATTTCAGCAAGAACGACATTTATTTACAGTTGCGTTCGACTTCATAGACAACGGACCAATTTAATGATTTCTAATTTATGGACTGACTTTTATAATACTTCCGTCCATGAAATAACTTTTTCTGATACTTCCACCCGTTAGATATGAGTCATGTATCATTAACCAAGAAATTATTTAACTTTCTCTCCACTTACAAGGACAAAACTGACTTCTGGTGCATTAGAAGCTCTTTGACCGCACCCCGAGGCGGCTCCTTTTAGACTCTAGGTCAAGTGTACCATTAATATTATGAATTATTACACGAACACCACCTCAAGCGACACCATTAAAATAATGAGTGTTTTATTGTCCAGTGAGGTAGTTTGCATTGTGTTTACGTTTTTTTTTTGTGGGGGGGAGGGCCATTTTCTTCTGCTTTCGATTTCTCTCCTGGATGCATACACAACACTCAAATATATAAACCATGCACACAGTCTCTCTCTCTCTCTCTCTCTCTCTCTCTCTCTCGCCTACGGTACGCCTGGGTGTCGTCACTGACAGCTGTAATTGGTAAAGGTCACAACGGAAAGTAAAATGACGAGTGAAAGTCGACGAGTCGAGGAACCTTCTGTTTTTACCTTGAAGACTTTCTCAGAGGGGGAGGAGGAACAAGGGGCGGTGTTGGAGGAGGAACAAGGGGGGTTGGAGGAGGAACAAGGGGGGGTTGGAGGAGGAACAAGGGGGGGTGGAGGAGGAACAAGGGGGGTTGGAGGAGAGGGGATCGAGGAGGAGAAGGGGGGAAGAAGATGAGGAGAAACGGACACACGCCGCGTATGTCCATCAGCTGTTAATAATTTCCCTCGTTCATCACACGTAATGTAACAGTCATTAGGAAAATAAAAATGGACGTGTGTAGTCGTACCTGCGCTTCTCCACCCACTACCTGCCCCCTCCACCCACTACTCGCCCTCTCCACCCCTACCTGCTCCTCTCCACCCACTACCTACTCGTCTCCACCCACTACCTGCTCCTCTCCAACCACTATCTACCCCTCTCCACCCACTTCCCGCCTCTCTCCACCCACTTCCCGCCTCTGTCCACCCACTACCCGCCTCTGTCCACCCACTACCCGCCCCTCTTCACCCACTTCCCGCCCCTCTTCACCCACTTCCCGCCCCTCTCCACCCACTTCTCGTCTTCCCGACTTTCCACCCAATTGGTCGTGGGAATTTACATGATGTATCACCATTCGCCAGTTACCACTTCCGCCGCCCCTGGTGTTGACGCTGCCAGTGACGTCACCGTACTCCCAACAAGGCCGTAATTGACTAAAGACCGTCGTGTGTTTGGCACCTTGACCACTGTTTTGGTTGGATTGGGTTGGGTTAGGAATCAACACAGTCAGTCACTCTAGGTTTGAGGAGGTCCACAGCTCGTATAGAGACAGTAAATAAAGTAAATAGTCCCTTAGGGTATAGCCAAGGAAGGTGGATCTGTCTTTTTAGTAATCCAATGAAAGATAATCAAGGAAAAAAATCCAACACCACAACTACAGTACATATTATTAAGATAGATTCCTCCTCCACCTTAACCTGTGTCTTGTGTTGAGTTATAGTGATGCAAACTGAGGAAATATAATCGCTAAAAACCACCTACAAACCACTGTTGGAAATGTTGTAATAAGAAAGAAAAGAAACCACAAACCTCTTACCGTCATGCACAGTTAACTCAACATTCAACATCTCATTATCACACAGAGTTTTTCAAAGTGGTAATAAACGACAATCATTCGTCTTGCAAGTTTCCCCAGGTGATGAAAATGAAACTTAATAACGTGTCCACTCGACGTCCAGTTTTTTGTATTACTTAGAAACAAAACATGACAGGGAATAGAAATCTTCACTTTACACTGGGTTTATAAAGTAGATTTTCACGCTGATAGAACTCTTTTTTTAATCTACCTGCTGACAACTATTTTCACTGTAGCGATAGAATGAGTGTCAAGAGAGTAGACAGCACAAGTAACAGAGACTCCCACCTCGAGGCTGAGACTTACCCTGGTATGTGTTGTGGTGATAACGTGGACAGCAGTAAGACCTCCTCCACCTACAGCAGCTTGCCGGGTAGAACCATTGGAAGAAGCCTCGTGAGGACACCACCAGGGGCATCGTCAGCGCCACTACCAACGTCAGTGTTAGCGTCTTCATCGTCAGCCACACCTGAGAGTCAGAAGTATACAGTATGAAGCTCCGGGTCGTCTATATACTAATCGAGGCTTCATCATCTATCGCTCTCTTCTACTTCAGCGTAACCCCAAGAGGCATGATATGTTTACCTAATTTACACAGTGTGAGTGAGTGAGTGTTTGTTGACGATAATAAGGAGTATGAACTAAATAATAAGTCTCCCAGACACGACCCCTTAGAGGCTTAGATGAAGCCATTGTACACATAATCCCTCCATCCTCCCTCACTCTTCCTTTTCCAGCCCCATGCCTCCTCCTCCTCCTTCATTCCCCCTACCTTTAAGCCTCTCTCCCCCTCTCATGCCTCCACCTCCCTCACACCCTTCACTCCCTCCTCAGTCTACTATGGGTATTGTGTCATAGAAACATCCACTTTCATAACTTTCACCAGGGTAGAGCAGCTAGCGTGACCCATCCTGTCGACAGTATCAGAGAGCGGTGTTGTGGCCCCTCTGGTGTTCTGAGTCTTGGTGAGGTAATGAGGTATTCCTGATGTCTGTACCGTAGTTCGTGACCTCTTACACTAAGGTATACCGTAATTAATGTTTTCTATTTCCTTTTTTTTTTTACAGAATTTACGAAGAAATTTATGAGAACTAGATTTTTTCTTTTGTACTTTTCATATATATATTTATTTATCTGTGTTTAGTGTTAGTAGTATAGGAGTTTATCAAAGCCGCTTGGTAGAGTTTTTCTAGTCACACACACACACACACCACACACACACACAACTTCTAGATAATAAACAAAAAGTAGATGGCAGTAATGGTGTCCAACTTTCTTGTCTTGCAGTACTGTAGTTGACCAAAACAGTGAATTGCTTAAGTACTCAGAGGACTTTCTCCCGCTGTGTGTGTGTGTTTGTGTGTGAGAGAGAGAGAAAGAGGGCGGGGGATGTTTTGATATTAGATGTTCTTTGTTATTCAAGTATAATCAAACTTCACGTAGGTTAGGTTAGGTTAGGTTCTTAAGCTATGTTCTCGCTGATATTATTCACATATTATTTGTACCAATTGTCACGGCGCTACACTCTTATAATCACACGGTGCTACACGCGTCACACAGTACTACATAAGAACATAAGAATGGAGGAAACTGCAGCGGGCGTATTGACCCATACTGGGCAGTCCCGTTTATACCCAACCCCTATTGCTCATATAAGCATCCAACCTATGTTTGAAGCTATCCAGCGTATTCGAGTTAATGATGATATTTGGTAACTTGTTCCATTCAGCCACTACTCTGTTTCCAAACCAGTGTTTACCTATTTCACGCCGAAATCTAAGTTTGTCTAATTTAAAACCGTTGTTGCGAGTTCGCCCCTGGTTGGATAGTTTGAGTACCTTTGTAATGTCCCCTTTGTTTAGCCCTGCCTTCCATTTATTCACCTCTATCAGGTCGCCCCTCGCTCTACGTCTCTCGAGGGAGTGCAAATTAAGATGCCTTAACCTGTCTCTGTACTCAAGGTTCCTAATGCCCGGGATTAGTCTTGTCATTCTCCTCTGGATTCTTTCCAAGGATTAGCAAAAACACATGGTTTACTTGGTTTAAGATTCCTACTTGTCATTACTCCTAAATCTCTCTCGCAGTCGGATTCCACAATGGCATCGTTGTTCATCTGGTAACTGGTTTCCCTGTTTACATCTCCTATACTGAGTACTTTACATATGTCCACATTGAATTTCATCTGCCATTTTTCCGACCATTCGAAAAATTTGTTTAGATCTTCCTGTAGTTTTGCAGAGTCCTCATCAGATTTAATTACATGTCCTATTTTAGTGTCATCAGAAAATTTACTTTTGTTGCTGTCTATGCCGATATCTATATCGTTTATGTATATAATAAATAATAATGGTCCAAGTACTGAGCCTTGGGGAACTCCGCTAGTGACGTTGCTCCAATGCGATTTAGTGCCGTTTATGCTCACTCGCTGTTTCCTGTCCCGTAACCACGCCCTAATCCATTTAAGGATATTACCTTTGATGCCATGCACTTCTACCTTTCTAATTAGTCTTTCGTGGGGGACTCTGTCGAAGGCTTTGCTAAAGTCGAGATATATCACATCATAATTGTGCCCCTCGTCCACCCATTCGAAAACTGATGAAAAGAATGTTAATAGATTAGTTAGACATGAACGCCCGCTTGTGAAGCCATGTTGGGAATCATTGATCAACTTGTGCTTCTCCAGGTGGTTTCGAATAGAGTTTGAAATGATTGATTCTATTAATTTTCCTACTATTGATGATAGACTGATTGGGCGGTAGTTAGAGGATATAGATCTATCCCCCTTCTTGAAAATCGGTATTACATTCGCTATCCTCCAGGATTCTGGTACTAAACCTGTTTTTTATGACATGTTAAACAACTTTGCTAAGGGCATACTAAGCTCTTCCTTACATTCCTTTAATACTCTAGCAAATATCTCATCGGGACCAGGTGACTTATTAGGCTTTAGTTTGTCTATTTGCTTATTAACATCGTTACTAGTCACTACTATCTCGCTTAAATTGTTTTCTTCACTATCTCTGAATAGAGTCGGTGCCTCGGGTATCATGTTTAAATTTTCAGTGGTGAAAACTGTTGAAAAATATTTATTCAGATTATTGCTCATTTCTCCGCCGTTATCAGTTAGCTCGCCGGTATCTGAACGTATTGGTCGAATCTTATCTCGTGTTTTAGTTTGATACATTTGGTAGAATCCTTTGGGGGGTTGTCTTTGCCTCCCTTGCTATCTTCAGTTCATTATTCCTCTTTGCTTTTCTTATCTCGGTCTTAACCCTACCAGCCAATACCTTATAATACTCCCGGAGGTAAATTTCGCCACATCTCTATCACGTGGTGTTACACCCTCGTCACGTGGTGTTACGCACTGGTCACGTGGTGTTACGCCCTGGTCACCTGGTGTTACACTCTGGTCACATGGTGTTACACTCTCGCCACGTGTGTTACACTTTTCTCATGTGGTGTTACACTCTTCTCACGTGGTATTACTCACTTGTCACATGGTGTTACACTCTTCTCATGTGGTGTTACACTCTTCTCACGTGGTGTTACACTCTTTTCTCGTAGTGTGACTCTCTTCTCACGTGGTATTACACACTCGTCACATGGTGTTACACTCTTCTCACGTGGTGTTACTCTCTCGTCACGTGGTGTGACACTCTTCTAACGTGGTGTTACACACTCGTCACATGGTGTTACACTCTCGTCACGTGGTTTTACATTGGTCACGTGGTGTCACACTGTCGTCACGCTGCGTCTCACTCTCTTCACGCTGCGTCTCACTCTCTTCACGCTGCGTCTCACTCTCTTCACGCTGCGTCTCACTCTCTTCACGCTGCGTCTCACTCTCTTCACGCTGCGTCTCACTCTCTTCACGCTGCGTCACACTCTCTTCACGCTGCGTCTCACTCTCTTCACGCTGCGTCTCACTCTCTTCACGCTGCGTCTCACTCTCTTCACGCTGCGTCTCACTCTCTTCACGCTGCGTCTCACTCCGCCTCTATGAACACTCAAGCACCACCATCACCACCACCTGTTATAAACACCATTCTTTATGACTTGTTGTTCAACGTCTGTACTGTAATCTGTTCCACCTTGTTTGGGGCGTTTTACTGCTGAATTAACCACCACTACCACCATCACTACCACCACCACCATCACCAACACTACCACCATCACCACCACTACCACTTCTACCACCATCACCACCACTACTACCACCACTACCACCACCATCACTACCACCACCACCACCACCATCACCACCACTACCATCACCATCACCACCACTTCTACCACCATCACCACCATCACCACCACTACCACCACTACCACCACCACTACCACCACCATCACCACCACTACCACCGTGTTGTCAATGTATGTATATCATCTTTGTCTCCTGAAGGTGAGTGTCTTATGTGCTTGTAGTCTCTTTTATTTCTGTATGGCACGGTGCAGTTTTCAGGTGTGTAAACGTCCCAGGATGTTTGCAAATGTCCCAGGGGGGTTTGTAAATGTCCCAGGAAATTTGTAAATGTCCCAGGAGGTTTGTAAATGTCCCAGGAGGTTTGTAAATATCTCAGCAGGTCTGTAAATTTCCCAGAAGGTTTGTAAATGTCCCAGGGGGTTGTAAATGTCCTGGAAGGTTTGTAAAAGTTCCAGGGGGGTTGTAAATGTCCTGGGAGGTTTGTAAATGTCCCAGAAGGTTTGTAAATATCCCAGGGGGGTTTTAAATGTCCTGGGAGGTTGTAAATGTCCAAGGAAGTTTGAAAACGCCATAGAAAGTGTGTACAGTAGATACGTCAATTTAGGGGGGGGGAGGTGTAGGGGTGTACTCAGCGGTGTTAACACGAAATACACTAAATATTGTGTTATGGTGACTTGTATTGGTCTTTTATACAAATCTAATGCTTAGGTGTACTGTGTAGGTGTTCTGTTTAGGTATACTGTGTAGGTGTACTGCGGAGGTGTACTCACAGTGTGGTTGTGAACGTGTCCAGGGGAGTAACAATTGAGTATCTTACCTGTTACCTGCTTTATATACCTGCTCCACCCCCCTCCCCACCCCTTCTCTTTTCACTATCACCAGCCCACACTCCTCCCTCCCTCTCGTCCCATCACCCCACCCTCTACCCCCCTTAACCCCCCTCACAGGACCTACACCACGGCCCCACCCCTCAATGTTTACGCCTCAGTATTTACAGGGTCGTGGAGTCCCTTGCGGCGGGAGGTAATAATAATAATAATAATAATAATAATAATTATAATTAACGGTTTATTGAAAAAATTCTGCAGCCCGAAGGCTGAAAATATACATTGGACATAAATGACTTATTACATACATTGGTGGTTTAACAAAAGCCTTCATTAGAGAAGGGTAAAGGAACATACAGTGAACATACAGATTAATGTAGGTGTTGAACAGCAAACTCGTAGTGTAGTAACTCCCTCCCAGATGGTGTTAGGAGGAACTCACGTGGTGTAGTAAGTTCCCTCAGATGGTGTTATGAGGGACCTGGCGTGGTGTAGTAATTCCCTCGCACATGGTGTTATGAGGGGCCTCACGTGGTGTAGTAATTCCCTCACTGATGGTGTTATGAGGGACCTCACGTGGTGTAGTAATTACCTCACAGATGGTGTTATGAGGGCCCTCACGTGGTGTAGTAATTACCTCACAGATTTTGTTATGAGGGGCCTGACGTGGTGTAGTAATTCCCTCACAGATGGTGTTATGAGGGACCTCACGAGGTGTAGTAATTCCCTCACAGATGGTGTTGTGAGGGACTTGACGTGGTGTAGTAATTCCCTCACATATGGTGTTATGAGGGACATGTGGTGTAGTAATTTCCTCACAGATGGTGTTATATGAGTGAGGTGTGGTCTTAGGCCTTCCTATCGTAGACGGATTAACACATCGCTGGTTGTTGTTGGGTCTCACGGGCCGTTATCACTGGGTACCTGGGACCTCACTGTGTGAAGGTTAACTTGGGTACGGCTGTTACTGTTGAGTTGTTCTCACTGACTTAAGCACTGTTCACCACTGTTCACCTCTGTTTAGCACTGGTTCCGTTCCTTTCCTAAATGAAATTGTAACTTCTGGCGAGAACTTGTTGATATTCCGGTGGGGAGGAGGGTTCAGGGGAGGGGGTTGGTATGGGCCAACTTAACAGTTGACCTGGCTGCTCCGAGAGGAGCGCCAGGTACGTCTTGACCCTTCGGTGGTCAAGGATGTGAGCTTATAAGCATGTTTTAATAATGACTGTGTTGGTAATCCAGGTGCGTGTACCAGCTGTTGTTATTTTTGGGTGGAAGGACGGGGAGGGGTGATGGAGGAAGAGAAGGAGAAGTAGTAATGAGGAGGATGAGAGAGGAAGGGGTGAAGAGGGAACAGGAGGAGAGGAGAGAAAAGGAGAGGAGAGGAGGAGTATTCAACAACCTCCTCCTAACTCTCCTTATCCCCACCTGACGTTGTTGATAATCACCCTCTCCCCCACACAGGTAATCACTCTCTCCCCCACACAGGTAATCACCCTTTCCCACACACAGGTAATCACCCTCTCCCACACGCAGGTAATCACCCTCTCCCACACACAGGTAATCACTCTCTCCCCCACACAGGTAATCATTCCCTCCCACACAGGTAATCACCCTCTCCCACACACAGGTAATCACTCTCTCCCACACACAGGTAATCACTCTCTCCCACACAGGTAATCACCCTCTCCCACACACAGGTAATCACAACACAGTCGTACCTTGACCAACTCAGCTGTCCACACTTTACTTTCCTTAAGCTTCCTGTAGTTACCCTGACTTCCTGTACCTGTGTGACATAAATTAACACCAGTCTCTTGTTTCTCCAGGTATATGTGACGCTACTTTCTCACACGTCCACTTACTCACCTGGTTGTTGGCACCTTCTTCGTACAAACACATATATACGCACTTATACATATTCACACACACACACACACACACACACACATATATATATATATATATATATATATATATATATATATATATATATATATATATATATATACGTATATATATATAGATATATAGATATATATATATATATATATATATATATATATATATATATATATATATATATATATATATATATATATATATACAACACTTATACAGAATGGTAGATGGCGCCCTCTTGCGACCTACAATGTGCAGGAAACATTGCTATGAAATTTATTTTTAGTCTGCCAGGTATAGTGTGTGTGTGTGTGTTACTCTTGCTCTCAGCACTAAAGTAATAACACTAATAATATTTTTGTCAATATGAACAATTTATTTTGTCTTAAATCTTTCTAAGATACGAACACAATATTTATTTACGAATACTTACACCCACGCACACACACACCCACGCAAACGCATATGTCGACGACTCCACCATTGGGATCAGCGTCAACAATTCTGCTCCCGACTATACCGCCCTTCAGGATTTATTGAACAGTCTCCAAAACTGGGCCACCAACAACCATGTCACCATCAACCATACCAAGACCATGGTTATGCACATTAACCTCTCCTCCGACATTGTCCCACCTCCTTCCATTACTTTAGGTCCCAACACACTCCAGGTTGTAGATTCCACGAAGCTCCTCGGCGTCACCATAGACAACAAACTAAATTGGAAACCACACGTCAGTGAAGTTGTCAAATCCTCCAGTTTCCGTCTCCACCTCCTCCGCCGACTTCAGTCCCTCGGAGTTCCTGCACCCGAGCTCCTCAGTGTTTACACAACATTCATACTTCCCAAGCTCACCTATGCCTCCCCCACCTGGTCTTCCTCCCTAAATGCCACACAACGTAAACACCTAGAAAAAGTGCAAAAGAGGGCATGCAAGATTATTCTCTCCCCCTCCTACTCCACATATCAAGAAGCGCTCAACACACTGACCCTTTCGACTCTCACTGACCATCACCACGACCTCATCTGCAAATTTGGTAAGAAGCTTCTACACCATCCCCGACACCGGCTCCTACTACCACCTGAGATCCCTAGCCCGAGAATTGCTGTTCGACACCACAACCGCATCCAGCCCATACGTGCACGAACTGATCGCTATAAGAACAGCCCAGTCCCAACCATTGTAAAAATTATCAATAACTTGTAATAAACCAGTGTATTCACTCCCAGTAAATACTACTCCTTGCACTGTCACTATGTTGAAATGCACTGTAGTTTGAGCTTTTCCTCATCTAGTTATTATATATCTTATTTGTATCACTTATGTTACTTGTATATTATTTGTAATTCGTAACCCATTCCCCAAATATGTAACTGTATATTTTCAGCCTTCTGGCTGCCAAGCTCTTTCAATAAACCGTTAATTATTATTATTATTTTTATTATTACGCACACACGCACACACACACACACACACACACACACAGAGGTGATGAGGAAGGGAAGAGACAGGCCATTTGATCAAGCACAACAGTCTGGTCTCTGTAAGGAACACACTCACCGAGAGACCCAGGCAGTGTACTAACGTGACACCATACATTTACACTCATACATATACGCTAGACTGTGAGAGTAGTAAATATTGACATGGCAGACACTAAATATTGTTTTCTTCGTTGGTGGAGGGGTGGGGGGTGTGACGAGTACGCACATATATTAAGCCAGGTCACAAAAAGACTCCGTGTCCAGGGCGCCTCGTAACTCTACAGTAAACTCCTGACAGTAGCTGGCACAGGCTGGTACTCTTGCCCACAGGGTCCTGGTGACCTTGTCAATGTCACCAGGAAAGTGGTGGTGTGCGGCGGCTGTGGTGTGGACGATGATGTACCACTACCTGGCCTTTACCACCACCTGGAGGCCCTGGCAGCACCTCCCACCCACGCAAACCTTCACACGCAGTAACACGTCTCACGCAACGTTTACCAAAGAGTGTTACACTTACTCAGGTGTCACAGCTCGTAACACCTGCTGTAAACTACACGACTACAGGGACGGTCTAGACCTTCTGAAATGTATTAAATATTCCCACCATCATCACTTTCCAGATTACAGGTGAATGAAATCTATCGTTTCTTTCACCAAAAAAAATAAACCACACTGATTTCCCCGCAGCGTCAACAGACAACCCATGGTAGCTTCTGTAACACTAACAAACATTTTATCAAGCTGGCCTTTCAATAACCATAAGCTTTACGTTGTTTTGGTGATTGTCTGGATAACTTAAGTAGATTCTCATTGATTGTTACAGCTCTAGAAATGTTGATGCTCCTTTATTGTCTGTCTAATTGTTTCTGGGGATCAGTATTATTGTTATTTTAAACCAGAAACATATTTATATCAGATCTATAAGAGCTGGCTTGGGTGACGCCTCTCTCTCTCTCTCTCTCTCTCTCTCTCTCTCTCTCTCTCTCTCTCTCTCTCTCTCTCTTTAACATATCTATCGATGTATGTTCCAGTAAAAATCTTCCTCCTCCGTCGTTCCATTTATCCGAGGAATACTGGAACGATTGGCTATCATAGGCTAACGTCTCTCAACAACAGTTCCATCCACCCGCGGCCTCCACTGGGTCTTCGTCGGGGACTCGCATTTATGATATATCTTTGATCCCCTGCTGCGCCTCCTTGCCACCTCCGACCTCCCGTACACTCTGCCCAGCCTCAAGGTATACTATATATGAATCACGTGGATGGAATAGAAGGTTTTAAATATGAAGATGTACCTGGAGTTACCTGTACGCCATCAACTTGACAGGGTGAGTGGCGGAAGATCTACCACCTGCTGAACGTGATGCGTGTCCACAGTATCCACGAAAATAATGAAGTTCGTCACTTAATGATTCATTTCTTCATTACCTGGTAGTACTATGATGTGCGTCTACTCAAGCTGCCCAAGTTGATAGAGCAGTGGGAGGCAGACGAACAACTCAAGCCCTCACTACTGATTTTGGGTGGGAATCTTATTGATGTTTTCTTGAGGTTTAGATAAGTCATGCATGTTAGAATAGTATTTACTCATTTACGTACAAATTATTGCATGAATAGTACAGTGGAAGACGGTACATACATTCAGACTTCCAGCTCACGTTCACGTTTTTATACAACAACTCTACCGTGTTGCAGTTGTAACGGTGGGAAAGAGACAATTCTCTACCGCTGTCACCATTGTAGCGGTGGGAAAGAACCCTTACTTATACTTTTACTGTACCCCCTCTGTCTTAACTCGGACCTGTGGCAGCATGGCTCGAGGGCAGACACGTGGAACTGTAATAATGGTACCAAGATATGGGGAAGAAAATAAAGGTGGTCATTGCAGGAAAATAATACCCCTAACATACAATAAAGAAGGTTTATTACGAAAATGCTAGACTTCTGACTACTTCCCGTACACACAACTGCATTATTTGAGACTGAATGTGAGTAGGACCTAGGTGTGTATGTTGTCAATGAGCTGAAGTTCTCGGGCCATTGCGAGGAGAAGGTAAATCAGGCAAATAAATTATTGGGTCTTATAAGAAGGTCGTTCAGATATCTAGACGGTCTTCAGGAGTGAAGTGCTTCCCCATCTTGAGTACTGTCACCCCATCTGGTCCCCGAGATATGCTAGGGACTGTCAGTTGGTTGAAAATGTTCAAAGGAGGGCCACCAGACTGGTGCCTGCCCTTCGGCACCTCAACTACCCTGGGAGATTGGAGCGCCTGAACTTGCCTAGCTTATACTACAGACGAGCAAGGGGCGACCTAATTGAGGTGTGTAAGCATCTCAAGGGGCACTACTCAGTCGAGTGTCCTTAATTGGAGCTGCGGACGCTCGCCCCACAAGGGGTCACAGCTCAAGATTGAAGAAGCCCGCAGGTACGGAAAACTGTGAGGGCAAACTTTTTCGGAGTGAGAGTTGTTAACTCTTGGAAAGTGTTGGGACGGCACCGAGTGTGAGCTCTTTCAAGACCAGACTTGACCAACACTGGAGCAGGTTCAGGTACATTTAGGAGCCGGTGCATGCCCAGTACTTGCCAACAGTGCGTAACAGAGACGTGACTGATCGCCATTATATTACATAATCCTGTCTCGTGCATCCCAGCATCCCCCACACAGTGTGAGGCTCCTCCCACCATCCCCCACACAGTGTGAGGCTCCTCTCACCATCCCCCACATAGTGTGAGGCTTCTCCCACCATCCCCCACACAGCGTGAGGCTCCTTCCACCATCCCCCCATACAACGTGAGGCTCCTCGCACCATCCCCCACACAGTGCGAGGCTCCTCCCACCATCCCCCACACAATTATTATAAGGCGTCATTCACAACTCCAGTAAGTACGTATAACCCTCCGGTCTGCTGTTGTGATAGAGACCCACGGTGTTCCTGGGTAAGTGTGCTCGTGTTCTACTTGAAGATCTTCCACAGTTGCCAAAATGTACAACATGTATGTTTGGTGACGAGTTACTCAGCCACAGGAACAATATACCCCTGTATATATCTTAGTGTGATAGTAATAAGTTCACTATGGACAGTACTCAGGTTTAAGGTTCATGTACTTGTTACAAACATCATTAAGGATCATATCAGCGTACTGCTCCACCACGATGTATCCCACATGATTCTCGTCAAAACACTTCCACGAGTAAGATGGAAAAAACGACTTGGGCCTCAGAACACACTCGCTCGTGTAGGCCTGGGAGAGAGGGAGTGTACTGTCCCACAGGATCACCCCTGTCCCCTCCAACGACTCTCTCACTATGGAGTTGTATAGTTGTAGGTTCTTGAGGGTAAGCCAGTCTTTGTCGGAGTGTGAGCCATGGACAGCCTGAGGGAGGAAAAATAAAAACTCGGTAAAGTAATTTTTTTCCTGAAAAAAAAAAGGGAAACAGTTTAATCTAACTTTACAACTCAAACCAAAATTAAGGAGATACAATATGGATAATATAATGTCCAGCGACACGTTCTTATTCTCCGATATACGTCAAAGTTTTCTCGGACTGTCGGGTGATAGACACAAGGGAGAGCGAGTCTTTATGACGAGAATTTAGTGCAGAAAAGGAGGTGTGTCCCAGTCAAGGTCATACACGGTTGGGAGGAGGGAAGGGGGGGTGGGGTAGAGTGCTAGTACGTCTTATCTGGAGAAGAAAACACCAAGGTTTGTGTCACCTGATGTAAGGCTTCTCATAAGAGCGCCACTACATTAGTAATTGTATCTTATTTACTGTACCGCACAGAATCACGCCACGTCATTCCATTGTGAGGTGTATACTGTAGGTTTACACGTCATTGGATGTACCGGTTAGTCGACTCTAGGAGGTGCAGGTTAATGCAATAATATGTGTATAGGGAAGGGGGTGTGCAGGTCAGTAGATGACAGGAAGTGTAGGACAGTGAGAGAGAGACGTGGATCAGTAAACTAACTGGTATGTCATCCAGCAGCTTGAAGATGATGGTGGTGGTGGCGGCCAGACGGGTGAGCTGGGGCGCCAGAGACCTCAGTTGCTCCTTATAAGGCACCGCCGCTGCCTCCTCTCCCAACTCCATTGAAATCTTATGACTTCTTACCATCCAATGAAGACCACAATCTGTGCCGGGAAGACAATGAAAATTTTGTTATTATGATCATAAATATATATTGCATTGGTGGAGTTGTACCATATTTTGCCAAGAAGTATGATAGTTTGATTGTATATATCTCGAGTGTTTAAATTCAGACAGACATAATATCAGCCACGCCAAATGAGGACACAGATGATCTAACCAAGAATGAGAAGTGTTGGCTTGAGCTGTTCCCCTGCCTCCCATTGTCTTATCAGCTCCGGCAGTCGCTGCAGGAAGGTGTCCTGGTACCAGGTCAGGTAAAAGGGAACCACCATATGACGAACTTCTAAATCCTCAGTATATACGCTTATGCGCATCAAGTTGAGGAGCTTGTACACCGCGTGCCATACACCCTGGACAAGTTTTTCAGAAGCATAATTAAACGTGAGTGGAGGCTTGGCAGTTGGCATATAAGGAAGGGAAGAAATAATAACTTGGAAACTCGAGAATGGAATTTGTTTTAGTAAACTTATACTAAAAGTTAGAGAAAACTAACGAGAATGTAATTTACAAAGTTATATTAATGTTTGTTGTGAAGGAACTAAAGGATCTCATTTTCAAGCGAGAACAGAGAGGGACCTACGCAAAGAGAGATGACAGGAGGGGGGGGGGGCTAACGGAGGATGAATCTCGAATTACAAGTTGGAGGATGAACAACAAAGGACGTACAGTACACATTACCACTATCACGAAAGCAATTTAATAATGGTGTCAGCAAAATGAACCAAACACAGAGACAGTAAACGAAAATCAAAGGACTTGAGTTTACTAAATGTTATAAAATACTTCCTTGAAATAAATGTACAGGTGCCTATAAGAAAACTCAGGTCTCTCAACTGGCTCAGCCTTGTTAATATTATGAGTTTTTTTATCGATGCTGTATCTGTGTTATTTTGGCTAAATAAACTGTTTCAATATCAAAGTTGTCTGACAATTATTTTAGTTAGAATAAGTCCACATGGTGGAACGTCTGTCATTCATCCCAGTGTATCATTCAAAGAATTTGAAGTTGTAAGTATATATAATTGATGAATTAGTCCACATCTCGTGACAGTGACACACACACACACTCTCACTAGTCATTATAACACATCGGCTCCTGGGTAGTACGTCATTCACACACCTTTCTCCAATCTTATTTGTTTTTATATTTACTGCGTCAACTGTCAGAAAGTTTAACAATGAGCTAATGGTTACCTCGAAACTGCGTTTAGTATACTGTAGACCAGTGGTGGCCAGGCGACGTATGATAACATCTGTGATGTATCGGACGTGAGAGTCGCCCACCAAGGCCCAGTGAACACCTTCGGTGCTGTGGTGGACGGAGTCCGCGTTGACTCGCTCCTTGGCCTGAGAGATCATGCTGAACCAGGACAGCTCTGCGACCTCGGACATATTCTGTCTACAGCACAACCAGAATCTGTTACTCTTGATGCATTCATATATATCGGAGTGAGAACAAGAATTAGAAATAAGGTCACCTGACATACGTAAATTTGGTGTTGATCTCAAAGTTTACTACGCGTTACCCGGTTGCTGTATCAATTACCTAGTGTTTGGTGAGTACAAAACTATTTACAAAAAGGAATAGAGCAGTCGGGCAGTTATCACTGAGATTAATAATTCTAATTTTCAGAAATCTAAATTACCTCAAAGATCACTCTCCGACGTTTGTGTTATTTTATCAACTAGAGTGAAATATGACGTCATCATTCAGTGTTTGTATAAAAGAAAAATGACTTGCGTAAGGAGACGAACACCCAGCTTACCTCTGATGCAGGACGTGATCAACATAAGAACTTTTAATACAGTTCAGAAGGTCTAGACCGTCCCTGTAGTCGTGCAATTTACAGCAGATGTTACGAGCTGTGACGCCTGAGTAAGTGTAACACTCTTTGGTAAACGTTGCGTGAGACGTGTTACTGCGTGTGAAGGTTTGCGTGGGTGGGAGGTGGTGCTGAAGCGTCCAGGTGATGTTGGAGGCCAGGTGGTGCCAGGGCCTCCAGGTGGTGGTGAAGGCCAGGCGGTGGTACATCATCATCCACATTGTCCACACCACCGCCGCCACACACCACCACTTTCCTGGGAACATTGACACGACTCTTTTACCAGTACCCTGCGGGCAAGAACACCAGCTGCCAGCTACTGTTAGGAGTTTAATGTAGTGTTAGGAAGCACCCTGGACACGGAGTCTTTTTCGTTATCTAACAACCGATATCCCAAAAGACGATTTTATTCAGCTGAAGAAGTTCCATTTCGTAGTCAAGGGGTTAAACATAACTTCGCTGCTTCTGCAAAATATAGATTCAAACATATCCAAAGTCCATTTGCTCATAAATGCCCACTTTTGCAAAGGAACACCTTACTTAAAAACATGAATTCATCCCTCTCATCCTATTGTAACTTTAGTATGTTAGTCTGTTTAGCGCTAGACGATTATACTCAGCTGAGGAAACCCCTTCGTTATTGTCGAGGCGTTATTCTGCATTATTATCTTACCCAACTGATAGTGATATACACTTTCCGTCCTCACTTGCTATTTGCTAGCCCACACTGATTAGTCTTCAATTAGAATATGACGTCCAATGTATATGAACCACTGTCTTGCATGGCAGCGAACAGTGACATCACCCACATGACTCTGACCTATATATACTGCTAATGAATATGATGTATTTCATTGTGTACGAACCTCTGTCCTGCATGGCAGTGAACAGTGACATTACCCACATGAATCTGACCTATATATACTGTCAATGAATATGATGTATTTCTTTGTGTACGAACCTCTGTCCTGCATGGCAGTGAGAAGTGATACCACCCTCAATGTCAAGACCTGACTGAATTACTCAGAATAGGCAAACTGTACTCCAAGCTTTGTCAATAAATTTGTTAAACTAAAAAACGTCCTCACTTCTAGTATACCGTCTCCTCCGCACTAAACGACACCTACCCTGATACACCCCTCTCCCTCACGCTCACTAACTAATGTTTAGAATTCACACTTTTGAGTTCGGGGTTCACACCTCAGGGAGAGAGAGGATTGGCAACACTAAAGTAACCAACGTAGAAGTGGAGCCAACTGTACCTTCTGGAGCAACAGTGTGAGATAGGACTGAGGGGTTAACACAGCAGTTGGGTAGAGGGAAGTAATTCTGTAATCTCCACTCGATTGAACTTATTTTTAGACTTCGCCCAAGGCTGACATAACGTGGCTTGGATAGTGGAGGAAAAGCGGACGCTTAAGAACATAAGAATGGAGAAAACTGCAGCGGACCTATTGGCCCATACTGGGCAGTCCCGTTTACACCCAACCCCTATTGCTCATATGAGCATATTCGAGTTAATGATGATATTTGGTAACTTGTTCCATTCATCCACTATTCTGTTTCCAAACCAGTGTTTAGCTATTTCACTCCTAAATCTAAATTTGTCTAATTTAAAACCATTGTTACGAGTTCGCTCCTAGTTGGATAGTTTGAGTACCTTTGTAATGTCCCCTTTGTTTAGCCCTGCCTTCCACTTATACACCTCTATCAGGTCGCCCCTCGCTCTACGTCTCTCGAGGGAGTGCAAATTAAGATGCTTTAACCTGTCTCTATACTCAAGGTTCCTAATGCCCGGGATTAGTCTTGTCATTCCCCTCTGAATTCTTTCCAAGGATTCTATATCCATTCTGTAATACGGTGACCAGAACTGAACTGCGTAATCCAGGTGAGGTCTCACAAGAGCAAGATACAGTTTTAAAGCAACCGTTTTATAACTCTGGAGCAGAATGATATAAACAAATTTCTATAATAGTTCACTAACAACTATCTTCTACCTGTTGATATAAAATTTGCATATGACTAATTCAGTTTGATTTTTATATTACCTTTTCTTAAACAGTACTCATATACAAGTAAAATTTCCAAAGTTTGACATTTTATCATTTTTCAAACAGTTGCCAGATTTAAAACTTCAATTATAATTTACAGTGAAGTTAAAGGGGGGTAATCATTTACAGGTCTGCCATACAGCCTGTGGCAAATTTTTCCCAAAGTCTTGGTCGATATTTGTATTTATTCCCATTAAATGATTATATATATATATATATATATATATATAAAATCTCAAAGTAAAAAACTTTCTTCAGACATATATGGAAGTACGTGTGTGGGGAGGTAAGGTGGGGTGTGGGTAGTATGGGTTGTGAGAAGAGCGCCAGCACTGTTCTTGGTATCTTTCAGGATTCTTTTTCATTTTCTAACATTTTAGGTGTCCAAAATACTGTACTGTAGCCACCCAACCATTTTCTTATTCCGTGAGAAAAAAAAACAATGGATGAAGTCAAGTTCCCAAATAAAAAACATATCCAATATAAATACTGTATTGCGCTAAAGTAATGAGGTATATTTCATCTCACTTAGCAAGGTAAGTTCAACACATGTGGTGGGGTCAATTTAATTATACGGTCAACAATTAGTGGGATATGTAGTAAAGTAGTGGGGTCATGTAGTAGATTTATTAAGTGGTGGGGTCATGTAGTAGATTTATTAAGTAGTGGGGTCATGTAGTAGATTTATTAAGTGGTGGGGTCATGTAGTAGATTTATTAAGTGGTGGGGTCATGTAGTAGATTAATTAAGTGGTGGGGTCATGTAGTAGATTTATTAAGTGGTTGAGTCATGTAGTAGATTTATTAAGTGGTTGAGTCATGTAGTAGATTTATTAAGTGGTGGGGTCATGTAGTAGATTTATTAAGTAGTGGGGTCATGTAGTAGATTTATTAAGTGGTGGGGTCATGTAGTAGATTTATTAAGTGGTGGGGTCATGTAGTAGATTTATTAAGTGGTGGGGTCATGTAGTAGATTTATTAAGTGGTGGGGTCATGTAGTAGATTTATTAAGTGGTGGGGTCATGTAGTAGATTTATTAAGTAGTGGGGTCATGTAGTAGATTTATTAAGTGGTGGGGTCATGTAGTAGATTTATTAAGTGGTGGGGTCATGTAGTAGATTTATTAAGTGGTGGGGTCATGTAGTAGATTTATTAAGTGGTTGAGTCATGTAGTAGATTTATTAAGTGGTGGGGTCATGTGGTATATTTATTAAGTGGTGGGGTCATGTAGTAGATTTATTAAGTAGTGGGGTCATGTAGTAGATTTATTAAGTGGTGGGGTCATGTAGTAGATTTATTAAGTGGTGGGGTCATGTAGTAGATTTATTAAGTGGTGGGGTCATGTAGTAGATTTATTAAGTGGTTGAGTCATGTAGTAGATTTATTAAGTGGTGGGGTCATGTAGTAGATTTATTAAGTGGTGGGGTCATGTAGTAGATTTATTAAGTGGTGGGGTCATGTAGTAGATTTATTAAGTGGTGGGGTCATGTAGTAGATTTATTAAGTGGTTGGGTCATGTAGTAGATTTATTAAGTAGTGGGGTCATGTAGTAGATTTATTAAGTGGTGAGATCATGTAGTAATATACAGTACTGGGATAAATAAACGATGGGGGTCAACATGTATTACTGTATGATTTTTTATCAATAATAATAATAATAATAATACAGTAATTTATAATTAGGTAATTCAACTGCCTAATAGTAGCCAACACAACCATGAGATGTTGCCCTCTTATTATTTATTCAGTACTGTATTTAACTTTTACATGTATAGCATTGTCTTGTCATTAACATTTATCATTCCTCTTCCATCATCTAATAGTCCTGTCTTCTTTCATCCGTATATCATTAATTTTCTTCCTTATACAGTATCCCCTTTTAAACTCTATCTCATCTGCTTGATTTGGGTTCAGCCTTAAAGCAACAATTGGGATTACCTTTAAATTTCTTAGATCCTTATTCAATATGACCTCTCAAAAGACTTCATAATGTGAAGAAAAAAATAATTACTTGACCCCAAAAACTGAATTACAGTACATCATAAAAACTCGGCAGCTTCCAAAGTTCCTCTAATTCATGATTGAGTTGCCACCTGAGGGTGTGGTGAGGTCTGTGTGTAAATGGGGATCAGCTCCTGTCGTGGGGCTGAAGACTGAAGCAGTAATATCTATCATTATGGCTTGGGGAGTTTTATGAGGTGTATTCAAATTTCTGATTGAATACTATATATTTTGTTCATAAAGGCAACAGACTACTGGATATCTTTAAAAAGTCTCCTGGTGTTTTAGAGAAGAGCTGTGTTGGCAATAGATGCATTAATGTGTAAGAGGGGTGTGGTTATTTACTCTTGAATGGACATTAGAGCTAATCAGGAGAGGGACGAAGTAGTGTGAGATTAAACTGAAGGGGAAGAGATACAACACACAATTGCTAGATGCATTTACAGATCACCAAATTGTAGTTTATTAAAACAATGGGAGTTTGGAATAATTTCCATAATAAAGAGTACAATAGCATTCAACTTTAGTCTCCTCCGTGTAATGGGGGTTCAAGTATGGTCATATCAACAGGAGAATTGAAAATATAATGAACAAACTTAATAGCACTGCAAGTTTGTTTTGTTTTAGTTCCGAGAGACAATTTCCCGTTAAAAAAACATTAAATAGATCCAACTCACTAAAGAAGTAAACATACATCAAGACCACTGAAGAGGGTATGGTGGTCACAATAGAACATATAACCCCCACCCAATGACACTAGACATGATGTGGCACTGTCCCTTAGGTTTATTTGTTATATGGTACAAGAGCAGCTGAGGTTCAAATACTATATTGGTGATTATGACAAGAGTGGGGGAGCAGTGACTGGCCTAACTTATAGAACAATATGGATGTGGATTCTTGGAAAATGCAACTGGTGATATTAAATTTTTGCTAGGGAAATACATACAGTATCTAAGTCTGAGCCAGTTAGTTCAGGCACATCCCAGAAACCTGTACACATAAACCAAGGAGCACATACCAAAGTTAGGAAGAAATGTCAAAAGTTTCAAAAGATTGGTTGGTACTATTGACAAGCGGGACAGAAAGATGTATGCTAGGTCAGAGTGTGAAGGGGGAGAAAAGTGTATTCTTGAGGTGGATTGCCAAGTCAATACCCAAGTTTCTATCATTTCACACAATCAAAATTAAGGGCAAGTTGTAAGTGTACAATATAGTATCAGGTTGGAGGCTTGAAGATGGGAGTTATTTAGACTCCAGTCAAAACAAGGCAGAAGAGTTAAATCTTTTTCTCATTATTCAAAAGGCAAGATGCAAATAACTAATCCACTTTTGAGGAAAGATAATTCAATATAGCCTTGAGGAGTTCAGAGTTCTCAAGAGTTTTTTAGAACTAAATTTTCTAATCTCAAGGTTCATAAATTCATGGTCCTTGCAGTATGCACTTTTTATGGGGCAATAAGACAACCATTAAACAGGTTACTAATAATGCTTTTAACTTCTCTCTTGAAAAGTGAAATGATAAACAACAACTATGAGTCAATTCTTCTTATACACATCATAAACTGAAGGAAAACTTTCTTGCATTTTGACATAATTTAAAATTCCAAAGACTTCAATCTCTTGTGCTTTATTACAGTAAGAGGAAACAGCTACATTTTGTTTCTATCTCTTCTATTTGACATTATCTGAAAAAAGAAAAAAAGAAACAATGTAAGTATTTTCTTTATATTTCCACCTATAGTCATTAGTAATTCCAGCTGTACAACACAATAAACAATGCACAAACTCCTCTATTCTGTACATCATTACATCTCTAGTTGTCCAGAGATTCCTTAACAGCATATAACACACATCCTTGAGTGCTCTATCCTTAACTACTGTATATCCAGTGTGTTCATTACCTCTCATTTCATGTCTTGTATGAACAGGGAAGTAAAAAATATAAATGGTACAGTATTTTCATGATTATAAGCCACCCCAGTTGACGACCAGCTGTGAAGAAAACACAATAGACACACTTCTCAATAAATCATCCATTATCAAGTCTTGTATATTTATTTTATGCATTGTTAAAATTATTACATGGTTCCTGTAAAAAAAAAGGTGTAGGTACTGTAGATGGGTGTGCTAGCTAGCTGATGCAAGGTGGTGGTGGGTGATCAATAGGCTGCGGTGTAGATTATGTACATAAAGTAATGGTAATTTAATCTCTGCAAACTGCCTAAAATTGTCTTTAAATATACATACAGCACAGTACAAAATTAGCATGCAAAAATTAAGAGAGTGAGGCAACACGTCACCGTCTCAAAGGCTGGTAAAAGTAAGTGTAAGGTTGAAATTCCTCTACTCAAGTTGGTGAATTAAGTCTCAAGATACAGCATGGATTAACCAATCAACTAAAGCGTTTTTCAAAGTATAGACAAGTCATAAGTGAAGGTCAACCTTCACTAGCCACTTTGGGAGGAAACTCAGAAATTATTTGATTGACTTGTACGAGGCTATAAAAGGAAAAACATTTTATCATTTACATATACATGTAATTCATTTCTTACAAAAGTTCAATGATAACAGGATTGGTTTAGATTACTATAGTATTATAAAAATGGCGGGTACAGTATTGTACATTAATTAAATTATACAGTATAATCAATATTACAATTTTAAGTGATTGCATAAAGGGGTGTCACAATTTAAATGTTTAGGGTAGGATCTACTTCGATTAACTTACCAAAGAAATGAAGTACAGGTACTGTACTGTAACATTATGCTGTATTACAAGCTATACTGGACAGTACTGTACTATAATTTTTGCTTCTCATATTTCTCTTCATCACTGTTCAATCCTTAATTTGCTGAAGTGTACTAACCCAAGCAATGGACTGTAAGCATGCTAACTTCATTTACTGACGTACTGAATGACAGCAGCGACTATTGATTTTGCAGACTCTATACAGCCATCCATGTTGGAATGTGTAAAACCATCACCACCAGCAACCAGTCCATCAGCTAATATTATACAGCCAGGAAGACCAGGATATGCTGATGTTACCTGTGGCAAAAAAGTACATGTTAAAACAATGATATAATAGAAAGGTTACCATAATTTAAAGTACAGTATGGCAGATAAATAAACAAACACAGCTTAAAAAAACTATGTGTTCCATTTTCAATCAAGATACGAGGCGTCTAGAATAGTAGCGACCATCTCACCAAGACCCAGTTATGAGATAATCACATTTAAGGGTTGTAAATGGGATACGGAGGTTAACTACTGATCAACAGATGCACAGTAATACTCCACTTATTCATATAGTTAGAACTGTTTCCAACTTAAACATCAAAATCTTTTCCCACAATAACTTCCTTGTACAGTATACCTGAGAAAATCTCCACTTCTGGCATTTGACAAATTTTGGTTCCGGCCAATCTGGAAACATTTCTTTGACATTGTTCAGAAGTATTGGTTTAACTTGATCAGGCGTCTCCTCTACATGGGCTTTACCAAATGGCACCGAAGTGTGTAGAACAACTGATGAAGCCATACTCTCTGTAAAGACATACAGTACTTGTAGCCATATTATAAAATACAATAGTGATGGTAATATTGAGAAATATTATCCTTAAAGTTTATTAAGCAATTCTGTTACTATGGCAAAAATAATAATTAATAATAGAGGAATATTTACCTTGGCCTCTTTTTTTGTTGTCTATAGCAACAAATCGGAAAATAGAATCATTTGCAATATATTGTGCTGCTACTTCATCTTGAAGGCTGATACTTGCATCTTCCTCGTAAAACAAACCAAGTGCATACCGGGAGCTATAATCAACAGACTGCAAGCTTGAACGCAGTTTTTCATCCTTCTCTGAAAAGATGAATTTCTTCTTAATGCTTAAATCATTGTCACACCTTAAAGCTTTCCAATATTTTCCAGGTAAAAAACATAACAATGCCTGGTACAGTAGTCATGAACCTCATCCAATTGTTTGCAAGTGTCAAATTTCAAAAGTACTGAAACAATTACACTTTATTTTACACAAAGTACTCACTGGATCTTTATTTTGCTACAATATCAGATTTGAGAAATTAAAAACCTCTATATTATCTACATCTGTTTTGTTCAAATTCTTGTTTCATAATAAAAAATCGGAAAAAGGAAAGACAAACAAAAATGTCTAATTTCCTTTAATTACCTATTACATCCTTAACAGTGCCAGTTAATCCCAGTATCTGTGGTACAGGCATTGTCAGAACCACAGCATCAAAATGGTCAGCCTCACCTTCACTAGTTCTCACACTCCATCTACCATTATCCATATAAATGCTTCTTACATGATGATCAAATCTGTGAAAAAAGAAAATCTGGAAAATATTTAACAAAAGATGGATATGGAAATTCAGTACAGTACACAGAAGCCAGACTTACTTCATGTACCGCTACCCCTTAGAGCCGTGATTAGTTACAGTCCTCACTCCCGTAAAGAAAACATTTATTAAAACTAATGAAAACCCATAAAGCACATCATAAGGTGAGAACTTGCAGCCGTGGTGATCATTAGGTAATAAAATATATCGGTCAATATATATATAAGTGATTACTAACACTACACCTCACAAGTAAGTCTTAACATGAATTCCTCCACTAAACTTTTATTCATTTTTAATCTACTTACCTTTCAGGGTTTACTACAGTACATTATTAACACCATTAGTTTTTAAATTGGAAAAACAAACAATATTGAGTGTTGATTTATAATACAGTCAACCCTCGCTTTACGCGGTCCCACATTCCGCGTTTCCACGGTACCTTGCCGAAACCGGAATGCTGACATTCCGCAGTGTGTGTACCCCTTTACGCGGAGAGCGGCTGGCGAGCCACGCCATTTTTGGATCCAAACCTCCCGCCATCCGCCATGTTGTGTAAGCGGCGTGAGCAGGGTGCGCACAAGGTCGCCCAGTCATCAAAACATTACCGAGTTCTTCACCCGCCACCCACCACAGCCAGCCCAAGTCAGTGATCGTGATAATTATAGTGAGGATATGGATTTTGAGGGGTTTGACAAAGAGGCCCTGCAAGCCTCTGTGGTGGATAGTGATACAATTGATACAAGTGATACAGGTGAGGGCCAATAATCTGCCCTCTACCTCGGAACCAACCCCCCATCCCCGTGTGCCCAGCCATCTTTTCTACTAATGTAAGGGTTAAAAAACCTAATATTATTGACATTTCTCTTAATTATTAATTGTGTGTGCATACCATCATAAAATTAAGAAGTTATTTTTACTACAACGTAGGTATTGTGTCTGAAAAAGTGGAGTTTGGGGGTCGGCCCGGTCTCTATTTCAATTAATCCCATATGTTATGTTGTTCACTTTACGAGTTTCTCACTTTCCGCGGTACCTGTGGGTTGAATTAACCGCGTAAAGTGAGGGTTCACTGTATACAAATGCATACCTTGCCGTGAGATTTGCTTCTTTCATAAAATGTTTTACTATAGATGATATTCCACGTGGAGTTACATAGTGCTTGGTACCTTCTTCACTTCTCTTCATACCAGCCACTTTAGTATTGAGTGGCGTCAACACTTCTGCATTAATAAGTTCTTCATAATACCTGGGGAAAACAATAAATAGAACTTTATGATTCAGTTTCCCATGGCTGAAAATAGAAACACATGAATGATACAGTACTTAAACATCTGTAATGTACATTTATAGAGTAGCTTCACACATGGTTTGCAGATCTTTCATACGAGTCACACTTAACACACACACATTCTCCTGCCTCTTCATGACTACGGCCGTTCAGTACTGTACTCTTTATTTTAATCTAACGACACACCTATATCACTACATATTGTTTGGTTAGACTGTATACAAAATTATCACTAAAAACGAAATAGAAAAAAAAAAGATTATCAGGGCTTTATGTGTTAATATCTCTGTGTACAAATAATGTAAAAAAAAAAACTATTATTTCAACATTAACATATACTGTATTGTGTCAGACACTGGGTATGTCAGTAAAACATACAAGTTGTGCAGTTTAGCATATTCTGGAGTTGCTGAGATGTATTGAGCACCTAGATCAGCCGTACAGGAAGAGTCGTGTGGGCTGCGACTTGTTGACATACGACCTCCTGAAAAATAGAACAATCGTCAGATTACATTTTATTGGATATAGTATCATAATGTTTCTACAGAACTACAGACAACATCTTGGCCATGGAAGGACAGAAGCCTGTCACTAGGAACAGGAAAATATTGTATGAAAATACTGTACAGTAAGTCAAAGTGTGGAGACACTAGAATTTCAACTTCTAGAGATGGAGCAAAGTTAAAAGTATAAAACTAGGCAGCAGAGCATTTGTAACAATCCATTAGCCTGTAAACAGTAACACTCCAACAGAGTAATGGGCAATTATCATGTTTACATGTACCAGTTAAGCAAAAGCACACATATTTTGGATGTACACCGAAAAGTCATCTGGAAATTGGCTGTACTGTACTGTGTAAAGAGACACGAAATAAAGTACAGTAAATGACTGAATAATATATACACAAGATATACCACACAGTGTGTGGATATCTTACCAGCTCCTCGTGCTTTGTCCCACAAGACCAGTTCAACATGTGGAAGTTCTCTGCGAAGCATTGCACCAGTCACTGCACTGGTCAGCCCTCCTCCTACAAGCAGCACACGCGTCATCATGCTCTATGAGAAAAATTATTTATCATATATTTGCCCCCAATATAATCTGTAACATAGTTAATGGTAATATATACCAGTATCCTAATGACAGACAATTAACAAAGTTGCAAGCCATATGTAGTTTAAAAAAAAAATGTGGACTGTGATTCAACAATAAAGCGTAACAGGGTTAGTAATTACACCTACAGCTTTAAATATTCTTGAGTATGAAACAGAATCCATGATAACAGTTGCCTGAAGCCTAAGGAGTTATTCCTCCACTCCATTTGCTTTAATTTTGAAGAATAAATAAGTTTTCTCCTATATACACTGTACATTATCCATCAGGTAGCTGGTTAACCCGGACCCACGTTCTAGAATGTTACAGTACAGGAGAGACGATCTTTGCCAGACTCCGGGGAGAAACAAATCAAATAAAAAGATCGCCCATTTCTCCTTTAAGTTTACTACAATTTATAACCATTTCCACCTCAATTATGATACTGAAGTTACACAGCAAAACCTGGACTCCTGTTCTAACATCTGCATCTTAACCATATTATTAATTTTTGCTTTTGATTTCAGTTTAAATTTAAGAATCTGAACCAAAGCTACTAAACAGTAACAGGGGTAATAGCTTACCTGCTGTCAAAGTGTAATTAGCTTCCAATACAGTAATACCACACAGCTGTATGTGTGCGCTCTCACATAGCAGCTGATCACTGTTTTGGTATGCTGAAAGCTGTTATGTAATAAAGATAGTGTAAGACGTGAATCTTTGTCCATGTTTATCCTACATATTAGCAAACGAAGTCTCCCACCCTTAACTTCGCCATCTAGTGGCTGAAAAAAGAACCACTACCAAAGAAAATGAGTTTATTTTACAGACTTGATCCTCCTCGCCAGGGATTGTGATACCACCACCCTCAGTGTCAAGACCGGACTGAATTACTCAGAATAGGCAAACTGTACTCCAAGATTTGTTAATAAATTTGTTAAACTAAACTAAAAGGGAATGTCACGTCCATATCAGAAGCCAATATCAAGGTTTACCGTGTGAAATAGTTAACTGCCAATTACTATTATTATTATTATTATTATTATTATTATTATTATTGTTGTTGTTGCTGCTATTATTATTATTATTATTATTATTATTATTATTATTATTATTATTATTATTATTATTATTATTATTATTATCATCCCCCCCAAGAGAAAAATACAATATCGTATGCATCTGCTTAGCATCGTACGTACGGTAATCACACGTAAACAATGTGTGATCAGAGGTGTGACACTAGATGGTGTGAAGGGGAGGAGGTTTGCCGGTGTGTGTGTGTGTGTACAGTACATACTGTATACAGTATATGTATGTATGTATGTATGTGCCACAGCTTAAAAGTACACATTTCTTTACCTGAATCTGCATAATTTATTTACTTTTTTACCTTTACTTTTATCCTCTTCGCCACTGATCGGCTCGCTAGCCGCCCGGGCGATCAGTCACGTCTCTGTCACGCACTGTTGGCAAATACTGGGCATGCACCGGCTCCTGAATGTACCTGAACCCGCTCCAGTGTTGGTCAAGTCTGGTTTTGAAAGAGCTCACACTCGGTGCCGTCACAACACTCTCTGGTAGATTGTTCCAAGAGTTTACAACCCTCACTCCGAAAAAGTTTGCCCTCACAGTTTTCTGGACTCGCGGCTTCTTCAATCTTGAGCTGTGACCCCTTCTGGGGCGAGCGTCCGCCAGCTCCAAATAAGGACACTTAACTGAGTAGGCACGCGGCTTGAGGGACGCCAAGGTCGCTGGCGGGAGCGGCAGCCGCAAGGCTGGTGGCACTGTGAAGAAAGAGACTGGTCACAGTGGTGTCAGGCCTTATAAGGCGGGGGTAGGCGTGAGTAGATAGTTGACCCCCGCTCCGTGGGCGGCGCTGGAAGCGTAGGCTGGGGAATTCGAGAAGGTTCGGTGCTTGTAGGGGAGGAATCCACTACACCAGTACATGCCCACAGTGCGTAACAGAGAGCCAGTACATGCTCACAGTGCCTAACGGAAACGTGACCGACCTCTCAGAAGGTTAACAGGCCGATCAGTGGCAAAGAGAATAAACTAAAACAAACTACTCTTCAACCGCCTGGGAAGATATTGGAAGCTTAACGTATTGTCTAATGGTAGACCCTGCTGCCATATGGCATCACGAAAATTGTGACAAAGTCTCAGGTTGCTGATCTGTCTTTCTGCCTTATTTACACACAATTGCAGGGTCTCAATTGTTTCTCTTACTATTGACAACACAACATACATATAGCGTTTCTCACTATTTTTTTTCGTGTTTGTATTTCTTTATAGTTCATTATTATTATTATTATTATTATTATTATTATTATTTTATTTTATTTTATTTTATTATAAATTTTATTTACTATAAATAGTTATTCCATTTTCGCCCCCCAGGCCCTGATGTGGGTCAGTGACCTGTGCACGGGTGAGCTAATTCCCGCAAAAAATATAAATAAATAAAATAATTGCTGTATCTTACAATCATAATAAAAAGGTAAAGAAGCCCCTCCTGTAAGAGTTTCATTTTCTTTAAGTACATAAAAGAAAATGGACCTAAATAAACAGGTTCATGAATGAGTTTAAATAATGAGGGACTCAAATGACTTTGAATGAGATTAAACGCGGAAATTAAATGACTTTGAATGAGATTAAAGCGAGAATTAAATCATTTTGAATGCGATTAAAGGTCATGCCGAGTATCGGCAAGTCCAACACTGGAGCAGGTTCAGGTACATTCAGGAGCCGATGCCTGCCCAGTACCTGCCAACAGTGCGTAACAGAGAGCCAGCACATGAATTATAATACTTACCAACAGTGCGTGACAGAGATGTGACCGATCGCCCGAGCGGCTAAAGAGCCGATCAGTGGTGAAGAGAATAAAAGTAAAAGTAAAAAGTGAGGGAAACGTCATTACATTGAAGAAAAATGACCTAGAATTGTCGGAACTATTGATTGTAAAGAAAAAGTTCTCGATATTGAATTGTTAATAATAATACTAATACTAATAATAAATGCGTATAGAAGAATAATAATATAGGTCGTTTTTGAAGGAAACGTCATAGAAGAAAAGTTATAGAATTTTCTGAACTATTGATTGTAAAGATAAAAGTTTCGAGATTCGGTTAGTGGAATTAATAATAATAATAATGCCTATATTAATTATCATGTAGTTAATTCAGGACAGAGCTATGTTGAAGAAATTAACCTTGGCTATACAAAAATTAATAAAAAAATACACATATTAGAACTTTAGTCACTTTTGCTAAACGAATTTTACGTTAAAGATTATTTGCAAAAAATTTACAAGAATTTATAAGGATTTCAGGATTATTAGGAACTCTAGTATATATGACTGGTGAGGTTTGAGTAAAATATGTTAGGTAAGGTAGTTAAGGCTCAGTTAGATTATGTTTGGTTAGGTTAGATTAGATTAGATTAGATTAGATTAGTTCTATTTTTTCACTTATATCCTGTAGTGGAATTCTCCCCTACCAACGCTGTTTGTCGCTGCCTAGCCGACCCACCAATTCCCCAGTGTATGCCTCGTGGTCTAGGTCAACCAGCGCCGCCATACATCACGGAGCGGGGGTCAACTGCTAAGCCGCGCCTACCCCCGCTATTTAAGACCTGACCTCGTGGTGATCTCTCTCTTTCTACCTACAGCCGCAGCCAGCAACACCTCCTCCGCCGCTGCCTGGCGGCCCTCGTTCCTCCTCCGCCTGCCTGGCGGTCCTCTCTCCCGCCGGCGAGCATGGCGTCCTCACCAACCAGCTCTCTCTACATCACGCTTGTAACCATGCTGCCTTCCCAGCACCAAGCTGCATTGTACATCCAATACAACATGTATATAGAGAGCACATTGTGAGTTTCCTTTCTCCATTCCATCCTGAGTGTGAACCAAATATCTTGAACCCCACAATCCTCTTCACCAATGATCGGCTCGTTAGCCGCTTGGGAGGCCGGTCACGTCTCTGTTACGCACTGTTGGCAAGTACTGGGCATGCACTGGCTCTTGAATGTATCTGAATTCTGAACCTACTCCAGTGCTGGTCAAGTGAACAGCTCACAGCCTCACACTCGGTGCCGTCACAACACTCTGTGGCAGGGTGTTCCAAGAGTTTACAACTCTCACTGTTATCTTGCACATGAACATTTTATTAGCTATAAAGCATATATTATTTATATATACGCCTTAATTATATTTGTAAAATAACAGTACTGTATGGAAGTAGAATGTTAGCCGATTTGTAATGACTAGTTGAACACACACGATGAACCAGCTGTTTCTTCCAAACCGGTGAGGAAATATTGACACTGCTAGTACTGTAATGTCCCTTAAAGGTGGAAATTTATGATTATATACTTTTTTTTACGTACCGTAACTATTTGAAATAAATATTTACATTGGTCTTTACGATACTTTTTAAAGTTCGACAACTAATAGACATAGGTACGACTCGCACACATTACCACAACATTGAAAAGTTGATGGGCGTCTCGTGACCAGCTGCTGAATACTAATTCCATGGCTGCTAGTGACGGTAATTATTTATCCTGGTTAATGGCAATGGCGTAATATTAAATTAAAATCTGCCTTCTATAGACGATGAATTTTATGTAAGGTGAATAATAGTAAGTGTTTCCCTAAAGAGAGTCCCAGGGAGAGGAGTAACGTACACAAACCAACAAGAAAAAGTTCACCCATGCTTAAAGATTATTTCGTTTATGTGTTTATGTACGTAAAAGCTCATGTGTGTGCAGATGATTATAGTGATTCGTCTGTATGCTCTTTTAATTTTGGATAACAATTGACAGGAGTATGTTGACTGTTAGCTCATTTAGCTGTGGGTGACCTTCAATTAAAGTTACAATACAATATCATTTAATATCTTGGAATAATTGACTTATTAAAACTACATTATTAAAATAGAATTTGTCTAAAACAGAAGCTATGGTGATTTTCGGAGAATAGAATCATAACCTGTTTCTATTATGGCAGCTTGGATATTGTGTACATTTCATTTCACTTGACTGAACAAAACCTTCCTAACTGAACTTAAACCTGTTCCAAAATTATCATGTCAAGTCAGGTTTAGTTGGTTCATTTTGTCATTATATAAACAGTCTTTCAATATAGTGCAGTGCTGGTACTTTAAACCCATTGTAGACTTAACATCTGTGATTGTAAATAATGCACAAGTTATGCTTATGATATCATGTTTCTTAGTCATCATTATAGGATAAAAATCCAGAGTGGCTCAACAGACAGGCTGTGTCTGTCACACTACAGGACACCGAGACAATTTTAAAAAACTCATTGTTGAACTGTGTCCGATATAAGCCAGAATGAACCACTGAGCAGTGATCGGTTACTCTATGGTACATCATTGCCACCATCAACCACAGCTCAGTTATGGTGTAGATCTAAATAACTCGAGGGTTAATAAACACATGTGACCAAGGCCAACATGCTGTTTATGTTTGCTTTGGCTGTGTAAACAATATTGCCAACAGAAATGGTGTCTATAAACGAATAAATATCACAAGAAGAAATAGAATTATTCTTCATGGCACTGAAAACTTTAAAAGGGATTTATATTATACATTTTTCATGATATTCCTTTATTATTTAGTTCTTCAGGATGCTGTATATATAGAGACTTGTATAGGCAGTATTGTAGATTTTCCTGGTGTCCTTTTAATGATCTTTATTATGACTGCAGAATTGGGGAAGCTGCAACAGCATTTGTCTCTACTGCGTGAACAGTATGTGCGGCTGCAGGAGCGCTTTACATCCCTTGAACAGCAGCATGCCATCGCCACTGCCAACTCCCAGGCTACAGATGGCGAGGACTCATTTGTTACGAGGCTTTTACGATTTGTAGCTGATTTATATGACAAGGTACGTCCCAGTATATAGATTCCATTTATTTTATTATTTTGATTCCTTTAGTTGGAAGTTGGTGTCTTTATTTAACTTTTTGTACTGTATGTACATTACATAGTAAATCCTGTGCAGTCTGCAGGGTTAACTTGGGGCTGATTAGATTCTGACAAACCCTGGGAAGTGTAAATCAGTGACACCAATAAGTGAGGAGTTACATTCTGGGTCACACAATGTTGCCATAGAATTTTTATAAATCCCGAGAGTAGCTTTAATTTCTGTTGAAGGTTAATCCTCCATTTTTTTTTTAATAATTACCTGTAGGTTACAGTACTATACAGTAGATGTTATTAAATGCAGTAGTACTTATCCATTATACCTGCAAATTTTTTAAGGTTGTCAGCTAATTTCTTAACTAACCTAACCTAGATGAGACTGTTAGGTTAGGTTACACCACACCTTACCTAAGCTAACCTAACCTAACCTAACCTAGATGAGGCAGTTAGGTTAGGTAATACCAAACCTAAGCTTAGTTAACCTAACCTAACCTAGATGAGACTGTTAGGTAAGGTTATACCAAACCTAACCTAACTTAACCTAATGTAATCTATTTTAGTTGAAGTTAGTTGAAAAACTAATTTTTGAACTTGAATAAGTACCAATAAATACCATTGTTTTTCCTGATAAAATCAGTAAAGATACTTCTACTGTATTCTACTTTATTTTATCTCCAGGAAAAATACAGCGACATGTCTGTAAACCTCGGCAGTAGGGATGTTCGTGCTCATCGTTTTGTATTGGCTGCCCGCAGTGACAACTGGGGTGTCACCTCTCTTGCTGATGTTGATTCACTTGGTAAGTCCTTCATCATTTTCTTTAACACTGTATTAAATTCAAGTGGCTTGTTTAAAAGTCTCTTCACAGCACTCCCTGGTAGAGTCTATCTTACACACACAGAGGCAGGGACACTGACCTGTCACACCGTTTAAGTTGCTGCATAAACAGCTGCTCACCGGCCTGAACCAGGGTTTATGAAACAAACTTCAAGTCCAATACTTTGGTGCTACAGAAGCTGGCAAGGTTACAAGAACAACAGGATCTGTTCTGCTTCACTCAGTCTTCATAAGGTTATGAACTTCATTCCACACACATTTCCTGCCTCTGGCTTACTGTCAACATTTGTTGCTTACACTCTCCTGTTCTCTGTATGGAGTTCCTAAAGAAAAGTTATTTCTCACTTTGTGTATTAGACTAGATTTCTGCCACACAGGCTAAATCTTTTTATAAGACGATTGTGTTTTATGGCTGAGATGTCCTCTTGTTAATTCACACTGCAGTTGATATTTATTTTGTTTGCATGCAGCCCTAATTGCAGGGGCGGGTTCCAATATCAAGGGCATTTTGAGGCTATTTTGAAGCCATGTGCACTTGATATAAGAGATAATCTGAGGTCAATGGTAAATACTTTTTACTATACAGAAATACCTGAATACAATACTGTACTGCATTCAAGAAAAAGTATTGGGCTTTTCTGATGAAAAGGAGAGGTTCAGACCTCCCAGGACCCCCCTGGATCTGCTGCTGAATAGATTCCTCGGTGTCAGTTACAGGGATGGTATATACCAGTGTATGACCTTTTGCCATGCATATCAGCTCTGTTCTATTGCTGCCAATGTTCTGCACAAATTTTTTTAGAGCATTGTTAAGAGGGACTTAGATTATTGGTGTCATGAAAGACCTCGAATAAACTTAGTGGTTGTTTGATATGTAACTATATAATGGTAATTCGACCTTGACACTGACCCGTACACCCTGGAACCCAATCTGTTTTTCCCTAAGCTGTTAACTTCGCTTTCTATGGACATCATAACCACTCCTCCAGGAATGTAATCCCCATAGAAGTGGAGGATTTACTGTACAGAGCACTATATATATTGTATGTATTTCTTTATACTGTCCAGTAGTTCCTCATTTATGTATTCCATGTCATTGTCCATAATACTATAAATAATCAGAGTTAGTACTTGATATGTTTTTTCTTCATCTGATCCACCAGGCTGAGAGCATTATAAAGTTGATATTTTCAGATTGGAGTTCATTGGAGGAGGAAGTTGGAGAGGCAGTGCTGCGCTGGGTGTACACAGACCACGTCAGTCTCTTGAGTGAACACAACTTTACGTTAAATCTCATGCGAGCTGCTGCAGGCTTCTCCCTCAGTCCCCTAATGAAGAGGTGTGTTAGCTGAAGGGATGTTTCATCTTCCTTGAGTTCCAAATTTTGTGCATGTGATGGCTGATTAGGGGATTCTTTGCTGCTGTTTAAGGGTTAATTATGCAGTACAGTATATTGATCTAAGGATTCATTATTACACAACCAAATACCTGGGTTGGGCAACTCAAATATTACCAAACTAAGTTTCCGAGTTAAAAACAAAGGATAAATTTTGACATTGGCGGTTGGAGTATACCAAGTATCTAAGAAATAAAGATGAATTCACTTTTGATGGCTCATTGATACTTGTGTAATAAAAGTATATGCTTTACAGTATTGTCGGGATATATCACGAGATAGGGTTCAACAATGTTCGCTATATACTAAATCGCGATATATAATTACATGTAATCAATGGGGAAAATAGGGTTAGGTTCTGGAGGCCAAAAAAAGTGACTGAAAGTGACTTAGAGTTCATTTTCTTACTAACTAAAGCACCAATGGACGCTAGACTCAGGAACAACAGACTATTTCAATATCAAGGAACACCAGACTCGGCAGCTGATGCACCATCCTGGGAACACCAGACTTGGCAGTAGACGCCACACTGCCACCCTCACTTGACAATCCCACACCTCCATAAACGAACATCATGTCACCAGCAACCCATTTACACTCGCTTTAGAAGTCGTAATCTGCACTATAGTTGGCAGCTGATGCGCCATCCCGAGAACAACAGACGACACACTGCCACCCTCACTTAACAATCATGAACGAACAAGCCAAAAATATTAGTTACAGTATTAAATCTTTTCCATTAAGCTTTCCATTATCTTCACGTTCTCTTTTCACATCACCAGCAACCCATTTACACTCGCCTTAGGAGTCGTAATCTGCAGCAGTCGGCTGCTTTCTTGCCACTCACTCGGAAAGACTGAACGGACGAGCATATTGAGCAGCCACGGTGGTGCCTCTGGTGAGCAAATAACGTATTTGTTTGCCATGGTGGTACATTTGAAATATTTCTTGCCCGATTTCCCTCGTGAAATAAACAAATTAATCGCTATAATTTTGTTAGCCATGATATAAAAAAATTGTTATATAAAGTCGCGATATAGCCCGACCCTACTGTATTGTACGTATTGTGCTCTGGTAGTTAAAGACTGTTACAGCTTAGAAGTCATGGCCGTACAGTATTCATCTTAGTACATATTCTCTCTTTGAAAGTTGAACATTACCTATTGCAGCATTTATTTTGTAGACAGTCCCTGACACTACACACTCATCTGGTGATTCCCTGAGGTCTCTTTCTTCAAAACTTGCCTTTTGAAGAAAGTTACAATCTGTTTATTGTGATATGTTAACATTATTTAGGTGGCTCCCTATTTATTTATTATAATTTTTTTATGATTAAGGAATCATTAAAATGAAAGGGCTTGAAATTGCATGATTTAATGTTAAGATGATCTGCATCTTGTGCTCAGTGCCTCTCTCCCATATGTGATATCATGACTTTAAAAGTCATGTACATTAATTTGGAAAATATTGTCTTGTCAAGTTTTCCTTTAATTCCGAGCTTCACATATATCTGAAACATCACTAAAAGTAAATTTTCTTAACAAATTGTTGAATGATGACTGTTGTGTTTTATTATTGTTTCTTTTGTTTACTGTTTATACTGTATACATTTAATATTCTTTCATTTTCCCCAGATGTGAGAAAGCATTGATGGGTTGGGTAACAGTACGTAACTGTGTGCGTCTTTACACCACGGCAGATGAGATTGGTGCCGAGACTCTGCGGGACCATTGTTCTACCTTAATATCAACCCACTGGGTGAGTCTCATATTTTGATACTAAACTAACAATGTTTGTCTCAGGAAAACATTGTGTACCTCATTTCCAGCATTTGAGAAGTTAAGTAAACACTGGCCTACATTAATAGATGTTTGCAAGTACAGTGGGGTATGCTATAACGAATCTAATTGGTTCTAGAACCTTGTTCGTTATAGCATTCGTTCGTTATAGGATTAATCCGTTCCAGGCCCCCAAATACAACCACTTAACACTGAAAAATATAATATAAAATTGTAAAAATTTTAAAAAAGTGCATAAATATGCATCTAAACCCCTGAAATAAAGAAAATCATTAATACTTGTAGGAGTTTCGTTTGTTATAGCATTCTCAATTTTATAGGTAAAACCGTTCGTTATAGGAATATTCCTAGTAGGATCCGTTCGTTATAGCATACCCCACTGTACAGTGATGATGTTTTTACTCCTTTATTTCTTTCCCAAGGTTGTGAGTTAATAAAGGAGTGGGATATATGGCTTACAGTGGATGATACATTGACTGTCACTTGTTTTAACAGAGAGCTTGAGGTGGGTGCATTATTTACAAAGAAGGAGAGGAGTCCTTCTCTTGGATTTGTTTTTAGTGGGTGAAGCTTTATGTTAAGCAGTTCACTGTGGTTGGTAGCCACACATGCAAGCAGTAAAATAAAAAAAAAATTCAGGAAATTGTAATTGGAAATTTTTATGGCATCGTGGATATAAAACATTATTGCCAGAAACTGGTGGCCACAAGTTGATGTTTTGTGATAGACCACATTAGTGAGTCCAGCACCAAGGCTGAAGCCTCTACATGACTGCTATGTTGAACTCTCTTGTTTGAGGTCATCCCTACAGAGGGGGGAGTGAATGATGCACAGTATCTAATTGGTTTAACAGTTTAACCCCTAGACAAAATTATAAGGGGCTGGTGGCAAGTGATACAATGCTCCCCAACTAGTCTCTGTGTACTGTGAGGTTTGGGGGGCTGTTCAAGAAGAAGGGATACTGTATAAGGATCAGTCTTTCAGTCTTCCATTTTATTGATTTTTTACTTTTTCTCCTAAACCTTTTTCAGACATCCAAGACAATTATTTTTGATGGAGGGGTCACTTCATGAATGGTGGCACACTTCGCGGGCCACACACTTAATGTAGATGCAAATGTATTATATTAACACAAAGTAAAGCCTTGTATTTGTAAATACAAATGCAGTGGCGAGCCACAGAAATAATTTGGCGGGCCATACTTTGCCCACCCCTGATTTATAATGATGTTAAAATGTTAGTGTACAGCTTATATTAAATTATCATTTTTGTATGAATGTTGGATTTTTTATTTTGTTGTAAGTAAATATTTCTCATGCTTTTCGTTTTCTCTTTTTCAGAACGATTTCACCCATGATGACTTTTCACACATGTCTGCACCTTTGTTGTATGCAATGTTTAAATCTAAGACCAGACATCCCTTGCATGCTGCCATTAGACTCCAGAGAGAAGATGTTGTCTTCCTTTATCTGATTGAATTTGATGCCCAGGTAAGTGAATAGTCCTTATTTGTATTGTGTGTGTGTTAGAAATGGAACTCATCAAGTCTAATGAGTAAATAATGCATTAATAATTCTTTGTTACATAGAGATGCTGTTCCCATTTCCAGATATTATGCTTTTAGAAAAGTTAATCATAAAGTGAATGATTATTTTTCTGGGGATGATTATCATGAGGGTTGTAATTAAGTGGTTCATGACAGATGACATGCATTGTATACCTAATTGAGGTCATGTGTTCTTGTTAGTTGTGTGTGGTGTTGGGGCTCTGTTCAGGGGGAACGAGGGGATGAACACAGGTGAACACTTCTGACATGTCTTTGGGTTTATGTGAATATGTGAACTTCACCCATTTGGTCTTGGTGAACATGGCCACCGATAATATTTTTAGTAGCTCTTAGTGAGTGTGGACGAGGTGCAGATGTGTGGACGTTGTGTTGATACATCATCCTGGACAGACCTGTATGTGCGTGATTCACCTTCAGGTCCTGGCTCCTGGGATTCAGTTTTCTATCATATTTTCAGGAGTAGAGAAACAAAGCGATGTCTCTTGATTCATTCCCTCCATGACCTGCAAAGTACTGTAGTAATTTTTCTGTTTTTTTTTTCATAATATTTCTGATTTGAACAATGTTATGTCATCAAAGAGAGACTGTATGGACTCTGTTGCTTCCTCCTTCTTTAGTTTGGGGAAGTGGTTGGAGGTGGACTGGCCACAGATGGGGTCAGAGCCTAAGGTCGGGTGTGCTAGTTGGTATTTGCCTGTCTCACTTAATTCTTGAATGTCAGTCGCAAGTTTGGGAACATGGTGTTTAGTGTGTAGAATTGTTGACTATACAGAATGATCCAGACTCAGCCAGGTTAAGAAATAGGATGTCAAGATCAGTCCTTCATTTACACACAGCAGCTGTAAGGAAAACAAATAGTGTCCTTATTATTCTTTATTACACTGTACATTCAAACACTATCATTAATTACACATAAACATTCACATCATATCACAGCCTGTAATGTAATTTTGAACTTACATTAAGTTCTGATAGGGAAAGGATGAACAGCATTGTTGCACTACAGTAAAAAAGATTTTTAATAAAAATCTACAGGGTATACCAAAAGTCTGGTCCCATTGGGCTGTAACGGTGGGTTAATAGATGTTCAAACTGCTCCCAACATTAATATCGTCATTCGTGTAAAGAGATAATAACATTGGTGAGCACTTTATTAGGGATAATTTTTTCTGTTCAATAATAACATGAGATTTTGACATGACTGTTGTTCAGATGTGACGGCTCATCATTTCATATTTGAAAGAAATGTCCTTGCGTAGAGGAATCTGTGGCAGTAGTGCACATATGAGTTGGTCAGTGATTGAGAAGAGTATCCTGGAGGCTAAATCATGAAGGCCTCCAAATGGAACCAGAACGTGCGAGGGGTTACTGAGTTTAGAAAAGTGAATAATTGAACCTGTTATTCAATGATGTTTACACTAGTTTTGGACTTGGGGGAGGGAGGGAGTCCTCTGTTGAAGTATATGATGCTGTGGTGGTGTTTATGCCCCCAAAGGAGATGTCCCCGCTACATTGCCTTGGTATACACAGTATATACTTACACACCCCACCACTGATCAAGGCTGTACAGTATTTGGATGGGTATCAAGTCTTAGTTAAGTGTATATCAATGTTTGAAGGATATTCGTTGCCCTGGTATTAACTGAACATTCCATGTTCTGTAAATATCATGAGGTTTTGTTTTTTGGACTTACAAAGAATTGTTCAGTGAATATTACAAAATGTTCTTTTGGTGTTATGCATCACAGTTAAATATATTCAAGCACAGCTAATTATTCATCACTAAACTGAATGAAAAACTTAAGGTCTGCTTTCAGGTTGAACAGATTTATATAAAACTAAAAATATGTCACAGCATAACTAGATAATAAACATAGACATGGTGTCTATAGGAACACAGCTCATAGTTTGTGTGTCTCTCTTGGGTGTGAGTTGACAGTATATACAATAATGATTTTGTCAAGATAAACTTTTCCAGTTTAAACATTGAAGGAATATTGTAATAAAAGCGACAGCGATTAAAACTTGTAGCGACTGATGGCTGGATGAGGCATTGTTACAAAGGTCGTATCCACAGTAGCAGTATTCCGACGATGGAGGCTTGTACGCACTCTTGTGTTGGATGCATCCCTCTTTTACCAAACCAGCCTCAGCATAGCGAGCGTGGTCAGTGACGTTGGGCGTGCAGCCGTCCTTAGTGATTACCATTATATTCTCTGTTAGGAAAGGGGAGACAGGAAGGGAACACATTGGAGAGGATTGTTTAAGCTGTTCCTGTGCTTCAACTGGTCTGAGAGTGATGTGCTTATGTACTATATTTCAAAGGAATATTTAATAAAATTGGGGATATTTTCAGTATATAAGAAGAGCTTAATTCGTAAATTATGGAGGCACCTGTGAAAGGCTTGCATCTAGCACTGGGTTGACGGAAGCTAATGGTAATGATAATGTAGTGGAAAGTTGCCAGTTGAGGAGATGAGAACATAAGACATTTGATAGGCACTTGGTGAGGAGGAAGAGGACAAAATAGACGACTATGGAAACATGTGGGAGGAGGCCTTCATCCAGACATGATGATGGTGGTAATGATAACTTAAGGTATATAGACTGTTGATGATGATGGTGATGATGATGGTGACGATGACTCCAGATATGTGCCGTACCTGATGATAACGTGAGGGTGATCCTCTGGTATATACAAAGTCTTGAATCCGGGCAGTTCATTATATAGCGGTTCGAGCCGTCAAATTCAGAGCAGGGATAAACAAAGCGGTTGTGACGCTTGACCCGCTGGTTGTTGTGGACGCACTCGTAACACTGGATACCACACGCTGCAAGAATATGTAAAAAAAAAAAAAAGGTTCTACATTGTGACCTAATCATATTTACTATAGTTTGGCTTCAGAAGTAGACATACAGTAGGAAAGAAGTACAGACATTCACACATGATGCTATGACAGAAAGAAGTCTTATTTGACTGCCATTGGATATCAACACCTGTATTAAAAAGTGTATAAGAGGAGAAAGGAAGACATTGTGATTTTGTTTTGTTTTAGTTTACCTTTTGCATCTCATTGAATATATATCACCTAATGGCCAATTTAATTTTGGGAGTTATAGGGAATTAGAATCGTCACAAGAATTATTGATTAAAAAAACAAACAAGATACTGTACTAATGATGTGATGGAAATTAGTAGTAATAAGAGTAGTAGTAGTAGTAGTAGTAGTAGTAGTAGTAGTAGTACAAACACTTACCTGGTGCAAGTAGTGAGAGAGTGAAGAGAGTAAGTGGTAACATGAATCTCCATGGGAGGGGAACAGTGGCTGGGGGTTGAATCTCACTGATGACTAGTGTTGCCATCTTCCTTCCTTCCTTCCTCTGCTCTCACTACCACTTGTACAACGTTGGTAGGTTAACTACACTCTGGGGAAACACATACTTGAGTTAACGTCAGCTGTGTTGGTATGTTGACGCCGGTCAATTATTTAAATTTTACATAAGGTGATGATGTACCAGTCTTTATGTCCCAGCTAGAGGGGCATATGGTGTACTGTATTGTACTGTATCTGTGTTTCAAAAAGTTGGTCGGACAATGTTTCCAGTCGCACAGTTTCGATCGGATTAACTTTAAAAGTTAAATGGCAAGGTTCAATATTGGTCTGGAGTATAATTCTTGTACCACTGGAGATAGTCTATCATACCTGACACAGCACAACACAACATGCTTTCACTGGATCCTGTACAAGGTGAAACAGGAAAAAAGATTGAATAGTTGATGATAATTAAGTAAGGTGAGCTTGCAGGTATGAGAGAGAGAGAGAGAGAGAGAGAGAGAGAGAGTTTGGTGGGATTAGGGAAGAGAGGAGGAGGAAGAGGTGGTGTTGGTAAGGGGGGTCTTGAAGCTCCCTCCTCCAGGTGACAGGAGCCAAAACAAGGGACTGATGAGTTACTTTTTCTTATTGTTATAATGACAGATAACGAAAGGAGATGAATATGTAAACTTAATTCCCGAAATACCTTAATAAAAAACCCTGATTGACTGGCTCTCGCTAAAGCAGTTTGTGACCTAATTTTTGTCTCGGTCTTTTATGCGTTCTTTCGGTGGGATAATCGACGTCAAAGGTGGACTTTTCAAGCTGGGGGGGGGGGGGGGGCTGGTATTTTCCTGGTACAGTAATCTACGATGTAAAAAGGCCCAGTTTGCCGAGTCATGATAAAACACAAATATTACGTCCCGAAAAATCATTGCCTCAAATATACGTTCAGACTCGGGTGCCTGTGGGTGGAACGGTAGCGTGCTTGCCTGCCTCTCAGCACTGCGATGTGTGTTCGATCCTTACTCAGGTCAGAAGTGAGAAGGGTGTTGTTTTTACCCCCAGTGTGCCTCTAAATCGCTGTACTAAAACTAGACCTTACAGGGACGAGCTAGTCTTAATTAATAACTAATTAATATCTTCACTGTACTGTATGTATAGTCATCAATCGGTTTATCAATACCGTCGTTAATTACTTTCAGTGGGAGAGAAAAGTAACGTGGGGAATCTTGGTTTAATATCGGACGCACTTCAACCACGAGATTTTTCTTATTCGTCTCCAGGATGGATGATGCCGGAACGTAGTCAAATTTGTTTGAGTCGTTCAAGTGTTTTATTTTTTTTTTATGGAGGAGTGTGTGTGTGTGTTAGGGAGGGATTGGGTGTGTGGGAGTGAGGGAAGGAGTGTGTGTGTGTGAGAGAGAGGAAGTGAGGGAAGGAGACGTGTGTGTGTGTGTGTGGAAGTACAGTACTGTAAATTATTGGATTTTGTGCCTCGTGGAGTGTGAAGGAGAGAGAGAGAGAGAGAGCAGTGTTTGCTGTGGGGGGAGCCTAGTAGCGACTGCTGGAGTGTTAGGCTGCACCGGCCCCACTGCCAGAGTACACACACACCTCTCTCTCCTCTCTCTCTTTCATGATGCCTCTTAAGTGCATTAGTGGGTTAGGTAAAGAGTTGTGACTGGGGTGTACTGTATGTAGGTCAGGGGCATAGGGAAACACTGTGCTCCCTCCACACGTGCCCTCCCTCCTTCCACACGTGCCCTCCCTCCCTCCCTCCCTCCACACGTGCCACGCCTTCGTCCCTCCCTTTGTACTCACACCACGCCTCTCTCCTTCCCACCCATCACACTCGGACCACGCCCCCTCCCTCCCTCCCTCCCTCCTCCACACTAGGACCACACCCCCCACCCACCCTACCACCCACCTCAGTCATGGGTAAAGTAGGTCACTGGTTCAGCTTGTCAGAACTACACTGTTAACATTTTGCTCGTGGTAAATTTTTGAGCATTTTTTATCGATTGATTGATTTTTTTATATGTTTTAAAGGGGAGTGTTGGTAAGGTGTGGTGGGGATGGGTGGTAGTGATGGTGATGATTGTAGTGGTGGTGATGATGATAGTGGGGATGGGTGGTAGTGATGATGGTGATGAAGCTGATTGTGATGATGGAGAAGTATTACTAGACGTAACCAGCATCACTCTCATCTCAGTCAGTATTATGTTTATTTCTTTAGTATAGTATTAAATAAACTCACAAACACGGGTACAGCAGACACACAGGTACAGCAGACACACGGGTGCAGCAGACACACAGGTACAGCAGACACACGGGTGCAGCAGACACACAGGTACAGCAGACACTCACATACAGCAGACACACAGGTACAGCAGACACACGGGTGCAGCAGACACACAGGTACAGCAGACACACACAGATACAACAGACACACAGGTACAGCAGACACACAGGTACAGCAGACACACAGGTACAGCAGACACACAAAAATAACAGACACACAGGTGCAGCAGACACATGGGTACAGCAGACACAGGTACAGCAGACACACAGGTACAGCAGACACATACAGATACAACAGACACACAGGTACAGCAGACACACGGGTACAGCAGACACACAGGTGCAGTAGACACATGGGTACAGCAGACACACAGGTACAGCAGACACAGGTACAGCAGACACACAGATACAGCAGACACAGATACAGCAGACGCACAGGTGCAGCAGACACACAGGTGCAGCAGACACACGGGTACAGCAGACACACAGGTGCAGCAGACACACGGGTGCAGCAGACACACAGGTGCAGCAGACACACGGGTACAGCAGACACACGGGTACAGGTATTTCACAACGATAAACACTACACATAATTACACCGTCCCCACGATCAATACATTATAAATACGTAATGCCACCCGGTAACACATTCCCTCCTCCCGACCTTCTGCTGACGGGAGGAGTCTTCACGGTGCTTGGTAATATATTTTGGTGTGTATTCTTGTTTTTACATCACGTGAAGATTGAGCACCCGACGTGGCTTAAGTGGGTGTTGAAGGAGGGAGGGTCAGAGGGGAGAGGTGTGGAGACTTGGTGTGGTGTAGTGGTGGTGGTGGTGTGGTGGTGTAGTGGTGGTGTGGTGTAGTGGTGGTGTGGTGTAGTAGTGGTAGTGGCGTGGTGGTGGTGGTATGGTGTAGTGGTGGTGTGATGTAGTGGTGATGTGGTGGTGGTGGTGTGGTGTAGTGGTGGTGTGGTGGTGTAGTGGTGGTGGTGGTGTGGTGTAGTGGTAGTGGTGATGTGGTGGTGTGGTGGTAGTGGCGTGGTGGTGTAGTGGTAGTGGCGTGGTGGTGTGGTGTAGCGGTGGTGTGGTGGTGGTGTGGTGTAGTGGTAGTTGCGTGGTGGTGTGGTGTAGTGGTGGTGGTGTGGTGTAGTAGTGGTAGTGGCGTGGTGGTGTAGTGGCGGTGTGGTGTAGTGGTGGTGGTGTGGTGTAGTAGTGGTAGTGGCGTGGTGGTGTAGTGGCGGTGGTGGTGTGGTGTAGTGGTGGTGTGGTAGTGGTGGTGGTGTGGTGGTGGTGTGGTGTAGTGGCGGTGGTGGTGTGGTGTAGTGGTAGTTGCGTGGTGGTGTAGTGGTGGTGTGGTGTAGTGGTGGTGGTGTGGTGTAGTGGTGGTGGTGTGGTGTAGTAGTGGTAGTGGCGTGGTGGTGTAGTGGCGGTGGTGGTGTGGTGTAGTGGTGGTGGTGGTGTGGTGTAGCCCTAACCACACCCAGGTATCGTTGTACTGGAGGCTGTCCTGGGTTAGTTGTTGCCATGGTGATGTGATGTGTCAGGTACATTCTTGTCATGTTGCAACACCACCTCCTCCATCACCACCACTCCTCCTCCACCATCACTCCTCCACCACCATCACTCCTCCACCATCACTCCTCCACCGTCACTCCATCACCACTCCTCCACCACCACTCCTCCACCACCATCACTCCTCCACCACCATCACTCCTCCTCCACCATCACTCCTCCATCACCACTCCTCCATCACCACTCCTCCATCACCACCACTCCTCCACCGTCACTCCTCCATCACCACTCCTCCATCACCACCACTCCTCCATCACCACTCCTCCACCATCACTCCTCCATCACCACTCCTCCACCACCACTCCTCCACCATCACTCTCCTCCACCATCACTCTCCTCCACCATCACTCTCCTCCACCACCACTCTCCTCCACCACCACTCCACCATCACCACTCCTCCTCCACCATCACTCTCCTCCACCACCACCTCTCTCTTCCTTCATCACCACCACCACCACTCTCCTCCACCACCACCTCTCTCTTTCTCCACTCCTCTCCATCATTCACCACCACTAACACCATCCTCCATCACCACCCTCCTCCTCTACTTCTTCCTCCCTCTTCTTCCCCCTAACACCTGATGCTTATGCTTATTTATCTCCCCCTCCCCTCCCTTCCCCTCCCCTTCCCCTCCCTTCTCTTCCCCCATCCCCATCCTCCTCCTCTTCTCGGGGTGTTTGTGTATCTACGTGTTCCTCTCTCCTGACTTCCGGCTTCTCCTCCTCCTCCTCTATCACCACCACCACCACCACCACCACCACCTCTATCACCACCACCACCACCACCACCACCACCACCTCTATCACCACCACCACCACCACCACCACCACCACTATCACCACCACCATCACCACCACCACCACTATCACCACCACCACCACCATCACCACCACTATCACCACCACCACCTCTATCACCACCACCACCACCACCACCACCTCTATCACCACCACCACCACCACCACCATCACCACCACCACCACTATCACCACCACCACCACCACCACTATCACCACCACCACCACCACCACTATCACCACCACCACCACCACCACTATCACCACCATATATCAACTTTTTGCCACAGATTCCTTGCCGTCAGTTGATGGTTGAAGACGTCAAGAGGATGCTGATGTATATTGGAGCGTTCTTAAGGGAGAGGTCATGATGTGACGGTAAACTGTATGTGCGTGTGTCTCAAGCTGTATGTGTATATGTGGGTGTAGCTCAAAGTGAATGTGTATTTGTATGCTTGTATTTATATAGGTATGTTTTAAGGTGAATATGTGTGTGTGTCTTCATGGGTGTGTCGGTGTGTGTATGTATGTGTATAGTATGTTAAGAGTGTTATATATTCATACATGTGGATATTTTTCACCTGTATACCTGTGTGGGTGTATAACCGAGGCGGATTATACGTTTGTGTGTGTGTGTGAATGTTATCAGTATAAGTGTAGCGAGGGTAGGTGTAGTGTGGGGGGGGGGGGGGGGACACCTCTTCATGTGCTTGAGGGAGAATGGCCGCCCTGTATACGTATTGAACCAACTTGTATATATCCAGTGTATATTTTACTATTGGGGAAAGTATACTGTATATATACACAGAGAAACTACGCGCAGGAGAGTTTTATATATATATATCTATATATGTTTATCTATCTATCTCCCCCTACCCTACCTCCCCCTCCACCCCAACCCTACCTCCCCCCTCCCTCACACTCGCCCGTCTCAACAAGTGTTTCCGGAAGACGATTTTCTTTTTTATTATTATTATTTTTTTTTAGAAGACTGTGTCGCTGTTTGTTTATGGCGGGAAATTATTATTTTTTGTTTATTTATTACTTGTTTTTCTACGTCTCATTTTATGATTCTGTAGGTGTTTTTGTTTTTTGTTATTATTATTAAGTTGTATTTTTTTTGTATGTGTTTTTTAGAAGGGGAAACTTTATATTGAGGAATTTAGAACGCGGAAGGTAAATAAACGAAGTACTGGAACTCTCCCCTCCCCGGACAGGTCTGGTGGGGTGGGGAGCTGCTCTCTTCGTATCCTAGTTCATGATGCTGTCCTTGTTGCTGTTCTTGTTGTTGTCCTTGTGCTGTTGTAGTTGTTTTTGTTTTGTTATTGTCTTGTTGTTGTTGTTATATTTACAGAACCTATGACGCAGGGAAAAAAGGTCTAGGCCCAAGACCAATTTATACCCTAGACTCTAGGGTATAAATTAGCGACAGGGGAAAATTTTGGCATGAAGTGTGTTGGATGGATGGGTGAAGGGGGGGAGGGTGGGTGTGGGTGAAGGGAAGGAGGGAGGGGGGGATGTGGGTGAAGGAAGGGAAGGAAGGAGGGAGGGGGGATGTGGGTGAAGGAAGGGAAGGAAGGAGGGAGGGTGGGTGTGGGTTAAGAGAAGGAGGGAGGGGGGATGTGGGTGAAGGAAGGGAAGGAAGGAGGGAGGGTGGGTGTGGGTTAAGAGAAGGAGGGAGGGGGGATGTGGGTGAAGGAAGGGAAGGAAGGAGGGAGGGTGGGTGTGGGTTAAGGGAAGGAGGGAGGGGGGGATGTGGGTGAAGGAAGGGAAGGAAGGAGGGAAGGGGATGTGGGTGAAGGAAGGGAAGGAAGGAGGGAGGGTGGGTGTGGGTTAAGGGAAGGAGGGAGGGGGGATGTGGGTGAAGGAAGGAGGGTGGGGGGGGGGCATGGGACTGGCGCCAGCACCTGCCCCCTAACACCGGCCCTTACCAACACCTCACCAGATATACCCTTTAAACATGTTAATAATAAACCACCCCCTTCCTTCCCCCTCCCCCCACCCTCCCCCTCCCCCCTTGGAGTTAATGAAGCTTCCCTTAGATTAGTATAAAAAAATCCTAACTGTATTTATTTTCCTTAATTGGATATTGAGATAATTTTACTCTACGTGTGTTTGGGTAAGGGTAGGTTAGGTGAGGGTAGGTTAGGCTTAGGTTAGGTGGGGGTAGGTTAGTTTAGGTTAGGTGGGGGTAGGTTAGTTTAGGTTAGGTGGGGGTAGGTTAGGCTTAGGTTAGGTGGGGGTAGGTTAGGTGAGGTGGGTGTAGGTTAGTTTAGGTGGGGGTAGGGTAGGTTAGATTAGGTTTAGCTAGGTGGGGGTAGGGTAGGTTATGTTCAGCTAGGTTAGGTCGTTATATACAAGGTGTGGATTTACTTGTACTCAGGGTGTAGGGCCAACTCATACTGTCATACAGAGGGTGTGGGTGTACTGAAATAGAAGGTGTGGGCGTGAGATAGTGGGTGGGGGAATGTCAAGTTGGCCGCCCACACCCAACGACGTAAGTAAAGCGAACTACTTCTTCCGTGAGTGAAAGTGTGTGTGTGTGTGTGTGTGGAAGGGGGGAACATGTGTGTACAGTACAATATGTATACACGCCCTGTATTGGCTTACATGCAAGAGATGAGATGCGTTCAGTGTGTGTGTGTGTGTGGGAAGGAAGGGGGTTAGGGAACGAATGGCAGAGAGAGAGAGAGAGAGAGAGAGAGATCAGTTCTCCTTCTTATGTGTCTCCGGAAATTCTAAAAACAAAACAAAAATAATTCCTCAGCTATTTGTTAACTCTCTCTTCACCTGAGCATCTTAACTGGTCCTCCTCACACACACACACGACGGAGCTAAACATGACCTTGAGAATGCACTAAGACTCACAAGACAACACTCAGTAGTTCTCTATGTCACCTCCTCCCCTCCCTCTCCCTCCCTAGTCCCAAGGCTTTAACTGAGATTACCGTAATAATGATGATAATAATAATGATAATAATCGCTTAAAATCAGAAAGACTTCCCACATAAACACACACACCAACTTACTACACGGAACACATTATAACGATTAGACACAAAGATCATTTCACCTCTCTCCCCATCTCCACCCCCTCCTCTCTCCCCATCTCCACTCCCTCCTCTCTGCCCACTCCCCATCACCACCCAATACCTAAGTCTGTGAGGACCCCAATCCTCGTGTATATCCTGGTGGTGGCGGCGCTGTAGGTACATCGTCAGCTTCCTGGTGGCGGCGGTACAGTAGTCATATAGAGTGCCCCCCCTGCCGCCACTACTGTTCTATATAGTGGGTCAGCTTGAGTATAGGTTATGTGTGTGTGTGTGTGTGTGTGTGTGTAGCGTCCCTTTCCCCACTGTGTTGTTTAACTACCATATCGGTCAAGGCTCACATTGACCCTTCCAGCCGCGCCCCGTCCTTCCCCTGCCCTGCCCCGTCCCGCCCCGTCCTTCCCCTGCCCTGCCCCCTGCCCCGTCCTTCCCCTGCCCTGCCCCGTCCCGCCCCGTCCTTCCCCTGCCTTGCCCCGCCCCGCCCTGCCCCGTCCTTCCCCTGTCCTGCCCCGTCACTGTATCACCCTCCTTAAACCTTCTTTGTCTTCTCCCGTTACACATTTATGCCTCTACACTCCCATAATCTTTGTCCTGGACTCGGCCCGCTCTGTCTCCGTGTCTTTCCTCCTTTACCCTTACTTATTTATTTTAGCCCCCCCTGAAGCTATTGTCCCGGCCCCAGCCCCCGCCCCAGCCCCCACCCCTTCCCCGGTCATATCCTCCTCCTGCCTCACCCCGGGACAAAAAAAAATGGCGTTATGAGTAGTGGAAGTAGAGGAGAGAAGAGTTAGGTGTTTTGGGGAGCGGGGGGTAGAGGGGGTAATGGGGAGGGAGGGGGGAGAGATCATGACGTTCACTATAGAGGAGGAGGAGATGAGGCTCACCCAAGGCTCAATATAGACTCAAGATGATGACCTCCCACTCCCTGTGTAATATATGTCACCATGATATACTCAACGTGGTATAATAATTGTTGTTTTTTTCGCCTACACTCTCTCTCTCTCTCTCTCTCTCTCTCTCTCTCTCTGCCACAACATGAAGCACACGATGTAGTAGTAGTAGTATAAAGGTGAGGACTATTGGCTGGTGGTAGAGGTTACTATACGTATAGAAAATGGTGGTGGTGGTAGTTATGGTGGTAATAGTGGTCGTGGGTGGTAGTGTGTGGTGGGGGGTAAAGACGGTGGCAGTGACAGCATCAACACCACCACCACCCCCCCCACATGGTGTAGTACTGTCACCACCACCTGTCTAACATTACTACCTCTCTTACACCTGCCTGCCACTACCTCATACCTGCCATCTGTCTGCCACTACCTCATACCTGCCACCTGTCTGCCACTACCTCATACCTGCCATCTGTCTGCCACTACCTCATACCTGCCATCTGTCTGCCACTACCTCATACCTGCCATCTGTCTGCCACTACCTCATACCTGCCACCTGTCTGCCACTACCTCATACCTGCCACCTGTCTGCCACTACCTCATACCTGCCATCTGTCTGCCACTACCTCATACCTGCCATCTGTCTGCCACTACCTCATACCTGCCATCTGTCTGCCACTACCTCATACCTGTCATCTGTCTGCCACTACCTCATACCTGTCATCTGTCTGCCACTACCTCATACCTGCCATCTGTCTGCCACTACCTCATACCTGCCATTATCACCTACCTGCCTGCCTCATGACCACTACCCCCGTTACTTCCTGCTACTTTCCTTGTGCTACGTGTTACTGCTCGTTGCTTACAGTGTACTTGCTGCTACTTGTTCCACGTTCTACTCCTGCTACTCCACCTACTACTTATTCCACGCCCTACTCCTGCTTGCTGCTACTCCACCTACTTGTTCCACGCCCTACTCCTGCTTACTGCTACTCCACCTACTACTTCCACGCCCTACTCCTGCTACTCCACCTACTACTTGTTCCACGCCCTACTCCTGCTTACTATTACTCCACCTGCTTGTTTCCTCCCGTACTGCATCTAGCATCATCCCCTTTACTCCGCATGTTGCTGGGCGCGTCGCAACTGACACAAAACATAATTATTTTAGTTGGTTGGTTGAGGTAAGGATAGAGAGCTGTGTTATCGTGGATGGTTGAGGTAAGGATAGAGAGCTGTGTTATCATGGATGGTTGAGGTAAGGATAGAGACCTGTGTTATCCCCGCTATCTTGTTATCATGGATGGTTGAGGTAAGGATAGAGAGCTGTGTTATCCCCGCTATCTTGTTATCATGGATGGTTGAGGTAAGGATAGAGAGCTGTGTTATCCCCGCTATCTTGTTATCATGGATGGTTGAGGTAAGGATAGAGACCTGTGTTATCCCCGCTATCTTGTTATCATGGATGGTTGAGGTAAGGATAGAGACCTGTGTTATACCCGCTATCTTGTTATCATGGATGGTTGAGGTAAGGATAGAGACCTGTGTTATCCCCGCTATCTTGTTATCATGGATGGTTGAGGTAAGGATAGAGACCTGTGTTATCCCCGCTATCTTGTTATCATGGATGGTTGAGGTAAGGATAGAGAGCTGTGTTATCCCCGCTATCTTGTTATCATGGATGGTTGAGGTAAGGATAGAGAGCTGTGTTATCCCCGCTATCTAGACGACTTTGTTATCGTTCTTGATCGTTGTCGGTAACGTTGACGTGTGTGTGTGTCGCCAACCAGTGCTGTAAGTGTCAGAATGTATAGTAGCGTGACACTGTTATGACCTTTACCGCTTGCTGGAGTATAAGAAAGCGTCAGGGATAGAAGGAGCGTGATTGCACTCAGTCAGTCAGTCACTCACTTGGTCACTCATGGTTGAATTGGTTTCTCAGAACAAGGGGTGTTGAGCCTTGAAGTAGTGTGTGTGTGTGTGTGTGTGTGTGTGTCCGTGTGTGTGTGTGTGTATTGAAGTAAACATAAAAGACTCCTAGCACACACACACACACACACACACACACTGCATCAAGGTAAACACAACAAAGAACTTTACAGTGTTATGAACAGATGAACGTCACAAGTTGATAGGTTATAACACTGAAGAACATCAAAGGGCGTCTCTGTTATGGGAGTGAACGCGTGTATAACTTACCGTAGATTTGGGTGTCGTTCCCTGGGTGTTTAGTCAGTGTTGAGTTGTAGGGGTCATCTGTATTGTACACCGCTTGTGGCTGCTACACCTATATAGTACAGTACACCTCTCTACTGTACTGGCCGGTTGATGAGGTGTATTTTAAGGAATTCTGTTTCCTGTTAAAGGTCTTTACGGGGATTTTAAGAGGATTTAATTAACAAGTTCATTAATTATTTACCAATTTGATCTATTTAATTTATTTTGGGTCTGTTCTCCTCATGTACTTAGTCGTCGTTAGAATAGTCTCCAAATTTAAGGAATTTTGGTTCACTTTGTACACTTGAATGTCTGTGGTTCTATCATCAACTGAACGTGTGGACGAGCGGACAGTCCTGCCTAGACACGGCGGAGTCCAAAGTTCAACTAGTGAAAAACCTGAGACAGAGCCAGAGAGAGAGAAAGCGGTGGTGCCGGCCACAAGCCCAAGTTATCGTACAGTGGGAAGGATGGACGACTTGCGCGGGAGACGTCCGTAAAAAATATTATATCACGGACATAATGAATGGGGGGAGAGAAAAATCGCTGCATCATGAACCAGGAAGTATAGTTAATGGTCAGGACACTAGAGGGACTTCTGAATGACTGTCGGAATCCTGAGGTGGTGGGGCATCCGGGAGAGAGGATGGGCAGGAGTCACCTCGTCTCAGCTTAAGCCGGCCTGTGCTTTAGTAGGTCACGCAACACAGTGCCATGCAGGAGGCGGAGCATGGCAGGAGCACGCATGGTGGGGACGACGGCCGCCTCACACACACACTGTTACGATCATGGTCCACACTGGTCTTTTTTTTTACACGATAACGGGAAATGTCGCCGCGGCCGCTTGATGATGACAAGGAGGAAGAGTTTCTCAGTTATGTTACGCGGCTGGTTTATGTATGTGTGTGTGTGAAGGTGATGGTGTTATGGTGCTGACTGGGGTAATGGTCCACTCCTGCACACCTCCTCCTACTGGCGTCTTTGTTCTTCCGGTCCCCTTCACTTCACAACAAGATGGGTCGTATTTCAGATCCACATGTGCCGGATATTAGCTCAAGCTGGGCCACGTCTCCGAGGTCAAAATGAGCTACTGCAGTTGTTACACTTTACAATATAGACCAGAGTTTAGGACAAGACTAGACCCATTTCTTTGTTTGAGATGACCAGTCGGCGTCAGTATGGGTGAAGACAAGTCTGGTTTTACGTCAATAAAGATTAGGTTCCAAGTTTGAGAGTTAAGCAGTGTTATCTGGTCCTGACTGTAGGCTGCATCACCGTGTAGACTAAACCAATATTCTGGAGACAGCTGTGGTGAACTGGGGATACTTTAAGCTCGAACCAGTGATCCTTAGGAGGGGAATCGAGTACTAAATCCATTTGGCCGCCGCTCACTTGTTAAGCGTCTTAATATGAACGAAAAAAAATAAAATTCGAGAACATGAAAATATGGTTGATCGGTTAATGCTCTGATGTGCCCCAGGCCTAATAACCCCCCCCCCCCCCCCCCTGATGTAGGGTCGAAGGCCTAGCTGGTCTGAGAGGATTACACCAATCGAAATGGCAGGATTAAGTTAAGACCCCCTGAACCACGCTGACCTAAAGCGTTACCCAGGAGAGAGCCAGGTGACCTACAGCCAGCCAGATGACCTAAACCTTTTGTTCCGCCCACGCCCGCCAGTGAGGTGTAACACAGGTGAGGGGGGGAAGTGTAAGAGTGTGTGTGTGTGTGTGTGTGTGCGTGAGAGAGTGACCGACCCACCCACTCTGTTATCGCCTCAACTGCCTGCCTGCCTGCCCTCCACACCTTTATGCCTGACTGTGCTTGGCCATGTTTGCAGTGTGTTGAACTTCCCTGCTGCCCGCTGACATTCTCTGTGTTCTGTGTTGTTATCCAGTTTTATCTCTTAGTGTCATCCATCTGCACCTCCACCACACCCCATCCCTCCCTACCTCACCCCACCTACACCCCACCCACCCACACCCCACCCCACCCACACCCCACCCCACCCCACCTACACTCCACCCCACCTTGTCCTACACCCCACCTCCACCCCACTCCACCTACACCCCACCCACATCCACCTGCACCTCACCCACATCCACCTGCACCCCACCCACATCCACCTGCACCCCACCCACCTACACCCCACCCACCTACACCCCACCCACCTACACCCCACCCACTTGACGTATGATACAGAGACACTTCGCTTCATCCTACCACCAAATGAATGAAACTAAAGAGATGCCTCGTTAAGTTGCTTTATTATCATCGCCTCATAATAGTGGCCGGTGGCTCAGGAGGCAGCCGCCCTTAATGATGCCACTGTCACACGTCACTGTCTTGGAGGGAGGGAGAGGAGAGAGGGAGAGAACAGGATGGAAGGAATGAAGGAGAGAGGGAGAAAAGAGGAGGGAAAGAAGGAAGGAGACAGGGAAGGAAAGGAGGCGGCGGCAGAGGAACACGTCATCATGTTAACTTCACAGTGTTGGTCTATGAAAAATCCCAGCAGAGTGGTCGGGAGGAAGAGCTCTGGTGAAGGGGTACTTGTGCTGTGCTAGGAGGGAAGGAGAGGGACGGGGGAGAGGAGAGGGAGACATATCCTTGAGGGAGACGAGAGACGATCAAGTTACAGTTGGTTATTATCGCCATACTGTAACTCTGTGTGTGTGTGTGTGTGTGTGTGTGAAGCTGCTTCTGTTTGACTCCTCTCTTTTGTTATTGTCTTTCCCGCGTTTTTATCGTCTTAGGAACGGGATTTTTTGGTGTGTGTGTGTGGGGGGGGGGGGGGGGTAAGGAGGAGGTGGCTCTTCTGTGTAATTTTTTATTTTCCTCGTTTTTTTCTTTAAGGGTTTAGGGATGTGTGTTTGTGTTTCCTAGAGTTTTATTTTATTGTTTTGTTGTCATTTGGGGGAGGGGGTAATTTTCCTTTGAATCATCATATATTATAAACAATCTAGTGAGGTTTCTTGGCCATTGGGGGGGGGGGGTGAGGGGGGTGGGTAAAGGGGAGGAGGGAAGGAGGCAGATGCTCACTCCCACACCAGCTGTCGTCTCCCCCGTGTGGTAGTGTGGGAAGATGACACCTTGAATAGTGGGGGAACAATGATGACTCAAAAGTACGGTACAGTCTTCACACAGTCTCTCTCTCTCTCTCTCTCTCTCTCTCTCTCTCTCTCTCTCTCTCTCTCTCTGTTGACGTGTTCTCAGTTGACAGGATTCTTTCTCCGTTCTGTTCTGTGAATAATAATTACCAAGACACAAAACATAAGTCGAGTTTTCTTATCGCCAACAACCATTACTTAAAATTATAACTTCCTTATATCGGCGATGAAAATTATATATAAATTTAAAACAATAATAATAACAGTGGACAGATGAGAGAGTTATTAAAGGTCACTCACCCATTGCAACATTAAGAGGATTAAGGTCGAGGTATTGATGATCAGGACGGTGGCGGTATGTGATGGAGTATATATATAACCCTACGTCTGGCAGCGGGGCGAGTCAGTAGCGTTGTTGACAAGGTCGTGGAAGTTGCGGCGTTGAGTGGTGTATCCCAGGGGGTAAATAAGCACAGAGACCCTGACTGTCTGACTAATTATAAGAAAAATAAGGTGGTGATCTGAGAATACACTTAATGAATACACACTTGAGAGTAGTTTATTATTATATTCTTAAGTGTTACAACATAATGTATGATTGAGTTAAATGAACACTTATCAACAAACACTTTATTAAAATGATAATTGTGTTGTGTTTATATTTATTTCATGTTTATATACTTCTGTTATGTTATATTTGTATTCTGATGATTCTTGGGTGGTGAGGGGAAGTTAGGTTAGTCCTTTGTGGAGGAGGTGGGTGGGGGGGGGGGGGGTCCAGTCCAGCGGTGAGACACATTCAGTAGCTGCCATTATTACTTTATGTCTCTCTTACTGCTGCGTCTGAGAAACATAGCTGGTGATTATAATTATTAGCCCTGATTATATGATGGAGAGACAATGAAATGTTTAGTTAATTATATATGAAGTGAATGTTTAATTAATTATAGTATGTTTTTGAAGTTTTGGTCGCCTCCCTCCCAGTTTTTGGTCGCTTCCCTCCCAGTTTTAGGTCTGTCTCCCTCCCAGCTCATCTCCCTCGTGGTGGTGGTGGAAGCGAGGATTGTGGGAAAGTGAGAAAGTTGAGGCGTTTTAACACTTATTTTGCCTGTGGTGTTTACATGTGTTTGTGTGGGTTGGCCATGTGGGCGGCTAGATAGTGGAGAAATTATGATTTTCACCTGAGTACTACCTGCCAGGCACAGAGGACTGACTGACTTGACTGACTGACTTGACTGGCTGACTGAAAACAAAATCATTCACGACGTCCCTGGTCCTCTCACTCCTCTGCACCCCTCGGCTTAGGCACACCACACGTCACCCACCACACCACACGTCACCCACCACCACATGTCACCCACCACCGCACGTCACCCACCACACGTCATCCACCACACGTCATCCACCACCTCCTCCTACCGCAGCAGCTGATGGCTCTAGTTGTGGGTCACCCTTCTTTTCCCTGACCAAGACGGCGTGTGTTATGACTCCCAACACTCGATTGATTTTGATTGATTTTTTTTGCTAAACTACGTCTATTTTTTTTTTCTCGTGTTTTGTATTTGTTGATGGTTAATGTTTGTCGTAGTTATGGTAGGGGAGGGTTTGTGTTGTTGAGATGTTAGTCATGTAGTTCATCTCGAGGGGGGAGGGGGGGGGGAGGCGGGAAGGAAAGAAGAGGAATGAATACTATGCCGATGGATGAGAGCAACGCCGCCAGGAATCACAGCTGTTCCGGGAAGTTGCATGAATCAAAGGAAACACGTCATGACTTGATGAGCTGTCTGTCTGTCTGTCTGTCTGTCTGGTGAGTCACTGCCCCCCCCCCCCCACCCCCCCCGCTCACCATCTACTAATGAGACTCCTATAAAAAACAAGTTTATTGCCACTTAATATGCATGCTTGTGATTAAGGAAAGTGATGAAGTGGTGGATAAGGACCCGACTCACTGTGAGATTTAATGTGGGCGGTTATGACCAGGATGTATGACTGTATGAATCACGGTCTCTCTCTCTCTCTCTCTCTCTCTCTCTCTCTCTCTCTCTCTCTCTCTCTCTCTCTCTCTCTCTCTCTCTCTCTCTCTCTCTCTCTCTCCACAGGCATGAGGTGTTGTACATACTCTATATATATTACGTCTTTGTGCCTGGGACCACCACCTTTAGCCTTCCCCTCCTCATTACTCCCTCCCTTACCCCTCACCTCCCCCTACCCCCCCTCACCAGCCCCCCCTCACCAGCCCCCCTCACCAGTCCCCCACTCACCAGTCCCCCCTCACCAGCCCCCTCACCAGTCCCCCACTCACCAGCCCCCCTCACCAGTCCCCCACTCACCAGTCCCCCCCTCACCAGTCCCCCCTCACCAGTCCCCCCTCACCAGCCCCATCTTTCGGAAATCCCAACCATACCTTCATGCCATGGCGCTCAGTCGGCCATGCAGGTGTGGTGGTCACGGTGCGTGCTCTCACTCGCACGAAAGAGAACACGGCCCACAACACGGCCCACAATACGGCCCACAATATGGTCTACAACAAAGCCCACAACACGGCCCACACTGTGTTCCGTCTTCGTTAAGAACTCATTTAGCTCATCCCGAGGAGAATGGTGGATTTTTCTGGCCTCCCCTCTATGTCGTGGGGGAGAGGGGAGGGGAGGGGAGGGGAGGGGCGGGGAGAGGGGAGGGGAGGGGAAGACATTACGTGTTTACCTTCTCTCTCTCTACACCTTTTTCCTGTCTTCTGTTTATGTTTGTATTTATGTATTCGTTTTGGTTTATTGTTGAGTGTTTAGTGTTAGTCTTGGACATTCATTAATTATTCATAACTCTCTCTCTCTCTCTCTCTCTCTCTCTCTCTCTCTCTCTCTCTCTCTCTCTCTCTCTCTCTCTCTCTCTCTCGTGTGTAATAATAATAATTAACGGTTTATTGAAAGAGTTTGGCAGCCAGAAGGCTGAAAATATACAGTTACATAATTGGGGAATGGGTTTCGTATTTACACATAATATACAAGTAACATAAGTGATACAAATAAGATATATAATAACTAGATGGGGAAAAGCTCAAACTACAGTGCATTTCAACATAGTGACAGTGCAAGGAGTAGTATTTACTGGGAGTGAATACACTGGTTTATTACAAGTTATTGATAATTTTTACAATGGTTGGGACTGGGCTGTTCTTATAGCGATCAGTTCGTGCACGTATGGACTGGATGCGGTTGTGGTGTCGAACAGCAATTCTCGGGCTAGGGATCTCAGGTGGTAGTAGGAGCCGGTGTCGAGGATGGTGCAGAAGTTTCTTACCAAATTTGCAGATGAGGTCATGGTGATGGTCAGTGAGAGTCGAAAGGGTCAGTGTGTTGAGCGCTTCTTGATATGTGGAGTAGGAAGGGGAGAGAATAATCTTGCATGCCCTCTTTTGCACTTTTTCTAGGTGTTTACGGTGTGTGTGTGTGTGTGTGTGTGTGTGTGTGTGTGTAAAGGTGCATAAGATGGTAGCGTTGGTAGTCAGGACACACACACACAGACACACACACACACACACACATGGTCACTGATCTCACAGCTCCATGGTATAGCCTAACTTCCTCTTCCCCCCTCACCCCCCTCATCCCCCCCCTCATCCCCCCCCCCCCGGATATGTGTCGTCTTGCTCCACACCGCTGATCAACTACCTTGGTTCTTCGCCGGTGTCAGGAGATTGCCTTCCTTCTGTGTCGCAAGAGGAAGACATACTTGGGGGGGGTGGATGAGGGGAAGTGTGTGAGGTGGATGGGTGGGTGAGGTGGATGAGTGGGTGAGGTGGATGAGTGGGTGAGGGGAAGTGGATGAGTGTGTGAGGGGAAGTATGTATTCGGTCCCATTATATATGATAGATTTTTTTCTTCTCTTTTAACATATGAACAGATATTGGTATAAACATTAACTGGAGTGATAGGAAGAGGTGTTGGTATATCCATTAACTACTACTCCTGCCCCCCCCCCCCCCCGTGTGTGTGTGTGGGGGGGGGGGGGGGTTGGGTTCATGTTTGACAGTTGGCGTGATGGTGGACGTTGTGTGTGTCATGTCTATTTTAGCTTCCTCATATTATTGTGGACGTGCAGTGTAAAAGTTTGTTGCTCTGTCTTGGCCCTCGGGTTGTTGTTGTTGATGGAGTGTTATAAAGTGCGTGAGGTGAAGTGAGTGTAAGACATGGCACCTCCCCCCTCCTCCCCGACGTGGCAAACCCTTCCCCCCCTCCCCGACGTGGCAAACCCTTCCCCCCCTCCCCGACGTGGCAAACCCTTCCCCCCCTCCCCTACGTGGCACCTCCCCCTTCCCCGACGTGGCACCTCCCCCTCCCCCCGACGTGGCACCTTCCACTCCCCTCCCTCCCGACGTGGCACCTCCCCCTCCCCTCCCTCCCGACGTGGCACCTCCCCCTCCCCCCGATGTGGCACCTCCCCCTTCCCCGACGTGGCACCTCCCCGACGTGGCACCTCCCCCTCCCCCCAACGTGGCACCTCCCCCTCCCCGACGTGGCACCTCCCCCTCCCCGACGTGGCACCTCCCCCCTCACTGGCCTGGCCGTTCACCACGAGTTATGATGTCAAGCTTTTTGTTTTCATCAGTGGTGGTATAGGTGGCACTCTGACCTGGCCCCGACCCGCCCCGCCCCGTTCTGCTCTTGCCCCGCCCCGACCCTAACGTACCCCATGTAATAACACCGTCTCTCTCTCTCTCTCTCTCTCTCTCTCTCTCTCTCTCTCTCTCTCTCTCTCTCTCCTGCAGATGAACATTCACTCTCCTTCCTTCTCACCATCTGTTCAAAGCTTCCATCAGATGCTGTAGGTTACACTTTGACGGTGAGGGTTATTGCTTGTGTCTCCAGTGTGTGTGTGTGTGTGTGTGTGTGTGTGTGTGTGTGTGTGTGTGTGCCTGCTGCCTCGTGCCATCACCACTATCTTATCTCTCTCTCTCCCCTTCAGCCCCTAAAAGCACTACATGCCTCGAGATACACTGTGGACGGATAGGATTATTACTCGTGTCAACAATTGATTTTAGACACACACACACACAGACACACACAGCCACACACACACACAGACACACACACAGCCACACACACAGACACACAGCCACACACAGCCACACACACAGACACACACACACACACAGCCACACACACACACACACACACACACACACACACACACACTATACTGTTGTTGTTGTTGCTGCAGGAGGGAGATTAGAGTCGACACACACACTAGATAATATAGTCAGGTTTAATCCATCGGGTCACCTGAAGATTAGACACCCTAGTTTATTTCTCTTGGAAGAATAACTACGTTAGCCTACTCTAGTCTAACCTAATCTAACCTAACCTAACCTAGTCTAACCTAACCTAACCTAGTCTAACCTAACCTAACCTAGTCTAACCTAACCTAACCTAGTCTAACCTAATCTAGTCTAACCTAACCTAATCTAGCCTAACCTAACCTAACCTAATCTAGCCTAACCTAACTTAATCTAGTCTAATCTAACCTAATCTAGTCTAGCCTAACCTAATCTAGCCTAACCTAACTTATTCTAGCCTAACCTAATCTAGCCTCTTCTAACTTATCCCAATTTAACCTAACTTAGCGAAGTGAGAGGGGTAGGGAGTGAGAGGGACGAAATGAGAGGAGAGGGGTCAGGGGGGCGGACGGAGTAATAGGAGAGGGTTGAGAGGGACGGAGTAAGTGAAAGGAGTGAGGTGACGCGAGGAGAGGGTTGAGAGGGACGGGAGGAGAGAGTTGAGAAGGTCGCAGTGAGAGGGACGGGGTGAGAGGAGAGGGTTGAGAGGGACGGGGTGATAGGAGAGGGTTGAGAGGGACGGGGGAGTGAGTGGGGTGAGAGGGATGGAGGGCAGTAAAGCGGCGGGTTAATTGTTTCCGGATACATTAAGAAGTTGTCGGTCCGTCAGTAGGCGAGGCTGGCTCTTACCGGCAGCTGTTGGCTCTTAAATCTGTCGTGAGTTGCTGCCTGCCTGCCTGCCTGTCTGCCTGCCTGCCTGTCTGCCCTGCTTTCTGCTCTCCTTCCTGCTTGCTCTCCCCTTCCTCCTTGCTCTCCCCTTCCTCCTTGCCCGTGCCTCCTTCCTGCCTGCTCCTACCTGCCTCCCACCCCTTCTTGCCCCTACTGCCCTTACTGCATGCCCCTCCTTCCTGCTTGCCTCCCCCCCCCCCTCTCTCTGCATCTGCTAGTCTTCTCTCTTTCTCTTTATATCCACTCTCTCTCTCATAAGAACATAAGAACATAAGAATGGAGGAAACTGCAGCGGGCCTATTGGCCCATACTGGGCAGTCCCGTTTACACCCAACCCCTATTGCTCATATGAGCATCCAACCTATGTTTGAAGCAATTCAGCGTATTCGAGTTAATGATGATATTTGGTAACTTGTTCCATTCATCCACTACTCTGTTTCCAAACCAGTGTTTACCTATTTCACGCCTAAATCTAAATTTGTCCAATTTAAAACCATTGTTACGAGTTCGCTCCTGGTTGGATAATTTGAGTACCTTTGTAATGTCCCCTTTGTTTAGCCCTGCCTTCCATATACACCTCTATCAGGTCGCCCCTCTCTCTCTCTCTCTCTCTCTCTCTCTCTCTCTCTCTCTCTCTCTCTCTCTCTCTCTCTCTCTCTCTCTAAACAAATACCGGGAGAGATCAGACATTGTTGTTGTCAAATCTGTCCACCACCACACCACCACCACCACCACCACCACTACCTTGCCAGAGATTTTGCTGATACTTGAAGCAGAATGTTTGAAAGTGTTACTGTATGTATGTATGTATGTATGTATGGATACTATGCGGAGGGGAAGACACTCCTCGAACAGGTATTTCCGCATAGTGAGTGTGTGTGTGTGTGTGTGTGTGTGTGTGTGTCTAGGTTGTAAATATTTATAAGGTGGATTTGTTGCCATGGCTTTATCTGTACCGCATCGAAGGAGGAGGAGGAGGAGAAGTGCCCTTATACCATACCCAGCCCCCACAGTGCCCCAACACCACTACACCATTATACCCAGCCCCCCACAGTGCCCCAACACCACTACACCATTATACCCAGCCCCCCACAGTGCCCCAACACCACTACACCATTATACCCAGCCCCCCACAGTGCCCCAACACCACTACACCATTATACCCAGCCCCCCACAGTGCCCCAACACCACTACACCATTATACCCAGCCCATAGAGGTGACAGTGTTTAATCATCAGGTGAAATAAATCGAGAAAGTTAAATTTTTGGTAAGGTTTAGTTTTGTGTTTAAAGGTTTACAGGAGTTTAACGGTTTACGGGTGTTTTAATTAAAGGTTTTGTAGTGAGTTTTAAATAATTAGACGTGACTGCACCTGGCTTGCTTCACCTGCTAGGGTTCACGGCGGTACTACTCACCTGTTCCCACTTTACACCGACATTTGGGCACATTAGTATAATGAGACTGGCAGGTACACACCCCGGCCACCAGAGTTACTGACGGGAGGGGGGAGTTTGGGGGAATTAGTAGTCGTGTGTGGGTGTTGGGGGAGGGGTGGTGTGGTGGAGGGAGAAAGAGGTGATGGAAGGGGGGTGATGAGAGAGTGTTGGAGATGGGGTGTGGTGATGAGGGAGTGATGAAGGTGGGGGTAGGGGTGACCTGGCCCCCTCACCCCCCCCCCTCCCCTCATCCCAAAAAAATTACTGGCATCTAAATTTTCTTATAAAACCTTCCTCCTCTCCTTTCCCCTCCTCACCACCCTCCCCTTCCTTACTTCTCTTCTCCCCTCCTCCTCTACCTTCTCAACCCTCCCTCCCTCCCCCCCCCCTCCCCAATCTATCCTTCCTGCTGTATGGGGGTCGTGGTGTTGAGGAATGCGTGACTACCACTCATACACCGCCAGAGCTGAGGTTGGTCTCTTTATTATTATCACCAGTAGTTCGTGTCGGGGTACGGCGTTATCCTCACAGGGTTTATTTTTGGTGTGTGTGGGGAGGGGGGGATAATGTTTTAATTGGAGGTTGGTTTATATACGTTATGCTGACCTCGTTCATGCCAGGGGTTAGTTTACTTGCTGACCTTGTGTGTGTGTGTGTGTGTGTTTTGACTCGCATTTCTGTAGATTTTTTCAAGGGTGTTTTATTTAAGATGCGAATAGTTTGTCGCTAGGTATAAAAATAAATACACACACACACACACACACATACATACATACATACATACATACATACATAAACACACATACATAAACACACCACCTCCCCCTCCTCCTTCTTCTCCTTCACCCCCTCCTTATTATTGCCCCCTCCCTCCAACCCGCGTGAGTTTGAAATTTGTGACAGGTAGCGGTAGGCGTGGCAGGTAGCGGTAGGTGTGACAGGTAGCGGAAGGTGTGGCAGGTAGTGGTAGGTGTGACAGGTAGCGGTAGGTGTGACAGGTAGCGGTAGGTGTGGCAGGTAGCGGTAGGTGTGACAGGTAGCGGTAGGTGTGGCAGGTAGCGGTAGGTGTGACAGGTAGCGGTAGGCGTGACAGGTAGCGGTAGGCGTGACAGGTAGCGGTAGGTGTGACAGGTAGCGGTAGTTGTGACAGGTAGCGGTAGGTGTGACAGGTAGCGGTGGTTGTGACGGCAGCAGGAGGTAAACGTTGCCTTGACGTGATGGTGTGGCGACCCAGCTCACGACACCCAGCCATCAACATCGTGAAGGAGCCCCACAGGTACACTAGCAGGAGGCCCACAGGTACACTAGCAGGAGGCCCACAGGTACACTAGCAGGAGGCCCACAGGTACACTAGCAGGAGCCTCACAGGTACACTAGCAGGGGGCCCACAGGTACACTAGCAGGAGGCCCACAGGTACACTAGCAGGAGGCCCACAGGTACACTAGCAGGAGCCCCACAGGTACACTAGCAGGAGCCCCACAGGTACACTAGCAGAAGCCCCACAGGTACACTAGCAGGAGGCCCACAGGTACACTAGCAGGAGCCTCACAGGTACACTAGCAGGAGCCCCACAGGTACACTAGCAGAAGCCCCACAGGTACACTAGCAGGAGGCCCACAGGTACACTAGCAGGAGCCTCACAGGTACACTAGCAGGAGCCCCACAGGTACACTAGCAGAAGCCCCACAGGTACACTAGCAGGAGGCCCACAGGTACACTAGCAGGAGCCTCACAGGTACACTAGCAGGAGCCCCACAGGTACACTAGCAGGAGCCTCACAGGTACACTAGCAGGAGGCCCACAGGTACACTAGCAGGAGCCTCACAGGTACACTAGCAGGAGCCCCACAGGTACACTAGCAGGAGCCTCACAGATACACTAGGGGAGGGGCTGACGAAGAAGCTGGAGAGAAGAAGAGAAGGAAGGAAGGAAATAGGTGGGGGGGGGAGTCCTGAAGGAGGGGCTGACGAAGGAGCTTCTGAGAAAAGGCGAAGGAAGGGTGGCGGTGAAGGATACTGACTCTCCCAGGGCAGAGCGTTCAATAAAGGTCCTACGAGGATAAAGGTGGTGGTGGCCTTGACGTGACGCCTCTTAAATGGTTCAGGTAAATGTGTTGTAATGAGGCTGAAGCGAGGGGGGGGGGGCAGTGATGGAGGGAAGGACAGGGGTGGAGGGAGAGGGAGGGACAAGGATGGAAGGAAGGAAGGACAAGGATGGAGGGAAGGACAGTGATGGAAGGAAGGACAGGAGTGGAAGGAGGACAGGGATGGAGGGACAGTGATGGAGGGAAGGAAGGAGGGAGGGAGTGGGGGACAGTGAAGGAGGGAGGGAGGGAGGGAGAGACAGGAGTGGAAGGATGACTGGGATGGGGGGAAGGAAGGAGGGAGGGAGTGGGGGACAGTGATGGAGTGAAGGAAGGAAGGAGGGAGGGAGGGAGGGACTGTTCATATTTTGTCTTTATTTTTACCTGTAGACGATATTAAAGTTTAGGCTCCTGGTGTATGTAAATTAGTCTGTGTGTTTGTCAGGGTCTCAGGGCCTCAGGGCTTAGAGAAAGATTGAAGAACATTCTGTGGGTTTTTTTTTTTCTCGGTAAATGAGATTCTTAGTCCCAGTTGCCTCGTATACACGCACACAGGCTCGAGGACGTGCACATGATTACCTCCCACAGTACACACACACAAGAGCGAGGACTGCCACAGGTGTGTTAGTGGTGGACCTGAAGGGTATACAGGAAATATCCCTCAACACGACACACCTTGATGCTATTTCCCTTCCCCACACACCTCCCACACACCCCACACCCCACCCCACACACCTCCCACACACCCCACACCTCCCACACACCGCCCCCTCCCCCTCCCCCTCACCTCTCCCACCGTTTCAATAAGTGTGCAGTAAATAGTTCTAAGTATTTAAGTAGATGATAGTAAGTAGTATAAGTAGCAAAATAGATTGGTAGTAAAAGTGTTGAGAGGTAAACTGTGTGTGTGTGTGTGTGTGTGTGTGTGTGTGTGTGTGTGTGTGTGTGTGTGTGTGCAGTATAACAGGAAGCAGATTCTGTGTGTGTTTTGGCTCTCAAGCGTGAACTTCCCCTGGTGAGAGAGAGAGAGAGAGAGAGAGAGAGAGAGAGAGAGAGAGTGTTCATTTGGCCAGTGGGATTGACGCAACAGTAACCTGACCACACACACACACACACACACACACACACACACACAAAATAACCTCAGCTACAATACAAGACACCTGTTGACCGCCCCCTCTGTGTGTGTGTGTGTGTGTGTGTGTTCACGACCACTCCTCCACACTTCCTCTGTCTCCGTGATCACTCTCCCACGACAACCTCCACAGCTGTCTTGACCACCACACACCTGTCTTGACCACCACACACCTGTCTTGACCACTACACACACCTGTCTTGACCACCACACACCTGTCTTGACCACCTCCACAGCTGTCTTGACCACCACACACCTGTCTTGACCACCACACACCTGTCTTGACCACACCTGCAAACCTGAGTAAGGAGCAACGTAGTATTAATTGACACACACACACACACACACACACACATACACACATCTACGAAACAGTCATGAAAAAATTGAACAGATTTTGATGAAACTTAGAAAAATATATATATCTATTCTGAGGTTTTGACCGAAGGAAAAAGTAGGTTAGGTTAGGTTAGGTTAGGTTAGGTTTTGGTATCTTGTGGAATGACTTGGTATTGTGTTGCTTAATACCTCATTTCTGTCTGTCTGTCTGTCTGTATGTATGTATGTTTCTCTCTCTCTCTCTCTGAATGTCTGTCTGTCTGTATGTTTCTCTCTCTGTATGTCTGTCTCTCTCTCTCTCTCTCTCTCTCTCTCTCTCTCTCTCTCTCTCTCTCTCTCTCTCTCTCTCTCTCTCTCTCTCTCTCTCTCTCTCTCTCTCTCTGTCTGTCTGTCTGTCTGTCTGTATCTGTCTGTCTGTCTGTCTATATGTTCAGGTAAGAATCACTACCAGCCTTCATTTACAATACAGGTAATTCATCACACCTGTACATGAACAATAACAATGGGTCATTATTAGTAAACTCTGATGTTACTGAAGGAAGAGAACAGTGGTGTAGGTTAATATGGTGAAGTTATAGTGCTGGGTGGGGATAGTGTAGGGGTCTGTGGTGTAGTGGTGGTGTTAGCGGGGTACAGTGTTATGGTGGTGTTAGTGGGGTACAGTGTGGTGGTTAGTGGGGTACAGTGTGGTGTTAGTGAGGTACAGTGTTATGGTGGTGTTAGTGGGGTACAGTGTGGTGTTAGTGGGGTACAGTGTGGTGTTAGTGAGGTACAGTGTTATGGTGGTGTTAGTGGTGTACAGTGTGGTGTTAGTGGTGGAGGGAGAGGGTAAAGTATGAGTGACTTGTATAAAAAACACCATTAATCTCCCGACAATGGTGACGTGGTGACGACTGTGTGGTGACATGGTGACGACTGTGTGGTGACATGTTGACTGTGTTGTGACGTGTTGACTGTGTGGTGACGTGTTGACTGTGTGGTGACGTGGCGTGGTGAATGTGTGGTGAGTCTGTAACTATGTTGTGGTGACGTGTGATATTTTACTGTGTGAGTGAGTGTGGTGATGATAGCCTCAAGTACAGGTTGTGTCTCCCGTTATATAACAGCACACACTCCTTCACTCCTTCTCTCACTCCTTCACTCCTTCTCTCACTCCTCACTCCATACTCCTTCACTCCATACTCCTTCACTCCTCACTCCTTCTGTCCTCACTCCTACCCTCATTCCCTCACTCCTTTCCTCCTCACTCTTCATTCCTTCCCTCCCTCCATCCTCACTCCTTCCCTCCTTCCTCACCCCTCCCGCATCACTCCTTCACTCCCTCACTCCACACTCCTCACTCCCCCACAATGAAGATCAGGAGTTTTCTTCAAGACTAATGTGAAAGTTTCCCCCTTTGGCTGACATAGAGACGGGGGAGTGTGAGGCTGAACTCTTAGTGTGTGACTCTCTTGTCCATATTAGATGTGGGATGAGTCTTGATGAAGGAGTGTTCAGGTGAGACGGGTCAGGTGTAGGGGAGGAGGGTCAGGTGTAGGGGAGGAGGGTCAGGTGTAGGGGAGGAGGGTCAGGTGTAGGGGAGGAGGGTCAGGTGTAGGGGAGGAGGGTTAGGTGTAGGGGAGGAGGGTCAGGTGTAGGGGAGGAGGGTCAGGTGTAGGGGAGGAGGGTCAGGTGTAAGAGAGGAGGGTCAGGTGTAGGGGAGGAGGGTCAGGTGTAGGGGAGGAGGGTCAGGTGTAAGAGAGGAGGGTCAGGTGTAGGGGAGGAGGGTCAGGTGTAGGGGAGGAGGGTCAGGTGTAAGAGAGGAGGGTCAGGTGTAGGGGAGGAGGGTCAGGTGTAGGGGAGGAGGGTCAGGTGTAGGGGAGGAGGGTCAGGTGTAGGGGAGGAGGGTTAGGTGTAGGGGAGGAGGGTCAGGTGTAGGGGAGGAGGGTCAGGTGTAGGGGAGGAGGGTTAGGTGTAGGGGAGGAGGGTCAGGTGTAAGAGAGGAGGGTCAGGTGTAGGGGAGGAGGGTCAGGTGTAGGGGAGGAGGGTCAGGTGTAAGAGAGGAGGGTCAGGTGTAGGGGAGGAGGGTCAGGTGTAGGGGAGGAGGGTCAGGTGTAGGGGAGGAGGGTCAGGTGTAGGGGAGGAGGGTCAGGTGTAGGGGAGGAGGGTCAGGTGTAGGGGAGGAGGGTCAGGTGTAGGGGAAGAGGGTCAGGTGTAGGGGAGGAGGGCCAGGTGTAAGGGAGAGGTCGAAGGCGAGATGATGTGGGGAGGGTGGGGATTGGCAAGGAAGGTGGTGGGGATTGGAGGGTGAGGTGAGTGGTGGAGAAGGCAAGACGTACCGAACATAATATTGTGATAGTATTGATCCCTGAGAGCCGCTGCTGGTGTGTGAGGAGTCCTGTCACTCACCACTGTGGGGGTCCAGGAGGTCACTCACCACTGCGGGGGTCCAGGAGGTCACTCACCACTGCGGGGTCCAGGAGGTCACTCACCACTGCGGGGGTCCAGGAGGTCACTCACCTCTGTGGGGGTCTAGGAGAGGTCACTCACCACTGTGGGGGGTCCAGGAGGTCACTCACCTCTGTGGGGGTCCAGGAGGTCACTCACCACTGCGGGGGTCCAGGAGGTCACTCACCACTGTGGGGGTCCAGGTCACTCACCACTGTGGGGGTCCAGGAGGTCACTCACCACTGTGGGGGTCCAGGAGGTCACTCACCACTGTGGGGGTCCAGGAGGTCACTCACCACTGTGGGGGTCCAGCAGGTCACTCACCACTGCGGGGGTCCAGGAGGTCACTCACCACTGTGGGGGTCCAGCAGGTCACTCACCACTGCGGGGGTCCAGGTGGTCACTCACCACTGTGGGGGTCCAGCAGGTCACTCACCACTGCGGGGTCCCTGGGATGGAAGGTATAATATTATGTCTTGGACAAAACTGAAAAAGAAAATAGCGGTCATCAGTAACGTGACCACGACCAATCACCATGTATGGGTCGAGGAACCAGTCGGCCAGGGTCTCGGCCAGCCTCTACGTGTGGTGACGCCCTCCTCCTCCTCCAGGTGTGTGAGGGGGGCGTGCTCACCTGATTTCACATAGGTATTAAGGACGCTTCTACCTCTTGAGAACTCCCTGTATTCCTTCCTGCTCTGCCCCTGGAGGAGAAATCCGCGCAATAATTACTGAATGTGTGTGTGTGTGTGTGTGTGTGTGTGTGTGTGGAGAGGTAATCTTGCTAACACGTGGTACATAGTAATTAACATATATATTTTTGTTAACAGACTAAATAGGAGTGAGAGACTTTGGCCTTTGTTAAGCTAAATGGTGTTAATCAGTGTTAAAGATTTTACCAGCGGACATTGCGTGGCCCTCAGTGCCCCTCCCCCCCCCACACACACACTCGTCCTCCCTCCAACACTCCCCTCCACCCAACACTCGCCCTCCCTCCAACACAAGGCCCCCCTCATCCCCCCAACACTCCCCTCCCCCCCCCCTCCTTCTGGTAACAAGAACACTCGAGTGTGAAATAACGTGATGTAAGTTTGGAGATGCGTGTAAGTGAAGCAATATACCTTCTCCCTTAACCTCGTTTTAATATGTTTTATCGATTTGACGAAGCGGTTCACCTGAAGAATATACACCCCAGCTTAGTTCACCTATAGATTAATCAACCTAACGCTATTTGAGGGGATTGAGGTTAGGTTAGGATTTAGTTGAGGTTAGGTTAGGTTACGTTAGGTTAGATTAGGTTAGGGTTTAGGTAAGGTTATTATATAGCCAGGTAGGTCAGTACGTAGACTCAGGTGATCCAGTCAAATAGTCGGACCAGTAACTCCTACAAACACTGACTCATCTCAGCAGTCAGGGACACACCCCATCTCACTGACGGGGGGGGGGGGGGTAGTGAGTGGGGTTAATGAGAGGGTAAACACGAGTGAGTGTATAGCCATAATGCCCCCCCCCCTCTCCCTCTCCTCCCCCCCCCCCCTTTATCTCCTGGTCCCTACCTGTTGACCGAATTAGGCACACAGTTAGGACGCGTCATCCTGCACCTGCAACAACTGACGGCCGGCCACCTCCCACACGTCTGATTTTCTCGGCCTTATATACTCTTAACCTGAGGCGGGAGCTGAGGGAGGGGCGGCGGGCGTCACCTGAGGATGGTTGTGACATAGGCTCCTTCCTTCCTTCCTCCCTCTCTCTGTCTCCTTCCCTTCCCCCAGCTATTTAAATCCCTCAAAACTGAAGCTTCCGGTGTTCCCACAATTGTAACTTCTAGAGTTTATCGTTTGTGTAGAGTGAGGGGCGATATGATAGGAGGTGTATGAATGGAAGTCAGGGTTAAACGAAGGTGATATAACAAAGGTACTCAAACTATCCAACCAGGAGCGAACTCGTAGCAATGGTTTTAAATTAGACAAATTTATTTTTAGGCGCAAGATAGGTGAACATTGGTTTGGAAATAGAGTAGTGGATCAGTGGAACAAGTTACCAAACATCTTGACTAACTCCAACACGCTGTACACCTTCATATATAGGTTGGGTGGATATATTAGCGATAGGGGTTGGGTGTTAAACGGGACTGCCCTGTAGAGACCAATAGGCCTGCTGCAGTTTCCTCCAATCTTAGGTTCTTATGTTAATTCGGCGAGATATCCTCCTTCGCCCAGGTGGAGGGACAGGAGATAGTGTATGACTATCCCAAAAGACTATCCGCACCTCCCTACCAAATTTTAGCTCTCGGTCTTCAAAGCTGTGGAAATACATAAGAAAACACACACACACACACACACAGAGGGGGGGGGGGTCAAGGTTTTGTGGCATCAATCATTTTAGTACTGATCATTTAAGTTGACAATGATGACGTCACCATTGCTTGCAGGTTTTGTTATCGACACTTCACATCAGAAGGTCACCGGTGTTGCTATTTCTGGGCGCTATGATATGAATAATGCCTCCATGGGCTGGGTGTGCACGCGGCCACTGTATCATATCTAATGACCCGTCACACCACCACAGCCAATTTCCACGACGACAAGGTATTGTTCCGGAGACTGACCTCACCCCCCCCCCCTCACCCCTCATCTCCCTCACCCCTCATCTCCCTCACCCCTCACACGCACCCACCAGTCGTTCGTGAGAAATTTTCCTGGCTGGCGAGTTTCACCTCTACTTTCTCCGGAAATTTTTTAAGGCTGAGTTGATGACCAGTCTGAATATAGGAACACACACACACACACACACCTGATCATTATGAACTCTTATATCATCACAAACGTAATATATAACGATCAATACCAAGCTATATGTCTGTCTGTCTGTCCCACCACACCCTGAGGAACTGTCATGACATTGGTGAGTCTTTGTCCACCTCCAACAATAACAACAAGAGAGAGCGGGGGTTATAAATCTGACCTTTACCGGGGACATTAACCTTTCCAGAGGGTCAATGGTCAAATGTGGTTAATGGGTCTTTTTCTCAACACTTGTCAACAGGGGGAGGTGAGGGAAGGAGGTGGGGGGGGGGGGGTGGGAAGATGAATATGCAATTATTGATTTTACGCTGAGATATGCTTAAGTATAATGTGTATCTGTTAATGTAGTGTGTGTGTGTGTGCGCGCGCGTGTGTGTGTGTGACCCTGCACCATCAGCACGGTAAAACACTGGCCTAAGACTGTAATAAAAGGCTTTGGGTTAGGGCAAGTTACCAGTGTCACACGAAGCAGTTCTCACCAAGGCTTTATTTGTGTAGAATAAATCAGTATATACGTGTTGTGGTAATGCTCTGAGGTATTGTAGTCACACGCACTGAAACGACTATTGTTGTGTAAAGGTTAGGTTAGGTTAGGTTAGAGGATTGTTATGGTTAGGTTAGAGGTTTGTTATGGTTAGGTTAGGTTAGAGGTTTGTTATGGTTAGGTTAGAGGTTTGTTATGGTTAGGTTAGGGGATTGTTAGTTTAGGGGTTTGTTATGGTCGATAGTTGAGTGGAGAAGTGAGTACTGTCAGAAAGTACTCATAGCTTCAACATAGGGCAGTGGGTGAGTGTGCAGGTCGGTGGCTGGTGTGGGTGGGTGGACGGGTTGGTGGGTGGGTAGGTGGCTGGTGTGGGTGGGTGTACTGGGTGGGTAGATATATACGTAGGAATTATTGCTCTCCTTCTCCCCTTGTTAAAACTGACTTCCTGTTATAAGATTGAGGTTGACCCAGATTGTGTGTGTGTGTCAGTCAGGTCAATGAACCGCGCGCACACACACACACACACACATGGCAGTCGGGCCAACACAGGGGAGGCGTTTTATTAATACATGAAGGTGACAGATATTGATACAGCCATGAGTAACGCCACTATATTGTGTTGATTGATGGCTGGTAATGTTATGTCTATTGATCCCTTACACCTTGTTATGAACTGGTGTTATGACAGGTGAACATGTTATATACCTGTGTTCTCTGGTGACTCTCAGGTGACCTCGGTAGGGTCGCAACACTATCACTTCCACCGTTTCAATCACCCCTCACACCAGCCCTTACCACCCCACCCCTTACCACCTCACACCACCCCTCACTCCACCCCTCACACCACCCCTCACTCCACCCCTCACACCACCCCTCACTCCACCCCTCACACCACCCCTCACTCCACCCCTCACACCACCCCTCACACCACCCTCCCCTCACACCACCCCTCACTCCACCCCTCACACCACCCCTCACCACCCCAGGGCTATACTAAGAGGATGAGTCAATGGACTGGTGTGCCAAGCAGATCCGGTGTGTTCCCTCAAGCTTCCCCAGGTGTTGATTGTTGACGTACACCCCCTGGTGCCCCGTGTACACCCCCTGGTGCCCCGTGTACACCCCCTGGTGCCCCGTGTACACCCCCTGGTGCCCCGTGTACACCCCCTGGTGCCCCGTGTACACCCCCTGGTGCCCCGTGTACACCCCCTGGTGCCCCGTGTACACCCCCTGGTCCCCCGTGTACACCCCCTGGTCCCCCGTGTACACCCCCTGGTCCCCCGTGTACACCCTCTGGTCCAAGAGAGAGAGAGACAGAGAGACAGACAGACAGACAGACAGACAGAATAGAATTGAATTGAAACAGTTTATTTAGCCAGAAGAACACAGATACAGAGTGGATAATAACAATATTAACATGGCTGAGCCAGTTGAGAACCTGAGCTGCACCTGATATATACTATACATATATCTCAAGGAAGTATTATGTAACATTTAGTATCATCTGGAATAGTACAATAGTATGGTGGTAATAAGAACATATCAGAAGGTTACCACAGTTATCACTTCAGTATTAATTTATTTTATATATTATTTTTATTTTTTATTTATTTATTTATTTACACACACACACTCACACACACACACATATATATATATATATATATATATATATATATATATATATATATATATATATATATATATATATATATATATATATATATATAAATTACAGTGGAATTGAAAAACATAAGTATAATGGGGGAGCAGTACAAGATGAGTTGTACAGTAATAAGGTTGAACAAGAGGACAAAGCTGTCAGGATTATGTCTAGTTGGCAATTATGTTTATTACAATGGTAATTACTTATCTATTTACATGATAATTTCCGATAAAACGGTTTTGATGGTACAATAAAAGCAGGTACTGTAAATATAGTAGGTGTTACAAGAAATATTAATACTTAGACAAAAGATATTTTTTAAGAGATGATTTAAAGGAAGGGAGCGTAGTCTTTGCTGGGATGGGTGGGGGTAAGTAGTTCCACACCTTCACACAGTGATATTTTATGGAGGTCTGGGACTGAGAGGAGCGCATAGGGGGTGGTCTTAGTAGCTCTGGAGTCTGGGTGCCTTAAGTTATATCTCTGATTATTCCGGAACTGGAAATAATTATTGTCAAGCAAGTGATTGATAAATTTGTAAACAAAGAGGGCAGAGCAGTAGGTGTTAATATCCTCGAATTTTAACATTTTCACTTTAGCAAATTGTTCGTTTGTGTGAGCTGGTTTCTTTATTCAGGTAGGTCATTGTCCGTACAACTCTCTTTTGTGCAGTAACCAGGGATTGTGTTTTAGAAGAGCCAGATGAATACAATAGATAGATAAGAGTAGATAGATACAGTAAATAGATTGATAGATAGATAAATGAGAGAGAGAGAGAGAGAGAGAGAGAGCATGAATCACTGTTTTTTCTCTCTCTCGTCAACCCACCACTTGGCCACCATCACCAGCCTCTCTTACAAGGATTACTGCACCACCAACACAAAGGGAGAGGTGTGTGTGTGTGTGTGGCCCTCCTACATACACACATACATATTGTTTGTTTCTTCTGTCATGTGTATCTCCCAGGATTATTGTCAGGACAGTGCTGGTGGTGGGGGGGGGGGGGGCAGTAAAAGAAACTCACTAACGCTTATAACCTAACCTAACCTGACCTGACCTGACCTAACCTAACCTAACCTAACCTAACCTAACCTCAACCTAACCTAACCTACCCCCAACCTAACCTAACCTAACCTAACCTAACCTAACCTACCCTCAACCTAACCTAACCTCAACCTAACCTAACCTAACCTACCCTACCCTACCCTCAACCTAACCTAACCTAACCTACCCTCAACCTAACCTAACCTACCCTCAACCTAACCTACCCTCAACCTAACCTAACCTACCCTACCCTACCCTCAACCTAACCTAACCTAACCTACCCTCAACCTAACCTAACCTACCCTCAACCTAACCTACCCTCAACCTAACCTAACCTACCCCAACCTAAGCCTAACCTATCCCCAGCACTGTCTGTTGGCATTTCAATAATATGTGGGTCATAATTATCCCCCGTACAATAATTATATCCATTACAGTAATTAATAATGGTAATTACTGGGGTGGGTTTGGTATAATTTATATAAAGGGTTAAGGTTCATGATTGATTTGTATAATTGGTGGTGAATGGTGGTGTATGGTGGTGAATGGTGGTGTATGGTGGTGAATGGTGGTGTATGGTGGTGAATGGTAGGGTATGGTGGTATGTTTTGGTATTATAGGTAGTGCAGGTGTGAGCCCATACTATACCCTCTATACCATACCATCTATTCTATACCATACCATCTATTCTATACCATACCATACAACACATATGACCCTCTTCCCCTCACCTCGCTATTGTTGTAAAAAAAAAATACTGGAAACGAACATAGGCCCTTATTGCCCCCAGGTCCGTAAATAACCTTAAAACTAAAGTGAATGAATAAATTACTGTATAAATAATGAATAAGAGTAAATATATATATATATATATTTATTTTTTAAGAGTTAATGACTGGCCGGGTTATGTAAGAGGTGGTGGTGTTGGCTGCCCTACGTGTGTGTGATATACAGGCATTATTGTTATTATTAGTAGAAGTTGAAGCACCCGGTATTATTACTATTATTATTATTACTACTATTACTATTATTGTTGTTATTGTTACTATTATTGTTATTATTTCTAGTGTTGTTATTATTAGTGTCAAATAATAAGGTAAGTGTAACAATAAAGGCAGGGGCGTATTGTTGGCTGTCTGGAGTCAGCTGTTGCGTCATGCCATCAAATACCAGGAAGAGGGAGGCAGGGAGGGGGGGGGGCGTGGGCGTGGGCGAGTAGCCAGGAGAAGACGCGTGAGGTTATGACGTCACGGTGATGGAATGGGTACGTCACGGCTGGTGGTCGATCGCGGTGCCAAAGTGAAGAGCTGGCGCCAGGGCCCGCTGACTGACGCCACCAGCCAGGGAGCCGAGTTGGGTACACCGACCTGCTGAAGGGAGGAGTGTGTAGGAGGGAGGGAGAGTGTGTAGGAGGGAGGGAGAGTGTGTAGGAGGGAGGGAGAGTGTGTAGGAGGGAGGAAGAGTGTATAGGTGAAGAAGTGATTATGTGAGGGAAGGAGAGAGAGGGAGAGAGTTGACCCCACACACACACACAGTTGACCCCCCACACACACACAGTTGACCCCCCCACACACACACAGTTGACCCCACACACACACACACAGTTGACCCCACACACACACACAGTTGACCCCCCACACACACACAGTTGACCCCACACACAGTTGACCCCACACACACACAGTTGACCCCACACACACACAGTTGACCCCCCCACACACAGTTGACCCCCCCCCACACACACAGTTGACCCCCACACACACACAGTTGACCCCCCCCCCCCCCCCACACACACACACACACACAGTTGACCCCACACACACACACACACACACAGTTGACCCCACACACACACACACACAGTTGACCACACACACACACACACACACACACAGTTGACCCCACACACACACACACAGTTGACCCCACACACACACACAGTTGACCCCACACACACACACAGTTGACCCCACACACACACACACAGTTGACCCCACACACACACACACACAGTTGACCCCACACACACACACAGTTGACCCCACACACACACACACAGTTGACCCCACACACACACACACAGTTGACCCCACACACACACACACAGTTGACCCCACACACACACACACACAGTTGACCCCACACACACACACACACAGTTGACCCCACACACACACACACACAGTTGACCCCACACACACACAGTACGTCTGGCCACCACATGTATAGCGCCACCCTTACATCACACACACCACCAGACGGACGATATGCCTCACCCCATGAATTTCAAACTTTTTAAATAAACGCACATCGCTGTCTCTCACATATTGCAATAAGGGTGATATTGTTTTGAGAGAGAGAGAGAGAGAGAGAGAGAGAGGAGTAAATTAAACAATAACTGCCAGAAACCACGAATGTCATGTCATCTATACTAACGACAACTGAGCGTCGCGTTATCTATTTCTTACGTAAATAATTCTACTCCGTATGTTATGGCATCGCTGTGTTGACGCTGTTATTATTTACTGTTAATATCCCACACTGAGGAATAACATTGTTTTATTTGAATCGTTTCATAACTACACCAGATATTTCAAGGCTACTCCTCTATCCTCATCCTCTTCTCCATGATCCTTAACCCACCCTTATCCACACGCCCCCTTCCCCACTCCACACCCCCCCTCCCTCCCACACTCTTTACCCACTCCACACACCCCGCAGCCCACATAGTCCTATACCCTCTTAGCTATACTCCAAATAAACTTCCCCCCTCCCCCTCCCATGTCAGTCCCCCTCCAGGCTGATGTGTGACTCTTATATTACACCCGCCTATACGACCAGAAAAAATGGTGGGTGTATAGTTTTCATTTTTTTTTCATTGTAGTCTGTCTGTCTGTCTGTCTGTTCACTGTATTTTTTCTGCCTCTGTCTGTCTGTAGTGGGGTGGGAGTCAAACGTATACAGTACATCATCAATGCATGGATCATCACGTCATACCCAGACAGTATTATATTCACCAACACTATCATGGCAGACATAGGCTCATCATCATCATCATCATCATCATTAGGACTGAAGAGAATTGGTTGAGAACGCCTCCCTCCTCCCGCTGCCCTCCCTCCCTCCCGCTGCCCTCCCTCCTCCCTCCCTCCCTCCCGCGTTCCAACAATGGCTGAGTATAAACATGAAGTGTGCTAGTTTGGGAATTCTCGTGAGCGCTAGATGACTTTCTTGCGTTTTCCAGAGCAATTACACTGGCGTCCTTGTGACTGTGTGTGTGTGTCTGACCTCTACTACCACTGTCACCCCTGCTACCACCTGTGCCCCACTACCCATCTTCCTCCCTCGCCACCTACCACCATCCCTCACCACCTACCACCATCCCCCACTACCGCCCACTAAAATCCCCTACCACCATACCCCACCTACCACCACCCACTATCCCTCACCACCCACCCCCACCATCACCCAAGAGATTTTATTAATAGATAAGTACGTTGGCTTAAACAAGTATAACCTTGCATAATAAAGGATTGACAGTCATATCCCGTGTTCCAAGTGGCTGTGTGAACCCAGTGAACCTCGGGTGACGTGTGTGTGTGTGTGTGAGAAGATAAGTTGTAGTGAGAGAGAGAGAGAGAGAGAGAGAGAGAGAGAGAGTTTTGTTTTTTAAGTTTAACAAATTTATTGACAAAGCTTGGAGTACAGGGAGGGGGTGTGTGAAGGGGCAGTGTTGTAATGTGGAAAGGTGATTTATTTTTTTGTGGAGGAGGGTCAGGGGGTTGAGTTGAATGTTTGTTATAGTATTAATATTGATCTTGAGTCGTTTGGTGGCCACAGTGTTGGCTGGTGAATTGTTTAGTACTGTGCTATATACTGTGGGGAGATGGTCTTCCTGCGGTGGGGGATATCTGTCTGGTGATTTTGTGCAGGTGACTGTTTGGTTGGAATCATTAGGTGGAGGTTGTTAAGTAGTTGTATAATGTATTGTGTATTTGAGAATGGTTGTGTATATTGTATTAAATAAAATACACCCCAAAAATATATGTACTGTACCTGTATCTGAGTTTTAAAAATTATGAGGGTTATCAATTTTATTTTCTCTTTCTGTCTGTAGTTGCCGGCAGTTTTGGATGAGGCGGACGAAGCCGGAGACATGGCCTTAGATCTGGCCTTACTGGGGCGTCATCACTGCATCGCAGACACACTCCTCAAACACGGGGCATCAGTCACCACAACCGACCCCACTGGTGCCTCTCTGCTGCACAGGGCTGTAAGGAGAGGTCAGTTACTGGAATAATTTGTGTTTGGTATTTTCCTGTACTGAATTTCAATCTAGATTTTTTTTCCTAGGTCGTGGCTATTGAAATTTATATTGAAACATTTTAATTTCAACCATGAATTATTGATATTATTTAACCATTACTGTATATAGAGGATTGAAGCATAATATTCTAACCCTTTTACTAGCCATAATACCAACTGCTTATGGGGGGTAGGGGGGGGTCTTCCTACCATATCCCCTCTCCCAACCCACATAGGTTAATTTGTTTAATCCATTTTGCTTGTATCAGTAACCCCTCCTCCTCCTCCTACCCACTGTCCCGAGGTGTGGTACGGCAGGTGTCCTCATGCAGCAGGTAGTGTCATTAAGCTGTGTTGGTCCAGTCACACACACCTGACACCAACAAAACTCTCCATAGGCTTGGATTTTTTTTAGGTCATTTTTGGTATTTTGACATTCAGATTTTATTTTGGATGCCATAAGACTTAGACTGTTTATTATGGGCTTGGTCTGAGCTCCACTTCCTGCTTAGAGATGCCTCATTATTAATTGGAAGGAAATGATACAGTATCAAGGATTTTTATTTTTAAGAGAAGTCACCTACTGCATCTATATGTATTTATTTATTTTTCTATCTGTCTCATTTTTTTTTTATCCCTCACATCTTTACTTCACTGTGGATTAGATTAAGGGATATCTGTACTGTACAAATGTGAAAGAAAGAGAGAGTAGTTTAACAAATTTATTGACAAAGCTTGGAGTACAGTTTGCCTATTCTGAGTACTGTAATTCAGTCAGGTCTTGACACTGAGGGTGGTATCACTTCCCACTGCCACGCTGGACAGAGGTTCATACACAAAGGAATAGATCATATTCATTAGCAGTATATACAGACCATCATGTGGGTGATGTCACTGTTCACTGCCATGCAGGACAGTGGTTCATATACATTGGACGTCATATTCTAATTGAAGACTAATCAGTGTGGGCTAGCAAATTTGGGATAAACAGCAAGAATGTCCTCAATCACCCCCGATTCAATGTAGTAATTACAAAGTTCATGATGCAATAAGCCAGGTTGCCTAAGTCTTTGACAGTGTCACATTCAATAATATAGTGTTCAAGTGTATGCTTTAAAGGTTTATCACAAAGTTTACATGCTGAGTGTTCCGGTATGGGTACAGCGTTACTAACTTGCCAGATGTGTCTGTATCCTAGCCTAATTCTGGCCACAACTATATCACATTGTCTGGTTCTGTCCTTATGCTGGCCATACCGGTACCTCTTGTCACATAATTTTTCATATTTACTAATGCTACAACTGCCAGGTCTCTGCATTTCTCAGTTCTTCTAAATCAGAGTTCATGATTCTGACTTGAATGTTTTAAGTACAGCATTGGACAGGCCAAGGTCGCGGTCAACATTTTCTTTCTTACATGCCTCATTGGCGAGTCTATCAGCACAGTCATACCTAATTCCAACATGGGACAGAATCCACACAAATTCGATACGAGAGTTGTTCTCATTAGCAGTTATCATATTTCTTTTAATATCACATACAACTTTAGACATAGAACCTGACGGGCTGTTCATTGATTTCAAAGCACTTTGAGAGTCACAGAATAACACCCCACCTCCATTTTTTTTAAGGTAGTCTTTAGCTAAGTAGATTCCAGTTAGTTCAGTTTGTGTTGTGCTGGCCCAGTTGTTCAGCCTTTGCTTGTTTGACAGGAAGCATTGAGAGAGAACATTTTTATACAAGTGTAGGAAGTGACAGGAAAGAGCCAAGATAAGTGTATATGTATATACACTTACTCATATCCTTAACCTCATTATTCAGTTCACATTGTGGTCCCTCAGCTACCACACTTGAACTCTCAGCTCCTCGCATCAATATACCCAGAAACTTAATTTTTTGGGGGTATTTCAGGGGACGAGTTTTCCGCCTCTTTCCTGATGAATCACGGGTGCTCGGTAAACGTGGCCACTCCCGGCGATGGCAGAACGCCCCTACACAGTCTGGTCAGCCAAGTTTACGAGGATCGACAAAAACGAGAAGATATGGTGAAGGTCGCACAGATGATGATAGAGAAGGGAGCTGACCCCAACATACAGGATAAGAATATGAAGTAAGTAAGCATATTGTTCCTCATTGCCTTCAGTAAAGGGTACAGTAGATACAGTACTATTCACAATTATCTTTCCTTTACTTCTCAATTATTATAGTGCTGTACTGTTCATTATACTTTAAGTTTAGGTACAGTACAGTGTATAAAAATTTGATATTACAGTACCTGTAGTTGTATTACATGTGTACTATTCTGAATTACTGTACAATATTATACTTTTAAAAACTTCAACAGTTCACAGACCAAAAGTAATGTAAGAGAATGAGCAGGTACTATATTATATATTTGTAGATTCTGGCCTAATTTTCTGTGAGTAACATATCAGTTTGTTAAATACTTGTCTAGGTATTTGTTAATAAATACATTTAGTGCATTCAGCATTCCTAAACCTTTTCAGGACTGTGATGCACCTGGTGGTGGAAGGTGAAAGAGAGGAGGTTTTTCGCGTGCTGATTGAACATGACAACCTACGTCTGGAGTTGAGGGACAAGTTTGGGTATCCCCCGCTGTGGTACGCTCTGGTCAATAGTACTGACTTTGGTGATGCATCTTATGCTTTACTGCTGATCAAGAAGGGAGCGTCACCTGATGCTGTGAGTTTACTTACACTTGTTTTGTCTAATATAAGCTAACTGCATCATGCTAGTTTTTTAATCTTGCTAGTACTTGCTTAAGGACGCAGAATCGAACTCAAAAATATTCCCATAAACCACTCACTGGTGTCCTGTCTTCTCATTGACACTCCCAGTTGCTTCCTTGGTGTCCATCCCCCTTACTTCTAATAATTCTCCCAGTCTTTCCAGGTGGCATTTTGAAAGTCAAAAGTACAGTTTGGGCAACTGGCAAAGTTTTTATCAATATCACTACTGTAGTAACTCTTATGTAATAGTATCTTGTCTTTGACCATGAAAAATATTTATAAAGCAGATGACTTATTAGATATGATATTTCTCTGTTACCAATTCTTTCAGGAAGGTTCATTTGATATTGGAGTGAAAGTTAAAAATTTTCGGTTTTGAATCAATTATAGGATAATATTTTGGGTCTCAGAAATCTAACCATAAGTCCAATAGAGGTACAGTACAGTCTGTGGTATTTAGAATCTGCTGGACTTGATAGAATGGTGTGGTACAGTACCGTGTAAACTGTGTCGGGTTATTGCATGTTTCTAGTGGGATAGTATAAATGTGTTCATAATTTACATACTATAAATTTCCATGTCTTGGCATGCATGTGAAGGTCTCAGGAGTAACCTATGCCTTGAAATATCAGAAGGTAAGCTTTCTCATCTCTCAGTATTGTATTAACTTTGCTTGTAGCTCAACAAGTACAGTAGTTAAACCTTTTCAATGGGTGACATTATTGCACTGCCTTGTGTGACACGTTTGTGATTCTCTCAACACTGTAAAGTAGAATTGATACAGTATTCACCTTTTAAACTGTTTCACCTCTTTCTCTTGATTTAATTCCTTAGTTAAAATGTTACTTTGATAGTACTGTATATCTCCGCAACTTAAGTTTATTAGTGTTCTTTAGGTAAAGTAAACCAAATTCATTTTGTCATCTCCCACATATTTTCTTCATTCATTCGTCCTGGTAACAACATGTACATTAATCACAATGTATTGGGTTCCTCCTCTGTAATATTAGGCCTAGTACAGTGTTACATCATGTGATCATGTGTGCAAGAGGAACTTTGGTCTGTTAGTCTTAAAGGCATAGTTGTATGTCTCACTTTATATACATTTCTTTATTGTGTTTTATGTGACACTCATGTAATTTGTCTGTGAGTGTGTGTGTATGATGCAGAATAGGCTTATACTGTTTACACATTTTATCATCTGTAGGCCTATGATAGCCGGTGAATTATGACACATTTCCAGAGTACAGAGGCAAGTCTTCCTCCCTCAGGGTCATTAAGAGGTTGGGTGGAAGGTCCTGCAGTTGTAACCTATGGATGAATCTAGAGTGACTCTGCTGATAAACACCATGTCCCATTACCCTCCAGCCTTCAGTAGCAATAAATGAATTCCTACTATCAGTGTTGATATTTTTCTGGGTCCCCAAACCATAAACTATAATAGGACATTCAGGATCAATTCTCCATTTCCTTTTATCTAGTAAGCATTATAATGGTGGACAATTTGTTCACTCAGACACATATAGTACAGTACTACCGGAAGCATGTCCTGTTTATCTCTCACAGTCTCAGCTCTGCTTTTAATCATCTTATATACTAATTTCACATATTATCGCACAGGACTCAACGTTTTGGGGAAAATTTATACATTTATAGCACCTCTTACCTTTCACAGAACTCTGAATACAATATCTATTTATTTCATATATAAATTTGTCTCATGAAGTTTCTATTAGCATATATGGTGTATACATAATGTCTATCATATTTAACTTAGCACATTATTCTCTTATTTATCCAGGTTGTTGGTTCCAGTGGTGAGTCTCTCCTTCACCTTGTGGCTCGGGAGGGCCTGGAAGAAGCGGGTCTGTTTCTCACCACAGAAGGTGCCAATTGTAATGTGGTCAATGCTGATGGTGAGACTCCACTGCACATCTCCTGTACTGTTGGTCTCCCATCACTGACGACTGCTTTGCTCCAGGTGAGGCTTCATTCTTGGTTGAAACACTATCACATGTACATAATTATTATTCTTAATGCCTCGTCTTGTCTCTCTTGGCGTTTGGTTGACGATGAATAACTCTTGATACAGGTATCTGTATTTACATTCCACCCGACAGATAGGAGCAAACCCAAATCTGCAGACTTATTCATCTACACCGACCACCAACCTAGCAGCAACAGGTGATCCCTTCGCAGATGATGAATCAGAAAATGGTTCACCGTCGTCTACCCTAACCTTCCGTGAGACTGCCCTTCACCGAGCCATCAAAAACAAAAATGAGAGTGATATAAGAGCAATATTAGACCACAAAGGTGAGAATGTCTGGAATTAAGTCAATTAATATAATGTATATTTACAAGCTTACTCTTGTATCTAACTTTAGCAATCGATTTTTTGTGTGTGTGTGTGTGTGTTTGTGTTAAAAAGTGATATGCCAAAAATGGGTCAGCACAGAAAATTCTATTTTAAGGTCCATTTCTACATGGTGTGAGTATAATGTATTGTGCAACATCTCAAATGGGATAGTATTTGAGCAATCACTGTCTACATATGTCCATTCTACTCAATTATTTCACCTTTTCATGTTGTGGATTAGTTAACAAGTATTGAATGTCCACAGAAGTGAGTACAATATTAGGAAGTTGGTCATCCAAGTCATTTACAGTGTGGGAAACCTACTGGCCACACATAGGGATGATGAATGATATTGTCGAGGAACGCAGTGTTAATGTCTAAGTAGGTGCTCGATTGTCACCATTTATACTTTCTAATTACTTTGTGATGCTCAACCTTGTAGAAATGCTATATCGTTAAATTACTGTACATATTTTACAGAGTATTGTGAGAGCAACAAAGCGGACAATCTCTTGCTTCCCGATCTAAACCTACGAGACTCAGATGACTTAACAGCACTAGGGGTGGCTCTAGGGACTGGCCAGCTGACAGTGGCGAAGCACCTGTTGGAGGCCAGTGCTGACCTCAACACTACAGACTCTCAAGGCCTCGGACTCTTACACATGGCCATCCAGCTCAAGGATATACACGTGGCCACCTTCCTCATCAACAACGGAACAGATGTGAACTTGAGGTTGGTTGTTATTCCACGTTGAAAGATTATACCGTAGGTCAAATATACAGTATATATATATTTTTTGTAAAGTGTAATATATTCTGTATACATTTATTTGTTTTGTGTTTCAGGATTCTAGCTGGAGACTCCAAAGTTAACACTGCATTAGGGAGTATTTTATTTATGGATAATACAGTTGCTTTTTCAGGCCTTACTGCACTTCTTATATTATTCATCATGGTTCCATCATTTTGTTGTCAGTTTATTATATCCTGTTTAACCAAATGTTTTATCAAACTTGTATGAGTATAGGAGAAGAAAATGTAGTATGAAATAATGTTACAAATTTCTTTATAGAACTCGTGAAGGTCAGTCGCCGCTGGAGCTGTGTATTAACGAGGGCTTTGGCTCCGTGGTTGCTCTGTTGTGTGGGAAAGGCGCCGATCTCAATTCTCACCCCAATTCACCCGAGCCGCCCTTATGGTTAGCACTCAACTCCAAGCAGGAAGACATTGCCTCTATCCTAGTTCAGTAAGTCATTCACTCGTATTTGGAAAATGTTTGTATGTACTCATGAATGTACAGTCGCACACAAAAGTTAGCTCCTCGTGGTGAAACTGAGTCACAGGAACCCAGTCACCAAACTTACTTACCCTGACTGTCATGTTCTGTGAGTGCGCCGTGTTATCTCACATGTGGTTGATACTGCTTCAGTTTGTCAGGGAGCGAACTTTATGACCCCTACTGTACACCGGGGTATACGGGTAGACTCCAAAGCTGTAAGAAAGAAAATTTGTAATATTGAATTACTGTAGTATGGTTTAAAAAGACCAATTTAAGTTAATACATCTTGATTTGTTTTTATATTTACTCCCCCAGATACCACGTGGACACGGACAACTGGGGGGACGGACCCGATGGATGCCTTCAGACTTTACTCCACAAGGCCATTGGTAAAGCCACTCAGGATAAACTTTTTTTTATTATCCTCTACAGTAGCTGAAGACCTACATATAATGGACTAACCTCTCACATATAGTACAGCAGTTCATTAAATAGAGGTTTCACTGTGCAGTATATATTATGTTAGGAGAATGAATATTAAAAATAATTTGTAAATCCTTATTGTAGATACTGTACATTGTGACCAGATAACTACCTCGTTAACCTTTTCTTACATTACTAGTGAACTTCTGTCAGGCCGTTGCAGTCAAAGTGTGCACATACCTGTAAATGTTGCTGTAAAGGGAACATATAGATATAAGTTATCTTTAACCTATACACTTAGATATATATGTAAAGGACAACATAACTGTTTTTGTGTTGCATCTACAGGTAGGTGTGTGCGTGCATGCGTGCATGTTTTTAATCGCCCATAAACCAAGACAATTCCCAGTGAAAATTACCTGCGAATATATTAATACAGTGGGGTATGCTATAACGAACGGATCCTACTACGAATATTCCTATAACGAACGGTTTTACCTATAAAATTGATAATGCTATAACGAACGAAACTCCTACAACGAACATTATTTAGAAAAAAAAATTTTTTTTTCTTTTTTTTTTACTAATTTATTGTTTTTTTATTACAAGTATTAATGATGTTCTTTATTTCAGGGGTTTAGATGCTTATTTATGCACTTTTTTACAATTTTTACAATTTTATATTATATTTTTCAGTGTTAAGTGGTTGTATTTGGGGGCCTGGAACGAATTAATCCTATAACGAACGAATGCTATAACGAACAAGGTTCTAGAACCAATTAGATTCGTTATAGCATACCCCACTGTACCTGTATTATGTATTTCAGACGAGAATCGGGAAGACATTGCATGTTTCCTCATAAGAAGTGGCTGTGACGTCAATGTAGTGCGTAAGCCAGGACCTGGTGGCACTGGTGGGGAGGAAGCCACCGACCAGCAGACCCCACTACATCTTTGTTGCTCCTGGGGGCTTGAGAATATTGTCCAGACATTACTTGAACATGGGGCCAAGGTTAATGCTAAGGTGAGTATTAGGTTGGTAGATGTTAACCCCATTTCTCCACATAGGTACAACTTAGAGATTAATGTGTTATTGCCTCAAGGAATATTTATTTCCTTACTCTCCGCTGATGATTCATTTACCTTTATGCACCGATGTAATACCTGGTAAGTCTCTTCTTTTATTCATATTGTTTCTGAATTTCAGGATTCTGAGAACAAGACACCGCTGCACCATGCCATAGAGAATGCCCACACAACTATCATCTCGCTGCTTCTCTCCCATCCCTCTTTGGACTTAACATTGCGAGATAAATCTGGAATAACCCCATTCGCTGCTGCCATGTTACGTAAGAACAACAAGGCAGCTCAAGCTATCCTCAGTCGGGAGCCGAAGGCAGCTGAGCAGGTACTGTGCTTTATTTATTAATGTCTGTCTGTAGTATATTTGCATCATTGTATTTTCTAAGTTGTAGCATTTAAAAAAAATCACAAGCATATTCTTTATTGATTTTTGTTTATGACCAGTGTTTCATTTTCCTCGTGACCTGCCATATTATCCTACCAGAGATTCTACCTTGCCCACAGGGAGGTATGAACACTTGTCTTCAACTTTCTTCTCTTTTTCTATCCAATTATATTTATCCCAAAGTTAACACACCCAGGTTCCAGCCATTCTTTCCTCACTACATCCATACACATTCAGATAACCCGGTGGTAATTGTTCTTGTTTCTGTTTGGTCACAGGAATAAAGACGTAGAGTTTATGAACCTCTTGCTTCTGAGGCTAATCGTATCATGAACAAGTACTACTGTAGCGTAATTAATTCCCTACACATTATTGCTATAGTTGGTGATATATTGTACGCTGTAGTATTTACCTAAACTGTATTCTTTGTTTCAGTATGACCACAAAGGCCACAATTTTCTTCATGTTGCAATTCAAAAGAAGGACATGGAGAGCGTGCTGTTTCTCCTCAGTATCCACGTTGACATGCATACCCGCACTCAAGACCAGCTGTCCCTTACGCCCCTTCATCTTGCAACTCTCTCAGGGTATGTAATGATTTTTATTCACAGGTTTTATTTAACCTTGTGTCTTCATATATGTCGGCCAACACCTAAGTCAGTGGTATGGTATACACAATTTTTAATCAGACTCTAGTTCCTTTTCTTACTCCTTTCACTCTTCTTTCTCTCCCAATTCCCTTCTTTTTCTTCACCAACTCTTCCTTCTCTATTTTTCTAAACATCTTTTTTTGAGTGGAACCACAATATTTATTTGATTGATGATAAACATTTCAGCAACATGTCAGGTGGAACTTGCAATATGTAACAAGACTTGAAATTAATTTTAGTACTGTATTGTACTTGCCAGACAATCAGACTGTTATCAGCCTGATTCAGCTTTTATGTCCATTAATAAACAAACATTTCTTTCTGGGGGTTTCATAAATAGGTCAGAAATGATAGTAAGAAATTTGCTGCTGGCTGGGAGTGGAGCCATCAGTGAGTTAACACCACAGAAACAAACAGTGTTACACCTGGCGGCTGCACACGATCATCCACACCTGGCTTCTATTTTTATTGAAAATGGTGTAAATGTTGATGCTGTAGATGACAATCTCAACAACGCCCTGCATGTTGCTGTTAAGGTATGAATTTGTGATTTAGTTTTATCCATAGCAGTTTAATTATGAAATTACAGGAGAGGTTGATCTATAAGCATTTCCTTTAAGTCTTCAGTCCAGATGAAGAGCTTCCAAAAGTTACACTTTCAAAATGGACTCAACCCTCCTTCCCCTTCATGGATTTATTGTAGAATTTAGATAGATCTGCAGTGCTCGAGCTACTATAGCTTCAAGACTCCCTATGCTCACAACCTCAAAAGATGACCTTCCAGACCTCTCTCTGGGGGATAGGGTTAGAACAGGAGAGTTTTCCTAATTTTTTGATTAATGCCAAGTGTCAGTGACAAGGGTTAGCCTTGGCATCAGCTTAAAAAGACTTGAGGTGAACTGCACATGAGTCTGCTTGTCTTGACTCAGTCATTTAGTGGGACATGTAGAATCATTCCTTTTTCCGAACTTTTGATGGCATTTTGTTATATCATCCACAGGAGGGCCATCTTTCTCTTGTGAAGGTGTTGCTAACAGAGTCACGCATCAACGCTGGAGCGGTCAACTTACGAGGACAAAACCCTCTCCACGTATTGGGCAATTACCCAAAAGAGAATGCAGCAGCCATTGCAGAGGTGTTCCTGGAGACTATGCCTGATTATGACCTAAATAAAGTAGATGTAGAGGGGAATTCTGGTAAGTCAGTGTTTCATATCTGTATTTAACCAACCAACAAGGCACATTCCCTATTTATAGTGTGGTAGTCCTTATTAGTTACTACTTTATTTTCATTGTTGTTCATATTACTTGCTTTCCAGCATGCATGTGGTCCTCCACAATTCTCTTTCTCTACTACTGCAGTAAGATTGAATAATTGTCAGCAAAGGAAAAGAGAGGGTGTGTGCGTGGCCACCCTGCCTTATAATGAGGAATTTAAGTTGTAGATAAGCTATACAAATTGTTTGTACAGTAATTGTATCTGTTTTAAACAGTCATTCTTTTTCTTCACCAGCTCTCTTGTTGGCTTATATGCGAGGTGCTGGTCAACTCTGCCGAGTTTTTGTTCGTTCAGGAGCATGTCTGGGATCCACCAACAAACATGGAGTCAACATTTTTAATTATCAGGTAAGTGAATTTTATACACAAACAAGTGATGATTATCTATATCGTAATGTCAGGTCAAATATTTTTTTCTTTCCCTCCACACCAATCAGCCCCAAATAGGGCGATCAAGAACAACTATGGACAGGGGGTCTGTTAGAGGTGTATAGCCAATCAGCACACTTTATGTCAAAGCTGTAGCTCTCTCATTTTTTGTTTCCTGCCAGTCCATTGTAATAGACTCAGGTCTTAGTGGATCTCCATTAAAATTTGATGTACTGTACAGTACAGTACCAGCCTGACACTCCCTGGTCTGTGTGTTTAAGCAGAAGCTGTTAAACTATTGACACAAAGGGAGGGTTGGTTGGCAGGAACTACCACAGTTTTAGGTATTATAATATACCCTGTACAGTACCTAAGTAATACAGGGACTTTGTCTTGTGCAGATATACAGTACCTGCGTATCAGTTTAATTTTAATCATATCCTAATAAAAATTAATGGTTAGGAAAAGTGAAGCCTCCTAAGATATATTTAATCCCAAGGTACCCACCAAGACGCTGCTGTTCCGACTTCTGGATGTGTTGTCAGTTGAACCTCCCTGGAGCGAAGGTGAACTGTGTATGGAGTGTGGAGCTAAGTTTGGCATAGCCACCAGGAAGCATCACTGCCGACACTGTGGGAGGCTCCTGTGCAACCGCTGCTCCGACAAAGACGTGCCCATCCTCAAGTTCTCGTTGAACAAGCCTGTACGAGTGTGTCAGACATGCTTTGATGTGCTGACTTTGGGAGCAGCTGCTATATCCTAATGATAAAAAAAAGAAAAACATAGGTTGATTTGGTTCATGCAAATTTTGTCTATGCACTGAGGTATCTACTGTATAGGAATTCCAAGAAGCTCGTGCTTTCGTGCCACTCACTGAAGATAAGATTTAAAGTGTTGTAAGAAGAATATATTTATATCTTTATGTTTTCTTGCATCGTGCTAGGGACCTGTAATTTAAAACAGCTATTTTGTATAATGAATACCAAGAGTTTAGCTCTCTGGGGATGGTTACATCATGTTGAAGAGAAGGCAGTCTGAAACATATCAGAATTACATCTCGGGGAATATGCGGTCATGTCACTTAATGGTAGTGTATTTCCTGATCAAGGTGTTTATAAAAGTAAGAGTATGAGAGTGTTACCCGGTATGTTTATTTGACTTTGTTATCCAAAGAATTAAGTAGAACTGAGAAAGTGTTTAGATTTTTCTAAAGTATGTTGTCATATTCAGTACTGTACTGTTTATTGACTTGACCTCCACACATCAGTTGCTTTTATTACTTGAGTAATCTGCTGCTCATAACATGGCAATAATTTAAGCAATAAAGCCAGTAAAAAATACCCAGCACCTTACCGTAGTGGGGTCATATTGTGTACATGCATTAATTAAACCAAGAGTAATATCAGGTAGGCCTGATAGTATTTAGTAATGGTTGTGACATTTTCCTGCGTCACCATCTGCATTACTGATGTATCACGTGTGTAGCAGTGTAAAACATGACACACTGTATTTTCTAACACTTGAAGAAATATTTCTTGCCATATTTTTTCTAGTGTCTAAATTTCTTTTTCAATAGTTTTGTAAATGACTACCGTAAGTATTACCAAGGACTCACAGTCCAAAAGTTCCTTGTTCACCCCAGGGGTCACAAATAAAATTAGTCTTCTTTCTTTGTACAGTATGCTGTAAGCCAGGTATTTAGGTCTGCCAAACCTCAGGTGGGAGGATGTCTTAATGTAGTACAGTACTGTACAGGCATAATAAGACCAATAATTACTTTTGTTATACTGTAGTACACTTATTGTTCTTGATGACTTAAAAAATCTACCATTAAATGGATTTTACTCGAGAAATATTCATAATAATGTATGTTAAAAATAAATAGCCCCTTAGATGGCAGTGAAATAAGTACTGTAATCTTTTTATAAATGTATCAGATACTTTTCTTTTTCTACATTCATAAAATTACTTTGATATGCTGTATAAAATAGTTTTCTCATGAGCACATCGTTGCATAACTTTAAGATTACGTATACAATACAAATTTTTATTATTTACCGGAAGAATCTGAATAACGTGTGGAGTGATCATTGCTCTTGCTGGCACAATAATACTGTATATGAATAATCAGTGAAATCCACAGTGATGACGACAATGAGTGAAACACAATGCAAGAGGTTGTGGTGATCAAGTCTAGGTGTAAGTCTATGTAGATAATATTTATATGATTTGTTGTAAATTTTGGAAAATGTAACTTTCCCTAATAATAGTTTATATTGTTTTTTAATATGAAGCAATGATAAAGAGCATTAAAATAGTATTATAGATTCTTCATATTCAGTACAAACTGCGTTATGTTTTAAACAGTCAAATAATAAGAGGGTACTATGTATGGGCTCTGTGGTTGTGGTCTGGCAGCACCTTCACAATCCTCTCTTTCAAAATGTTATTAAATGTGTATTTTTTTTTTGGGGGGGGGGGGTCAATGCATTATTTGTTCAAAAAATTATAATAATTCCAGGTTTTATTGAATTGTGCTGGAAATTAAACTGAAAGATCTTCATAGAAATTTAAAAAAAACTATTGTATTTAATATGGTAATAGAAATTTACTTATAAGTCGTGGGTGTAGGCTATTATTGTACGAGTATAAAGAATTTGTGAAGGGATGTAATAATTTGTATATAGTAGAAGGCCACAAATCCAAAATTTATATGTTGGGACCATAATCCTTTAACTATTGGCAGTTCTCCAGAAAAGATATTTTTTTATTTGTGGCAGTCTGCTGAACTAAAGTTTGTCAAACTTTGTGTTAGAAACTGTGAACTAGTGGCTGGTGGCTGGGACTAATTCATAAATTACCTGTACCTTCTCTCTAACCAGTACCCTGAGAGGGAATTTGAAAACATTCTATATCAATTGAGGTCAAAGGATAACAAATCATGATATCACATCGGCTGTGCACTACCCAGTTGTCACCTGTCATCAGTCACAACCAATGAATCCAGGATTAAGCTCTGTCTCAGGATTTGGTAAAGGCATGTTAGTCAAGAAATGACACTTTCCTGCTCCTCAGCATATTGTGAAGATATTGAATTTAAGTTACAGTAGATACTTTGTTGAGGAACAATATAATTAAACTAAACTACCTAGTAGGGCATTTGGTAAACAGTGAGGTGGAACTAATTCATGAAATATTCCAGGTGTCATTAGTTCAGTAAGTTCCTGGGCTTCGACCTCATGGACTTGTTAGGATAGTACATTACTGGAGTCACATAGTCCAAACTCTATTATGAAATGGGATATGCAGGATCAGTCCTCCATTATATAGTATTTTACCACTGTATTGAATTTTAGCTCGTGAAAGTTATTTTGTATGATAACAGCTGAACGAGAGTGAGTTAGTTGAAGTTACTGTGATACACTTTTTTATTTTTTTAAGAATCCTTCTACAAAGTGGCAGTTGATCTGTGTTAGTGCTGAAAGAGAAAATTACCTCTTGGTATTTATGCTAAGTAGAGTTAAAATATGAATTTTGTATTAAAAAACATACCGGTAGTTACAGTACCTCTAATGCTGCAGAAACATTAACCTTGTGACACATACATTCCTTTTGTGGACCATAGACTGCCTTTACAGTCCATATTAACTCACAGACAACACTATGATGTTATGATGTTATTTATGTCTGTCTTATACATTGGAAAGAGTGTTTTCATTTCGAATTTATTTTTAGTTGCTTCATTTACTTTTGTGAGTACCTGTACCAGTTCTGTTGCATTCAATTCCATACTCACTTCAGAGAACTTTTGTTGAGGAGCGGAGGTACTGTGGCCGGGTTACTGCTGAGTGTGATGGTCACTGTTGTGGTGATATTCCCGGTTTTGTTGAAAATTTAAATCCTCGTCACAAAGAATAATGAATCTATACAATGTTATTAGATTTTATTCACACAATCATTATAACTGAAGGTAAAAACTGTTTATTGATTAGTATTGTACTATATCTTGAAGCTAAACTCCATAAAGCTTTACTTACAGTTGATGTTAGGGAGACAATGAGTTGGATAAAACGCTGCCTGTCGTCACCCAAATTAAGTTACATACAAGAGATCAGAGCATCTAGTATTAACCAGCTGTGGAATAGTGAAATAAATCAGAAATATCAATAATTCAACCTTAAGAATTCATTGTTACAGCTCAAAATATAAACACTGCATTGACTAGTGAAAATACTCATGTTTTGCCTGACATTACCAACTCCAATTTAAGTGGTCCAAATGAAATGATGTACTGTACTGATTCATGATTTCTAATATTTAATACTTTTTATTTCTTTTTTACTGTATTTTGGATAGGATGTTTTTTTATTGTGAATTTGGAGATGTAATTCATCACAAAAATAAGATATTAATGTTTATGGTACTGTACTAATCAAGACTGTTAGACTAATATATTAATTATAGTAAGTGATTTTTTTTGTGCGTCCTCGTAATCAGTATATAAACGCAGACAACTCATGTCAACGTGTGAGGAATGCACCACTGCACACAACATCGCTGACCTTTTAAGATTTGGACTAGCTGTTCAGATGACAAGTGAAGGTGCCAAATTTATCCAGTTGTGATATAATGTAGCTGGTAGGTAGCAACCCTGCCTTGCCATCTGAGGAGTTTGGGTTCAGTTCCTGTAAGGGCAATGATAGTGTTGTTTGTGAAATATAGAATGTGATGGCTAGCAATTATTTTAGCTTTCATGTGGCATCATCTGTCTTTAAAAGTATACCTGAAAAATGTTCCATAATACAGTAGAATTTTTTCCCGTAATTACATATTAATTGTACAGTTGCATTAAATTCTGTTGCTGCTGAATAGAATTGTTTAATTAGAGCTTTATTTACATATTTCTTAAGTGTCGTCTTCTGTGCATGTTTTCTAATCAAAACATGCCTGTATTACTGTGACAGAAATACCTGTACAATAGTTAAGAAAAGCATGTTTTGTAATTACTGTATTCTTATTTTGAAATACAGATGATTTCTTTCAGGTAAAATAAAAAATCAAAGAATTTCCACACATTAAGAAATCACTGGATAACTCACAGTAAAATAACAAGTGACTAAGGCTCTTCAGATCTATTTGTTCTCATAACAGCTAGTGAAACAAGATAAAAAATGTGCACTGTATTGTACCGTACCACCAAAAGCTACTGTATACAGTACTTGGATTTTACATTATCATAGTGAATTTCTAGAGCATGTTATGAAGTAAATAATCATAGTGAATTGTGAGAACTTGTTATAGAATAGTAGATATGCCAAGTTACGCATCTGAAGTTAGGAATATATTATGTATATACTGTACAGTACAGTATGCTCTCAGATGGCATAACTACAATACGTAAACCCAATTTGAAATATGGATAATACATAAAGTATTGAACTGTATACTGTATAATAATAATAATTAATGGTTTATTGAAAGAAAATATGCAGCTCCTAATGTTCCCATGTTTATATAACATATACAAACAGTACATTTTATATATTTTGTAAGTGTTTATTACCTATACAGTAATGGAGGTGAATATGAAAAAAGTATGTGATTTTAATATTCAGCTTTGCAATCAGATTACCAAAGATTCCAGTTGTGATGTATAAATATTAGGTTTTTTCCTACAAAATTATGATGGGGTAGCCATGTTTTTTTTCTTGCATAGTGTAAAGTATACTGCATTCAGTATGTCATTATTTATATTACTATCTTATTTTTTTTATATTTTAATGTTTCTCAATAAGAATGCCATTATAATGTACTGTATTATCTGAAGCAGTGATTGACTACAGAGAGGCAGCAGAAATGTACATGTATTACCAGTGTGCAGTGAGAGAGTTAGGGTAAACTCTTTACTGTAATACCTATCCAATATTTTGTCCTCCAATAAATTTTATAGTCTAAAAAATAAGTTTGTACAGAGCATTTAGTTGAGTTATGTTGGATGCCTTGTGTGGTGAGGGACTGAATGAAACACAATTGAAATTTATGTTTGTTTTCTATGCTTTTCCAAGAGATATCACACAGCACTAACTTCCTCAAGAAAATTTTTCCTCAAAACTGTCCTACAGAGTGGTGGCTGATCTTCAGTGGGGACATGATGCAGGAATATTGTATGATGTAGCTATTATGGGTTTTACATTCCTTATTTCAGGGTTGAGCTAGCTACCTCCCCTTGTGAGCCTCAGTGCACATTAGCATGGAGTTTTGTTGTGTTGCCTTCTCCCTAATATGCAGCTGGGTTTGGGGATGTAAGTTTCCTTTGATTTAAGCTCTAAATGAAGATTTGATCCTGGGAGTATGGCAAAAATGGGGGTTTAGCTTAACTGAGGCTTGTTACTACTGCAAATCCAAGATGGCCTATGGTGGACAAGGGAGAGTGGCAGTACACAATGGGACACTTGATGGGTACTGTATGTATGCAAGTCTACATGTTCATACAGATATAAGATGATATTTCCAAGATTGTTCCTCCTAATCATACAAGACTTTCACTGCTACATTGAAAATTAGCCAGGCAGATGCTGATATATGTACCGTATATATATATATTTATATTTATATTTTTACCAAAGAAAATTATGCTACGATGTGAAATTTCTTTAGAAGCATTATACTGTATACAGTATACTGTATAAATCTCGATAAAACCACACAGGAAAAGGGAAGCACTGGAGCTCCATTGTTTCCCTTTTCCTGTGTGGTTTTATCGAGATTTTGCTTGTCCATGTTTCCATTGTGGATCTACATGAAACTGTATATATATCATCTCTAGTTAATTTTACAGCCAAAAACTACAATACTGCCTTTATAAATTGTATGGTAACATGCAATCCAGTGTTCTTAAGTTTATTATATTTTGAAGATTAGCCGATTTATGTGATGATGATAACACTGAATACATATGAGTTGGGAGTCTTGAGTTTACATGTTGGTATTGATTGTGTCTCTAAGTGTGTGTGTTGGCATAGAAAAGAGGAGTGAGTTTGTGGTTGTGTGCACTAGGAGTTGTGTCTTGGTTTAGGAGGAGTTTAAGATATATTAGGTGTGTTATGCTATAAATTTTTTCTTCATAGCAATAAGAAGTGGAGCAAAATTTTCAGACAGTAAAAAAGTAGTTTACTCTGTGAGGATGTACAACATTGAATATTTTGTGAAGAACTTATAAGAAAAATAGTTGTTAGTGTTCATGATTACAGTGTGGGGATATACATTATAATAAAGTTTGTTTTTGTATTATGTAATAAAAATTTACTTGTAGAGTGCTCTAACACGATTTTTGTTTTTACAAAATATACAGTATAACTCACATGCCATGAAGAACAGTGACTGAAGTTTGTTAATCTCTGACTCATGCCATCAGTGTTATCAAACACACTTAACAAACTTGTACAGTCAACTACAGTAATAAAGTTCATTTGCCTCTCCCTCTGAACCATGAACCCCGAGATTCAGACTCATGAATCCAAGGTATTTATAGACAGAATAATGTACCAATCTACTGCTTCGGGTTCACATATCTGAATCTTGGAGTTCGTGGTTTAGGGGGAGTGGTGAACGGACCTTAGTAGTTTACTGTACATCTCTACCTGTGAGTTTAGTAACTCACAGGGATTACCTACACACATACTGTATGGTTGTATTAGGATTAATATTTTAATTAATACCTAAATTACCACAAGTGTGATGTTAGACATAATCACAATCTCAGTTTTTGTCTTAGAAAATCTACTGTAAATTACGAGTGATAAATATGATGATCTTGATACAATGGTGTAATAGGCTGCCTGATATACTACTCTACACTACGTTTACTCTGTTGCAGTATAGTAAATATTCTGATCGGCAGTTATTGTTACCAAAAATCCCTTGTTATATTGGCTTCAAAAGTTATTTAATATACAGGTACCTGTATTATTTTTGTGCGTGTAATAATCATATGTATTTTCTCATACTTTAACTGAGTACATTATAGTATTGTGTTATATATTGTTATCTAGAATTAAAGAAACATAAGGTCATAATTACAGTTACTATATAATAAATTTTATCATAAGTTTATTTGTTTTACAAGATTGTAATGCAAATATTGAAGGTTCTGTACTATAATATTTGAAGTTTTAGGTTGCAGAATAAGGTTGTAAACAGATAATTTTGGAACATTGTGTAAAAACCTTTGAATATTTTGGCTTAGTAAGTACGGTACCATATCTTAGATCTTCATGTTTAACCTTTGGTCACACTTTTTGAATACTTCTTAGTGAAAGTTTAATATAATGTACAGAGGAGCCCATGTGATGAATATTGTGGAAATATTATTATTATTTAATACCAGTAATTAATAATTTTTTTGAAATACATTGTGACAAATTTTACAATGTTAATATAATTTACCTTCATGTTAAGAAAAGTGCAAATATATAGTGATGCACTTATTTTATATATATACCATGCTTACCGGAGAAGGAAGAGGAGGAAGTAAGCCGAATTAAACAAAAAACAGGAAAGAAAAGCAAGAAAGATTATGAATGAGAAAAAACTCAAATGATTGAAGTGATAATATGAATTGTAAAGTTCAGCAAATGTTCCAGACTGCCCAAGAAGCAATGCAGTATTCTTAACACAATGAAGGGGATTATACTGTACTGTAGTAAGAAATAAGTTATGTTGTGCGCTACTTGGGTTGTGAATGAAGAAATAAACATGATAACAGTTAAGGTATAAAGTGATATTATAAAACAGATACTAGTACATGTACTGTAGTGTACTGTAGTTTGATCATATAAATTGGAAGGATAGGGAGATTACCACCCCACTTACTTCACCTAATGCTAACCTAACCTAATACTGTATAACCTAACCTGACCTATTGCCCAGGTAAGCAATAGGGTATTTTAATCATCAGATGAAATACCTGGGGATCCATAAGTTGCGTTAGACAATTGTATACAAAATGGTACTGGAGTAAATTCAGTGCCACAAAGTTATTTTATTGGAAGGATTTACATAACTGTAAAGGTTGTAGGAGAAGGGGACAAGAGCTCAGGATTTCAGTTACACTGGAGTAATTCTCTAAGTACTGTATTATAATTATTAGACAATTTTAAGTTATTTTAGTAAAACATGAAATAAATTATATACAGTACAGTACAGTATAGTATTGGTAATATTGTATGGTTATAATTTAGCCTTATTTGCCCTTTGAGGTGTTTGGCATTTTCCTATTAAATCAACATGGCAAAGACTGGCAACCCCGCTCTACATGTTTATTATGGCAATCAATTACAACTTCAAGCATCGACAGTAAAGTTAATTTGCTTTTATTTACATTATCTGCAATCTGTCCTCAGAATTGTTTTTTGCATGTTCGGCAACACAAACCATTTTGTCATTATCTGTAAGTCAAAGTTAAAATTTACATTTTATAGTATGGTTAACGACTACCTGCTTAAGAAAGTTAAAAAGTAACGAAGAGTCTGGCAGTGTGTGGCAGGTGGTGAAGGGAGGGTGCATGAAACTGTGCGGGCGGCTGGCTGCCAGTGACCATCACGACCTCGGTGGTGAAGTGTTGTGGTTTTCTGCGCTATGGTCTTTGCCTCGCTCGCTCTTTGTAATAGCTGTTTGTAAAAACTTGTGGAGCACCGTACTTGGGGCGAGGAAGAAGTCAAGATGAGTCTTCTCAAGAAGTGCTGTTGCTGCTGCTTTGACCTACGGGCTGGTTCCTTGGCTATAGGCCTCATATCTCTCCCGGTAAGTAGATGCAATTAGGTAATTGAGTTGTATGTCGCTCACCTTGAGGTGCAAACAATGCACTCTTGACACCTCCGGTTTATTCTTACTGTCCGAAAATAACGATTTTCATTTTATTTTTTAATTATTACCAGTGAATTGTAGTTATTGTGTGTTAGGATCAACTATATATATATATATATATATATATATATATATATATATATATATATATATATATATATATATATATATATAGAGGGAGGGAGGATCAGTGGAAAGAACTTACGAGTTGATGACCCACCACAACAGGCACGAAGCAGTTCATCAAACTGGTCAAGTAACCATAGTTTCACGTATCCAAAGAGCAACTTGACTGTGTTACGATTGATGTAACTCGTGTGGTGTGTCTCACGCTAACTAACGTCTCTGGGTGGGTAGAGGACACAGTCGGCCTCAAAGGTCTATAGCGCCCGCGAAACCTTACCACCACATCCAGCCGCTTCCTGCCCTTTTCTCCCAGTTCCATTATAGAAGGCGAGGAACTCTGCCCCTCAAAGGAGTAAACTGATCCTCTGCCCGTAGAAATGTCTGTCAGTGTCGGAGAGCTAAGTCGCACCCAGTCGAGAATGATTTGCATAATCGCATACACGTTAGGTTACTGTCGCTATGACTGGTGCATTTAAATCTCCTAGAGCGACAGGCAGAGTAAGTGTCAACTGTTATTGTTCCCAGTCGCTCCCAAGTCAGGCAGGGGAACGTGGAAATAGTTTCCGCTTCTCTGTCCGTGTGTGCATCCGTCTGAGCATTTTTTTTAAACGCAACTGAGAACATAAGAAAGAAGGAAACTGTGGCGGGCATATTGGTCCATAAAAGGCAGCCCTGTTTGCACCCAACCCTTATCACTCGTACATCTGGCCAACCTGTATTTGAAGCTTCATAACGAGTTGGAATTAATGAGGTTTGGTAGTTTGTTCCACTTATTATCTACAACTGTATTCTAGCCAATGTTTACCTGTTTCACGGCTAAATCTAAAACCATTACTACGTGTTCACTCCTGGTTTGATAGTTTGAAGACCTAAATTATATCACCTTTAACCCCGAATCCTATTTATACACAACAATTCCTCGGGTGAGATCGACAATAGTATTTCACTGCCCATTTTAATAAGTTATGACTCGTTTGACTATCTACGAGGCCCCTGGACACTTTACAGTCATCTTAGTCCGGTAACAGTTACCCATCAAGTTTTTTTTGCCAAGAAACTTTATTTAAAGAAAATAAAAAGGCCAGCTATGATAAAGGATAAGGAGACTTTTCACACCAAACATACACAAGCGTGAAAAAAGGCAGGGGTTGTAAAAACACGAGACAGTTCTCCTTCTGTATAGGGTGAGGATACAGCTTGTGATTGTAACTGTTCACAGGAAGTATGTTAGCCTCAGTAGATGTAGTCACTTCCTTTAGCCTTCAAGAATTATTTATTTTTGAAAACTTTTTTATGGTAATCGCGAAATTTCACTATTGCATAACACATGCGTTGATCTGTCTCGCCACGCCCACACAGGTGTTGATCTATCTAGCCACGCCCACACAGGTGTTGATCTATCTAGCAACGCCCTCACATACGTTGACCTATCTAGCCACGCCCACATATGCGTTGATCTATCAAGCCACGCCCACACAGGTGTTGATCTATCTAGCCACGCCCACACAGGTGTTGATCTATCCTGCCACGCCCACACAGGTGTTGATCTATCCTGCCACGCCCACACAGGTGTTGATCTATCCTGCCACGCCCACACATGCGTTGACCTATCTAGCCACGCCCACACAGGTGTTATCTCTAGCCACGCCCACACAGGTGTTGATCTATCTAGCAACGCCCTCACGTGTGTTGATCTATCCTACCACGCCCACACAGGTGTTGACCTGTCTAGCCACGCCCTCACGTGTGTTGATCTATCCTGCCACGCCCACACATGCGTTGACCTATCCTGCCACGCCCACACATGCGTTGACCTGTCTAGCCACGCCCACACATGCGTTGACCTGTCTAGCCACGCCCACACAGGTGTTGACCTATCCTGCCACGCCCACACAGGTGTTGATCTCTAGCCACGCCCACACAGGTGTTGATCTCTAGCCACGCCCACACAGGTGTTGATCTCTAGCCACGCCCACACAGGTGTTGATCTCTAGCCACGCCCACACAGGTGTTGATCTCTAGTCACGCACACACAGGTGTTGATATCTCCGACTGGTTGTTTATGTAAATTGTATTGGTGAAGTGAAAGCAACGGAAATTATAACGTGGTGAGTCAAACCCTTCATCTCTCTCTCTCATCCTGGACCACAGTCACCCCCCCCCCCCCCCCGTGTATTGTGAAGAGAACATTGTTCTCTCAAAATTAGTTTATCATACTTAAATAATATTAATTACTTGAAATACAAAACCTTGCGATTTTGCTTCTGAATTCATAATAGAAAATGCATTTCCTGGAACTATTTTGGGTAATGTTATTTCAATATAAACTACACAACGAAAACCTTCTCTTGAAAGAATTCACAATGCAACCATATATTATCCCAGAATAAATAAGAATATAAACAATCGGAATGAGCCAATCTTAGTCTTAATGATACCAGTAACCTCCCCTTCCCTCCATCTCACCCCTTCCATCTCCTCTTCCTCCCCATGCCCCAGACCATTACATACTATTCTTCCCTCCCTTCAAATCTTCCCATCCCCTTCAACCCTCTAAGGACGTACACCTGCCTTGAAGTCACCGTCGCGAGGAGGTCATTCAACGGGTAGGAAATTCCTGGGAGGGATGAGAGTGAGTGAGTGTGTGAGAGACATGGTGTTGGTCACGGTGGCTGGGGGGAACATCTTGGCCAGTGGGTGCTACCTGTCCTCCTCCCCACGTGTGATTCCAATTAACACAAATAGTATACACCTGTTAAGGACCAAATGAGGCAATTAACATTTTTTTTTTCTGGAGGTGAATGATCCTTGTTGTTGTGATTGGTGGACACGTGTACAGTAGATGAAGGAGTGTTATGCTTTTCATCGTGGTGTGGGAAGTTTTTTTTTACCTCGGAAACTTTTGCGTGTAAGTTAAGTCCTTTAGAATAAGCTAACTTTATTTACTCCTTCAGTGTATGGTGGTAAATTTAGACAGTGTTAAAAGGGCGAGAAGATAGATCAAGTATATATAGATATGAGAGTGTGTAGGTGTGGGCGTGGGTGTGCACACATTACACATTAGGCAACTGAGGCGTCCTTGAGTGTGCTCAGGTGTGGGGCCAGGTGGAGGCGTGCCAGCCAAGCGTCCACTCTGTCGCTACCACTACCCTACCCTCACCCACCACACCTCTGCTCCACCACTACACCTGTACTCTACCACCATACTCACCACCACACCTCTGCTCCACCACTACACCTGTACTCTACCACCATACTCACCACCACACCTGTATTCTACCAACATACTCATCACCACACCTGTAATTCATCCACCACACTCCTCACCACACCTGCAGAACTCACAGTCCTCGTGTGGGATGCATCGTCTCAGTGTTGTCTTACAGTGAGAACCTTCCACCCATGTTTCTTGCACTCTACCAAATTAAAATAATCTAGATACAGGTAATTCCCTTGTCACATTAACATCCATAAAATACTTGTGGATTAGGTAGCTGTGATGTTAGAGTGGGGATTAGTTAGTATCACCTCGAAAGCAGATCATCTCAGGCTGCGGTCAGGGCCGGGTCAGGCAGCAACTGTACACAATACCTCCTCCACCAGGCTACTCCTACACCGGCCGTCCAACAACCACACCGGCCGTCCAACACCCACACCGGCCGTCCTACACCCACACACACCAAGGGTTCTGCTTGTCCGGTCTATTGTGTTTGTGTAGTGTTGCCGCCTTGAGTATCTCACAAGTGTTATGTTTAGTGTGTGTGAAGCTTTACATAACAAAAGCAGAGCAGGAAGCCGAGTTTGATGTTCAATCTTAAACATTCACCAGTACTTTGCCCTCGCCACACGGGGTTCTTAAACCATTTATGCATTATTTCAGACCGAATGTTTCTTTTCAGACTCCCTTAAAATCATTGCTTATTCAGACACACTATAGAATTGAATAAGAAAATATATAAAATGCCAACCTTAGCTAACCCAACCCCACCCACTGTAACCTTCCCTGCCTCGTCATACATTAGCCTAGTACAGCATAGCTTAACCTGACACACCCATCGGATCGAATTCTGGCACCGCCTACCTGTTTTACCTGATGAGAAACACAGAAGACACGCCTCGGTAACTTGTAAAATATATACCCGTTATATATGAGTTGTAGGGAGGAAGTTCGGGACGCATTGTGGAGTTGTAAAATGTTTTATATTTGTTTCTCCTCAAGGACGTTTTTATCTAGAAAAGCAAGAATTTTATGCTAACAGAGGATACAATGTGAGTTATCAAGAGGGAGTTGATTGCTGTAAACTTTATACTGTATGTAGCAAATAGTATAGAAGGGTTTGCAGGTATCAATGTTACCAGATTAGCGTTTCCGGACTGTAAGTGGACGTGACATTTTAGAGACAGTCTTGAGAAGAGATAAAGAATGGAAGGCAGATAACCACATCAAGCGTAAGCATTGTGAAGATTGGTGGCTGGTTCTAGGAAAGTAAAGAAAAGAAAAAGACGTAGAAAGAGGGAAGTTTCGTATGTACACAGTCTTGGGATCTTTGTAAGTGAGTAAGGGAGTTGTATACATCATTCTGTTACATTAGTATTAACAACAGTCTCAGAATCGAGGGAGGTTGGACTTGGAGATACGAGGCATAGATCTTACCTAAATGACGCCCTTTTTAACCATACCATACCATAACTTAGGCTCGTAATAACCTTCTCCTTTATTGGTCTATCACAGTTGTAACTTATAAGACTCGAGAGCTTCTTGTTTATATCTGCATTTGGAACCTGGAACTGCCACGAACCTGTTATTCTTGTGGATTCCCTACGAGTCTGTTGCTTTGTTTATAACCCCTTGGAACCCTTTACCTTATAATTGGAACCCATTGGAACCCGTTACTTTACCATTGGAACCCGTTACTTTATAATTAGAACCCCTTGGAACCCTTTACCCTACAAAATGAACCCTTTGGAACCCTTTACCTTACAAATGGAACTCCCTTGAAACCCTTTACCTTACAAATGGAATCCCCTGGAACCCCTTACCTTACAATTGGAATCCCTTGAAACCCCTTACCTTACAAATGGAACCCCCTGGAACCCGTTGACATATAGTTAGAACCCCTTGGAACCTACTACGCACGCTGTCTTTGAAACACCTTAGAAAGAACCTGTTTGGTAATCCTACTCGGGCCTGAGGTTAGCGTTAATACAGTGAAGTGGTTCTGTGTCGTCCTGGCAGTTGCGGAGACGAGGGGTAAGTTCAGCCACTCGAGGGAGGAGGAAATTTTTTTTTACGTGGCCTCACACTTTAGCTTTGGTGTTTTGCACTTGTTGCTTCACTCGCTCTCAGACACAGTCCCTCCCTCCACTACAGCTGTACATGTTTGATGGCTAACAAACACACACACATGCGTATATAAACTAAAACAAAAACAAAAAAACGCGCGCACTAATACACATACGAACGTGCTCTCTCTCTCTGCCCCTCTCTCTCCTTGCGATTTACTGCAATACCTCAAAATTTCTACCAACATTTCAGATTTGTTGTATGTGATTTACACTACAGTAAATTACACCCCGTCCGCGTCCCTCTTAATATAATTTTGTTAACTTTTCACCTGTACCGCGCCCCCTCTCCTCCCCTCCCTCCCTCCCATCCCCGTTCCACGTCATTACTGTGTCCTACCTCTCATTTCCCTAATGGTTCTGCTTCAGGTGGGGAGGCCTTACCACCCACCCAGGGACTACACACACACACACACACACACACACTTAGGCATACTTAACTGCTCACACTTAAGGCATTAATTTCTGTACAGCCAAGTAAATTCTACAGGAAGGTGTGAGTGAATGTAGGGCGTCATGAATAAGTTACTTATTCTCGTACGTCATCTGAGGAATGTCACATATCTAACTACAATCTTGTGACTTAATAAAAAAAAGTGCTAGGCTGCCTTTTAGGTCTGGGAATGGTTTATAAATGTTCTAGATATACCAGCCTATTCCTCGTGTTTGGGTATGTGAATGTGAGATGGGTGTAGGGGTGACGGGGATAACCTTATACTCAAGGTCACCAGAGAACAACAAACAAGTTCCTCCCTTCTCAGGTCATAAACTCCTTCCCTCACTAATGAGTCTCACAAAGAGTAACATACGTAGAATTTTTTGGTAGCTTTTTTTTTTACGGTTTGTGATTCATTCGTCCGTGTGTGTGATAACTGGCAACCCTAACTCGATAATTAAGGAAGTTCATTCAGGTTTTAAATTAGTGTATCCGTTATATTGCGTTTCCTCCTATTGTCAGTTGAATAATAATGTCAATTCCGCTTCTCATCTTGTCATAATTTGTAATGTGGAATTGTAACAGTTTAGAATTTGAACTTTCACAGTCATAAAAAACTGGTGTTAAATAAATAATCAAGACGACAAAGAACTGTTCTGAACAAATTAAATTAGGTGTGGCGTTTCTCGAGTTTATTTCAAGTTTACTATTCAAGAAATGCTTCCAGTTGTAAAATTTGTTCATCTTATTAACGTTAAAGGGACAAAGGCCAGAAGTAGTGGCAGCTGGGGCGTTAAAACCAACAACTCTACCCTGTGTTAGTCAAAGGCGAGCGTTCAGTTGATGTCATCAGTTTTGCGATCCTTTATTGTTTATACGAGTAACAGGAGGGAGGAGTCGGTCGAAGGTGTCACTCCCTCAACGAATGTCTCGGTTTATCTCTCTCCACCTGGTCACTCATCCTTCACAAGCTTGTCATATAGATTTAAAAGATTATGTTAAATTAGGTTGGCAACAGATGAATGTTATTTATGTTTTCATTGTTATTTGTTTTCGTCTTTTTAGGTAAGTGATGCTCGTGGTTTGGGTGTCCAAGAGCGTAAGTAAACACAGCCAGCGTTGATGGGTACACACAGTGCTATAGTCATTATAAATAGTTACCTTGGGAGTAGGCACAGAATTTCACTGATTTTATGGTGGACAATAATTTTACCGTGTGGGGATGAAACTCAAGCGTGATGAACCCACACTTGTGATGATTCAGTGTACACCAGCTCATACATAATACTAAATACAGTAGAGGCTGTAGTATGCGGGTTTGGGGGTACTCAGACCATGGGGTGGGGGGGGGGTACAACCAGCATGCCGGGCCAACAATTCGTGCCTTATAAGCCTCGGGCACTATACCACCTGATGTTGTCAACCTTGGCCGAGACCACACTTGCTTTCGCTTAGTTTATCGTCAATGCCTATATGTATTTTACCAAGATATTCCTGCCATCATCCAGACTCAAAGACATAATTTTAGTGAGTTTTGAATTTGTAGACATAACTATACTTGGTTAAATTATCATGGAATATTTCGTTTTTGTATTTTTGTTTTACCGGATAAAATAGCGACCGATATTGTGTATACCTGTACATCTGCCTTTACGCTTGGCTGTAGATGAGGATAATAAGTACTGTATTGAAAGATGCAGGGAAATTGAAGCTAAATTACTGTATAAAAGTAATAGAGGATATTAAAGATAACCCCACCGTATAAAAGTGATGGAACGAACCACCCCAAATGTGTGTGTCGGAAGTTGGTGCTAACGAATTAACTCGCCATGAAGGAAATTGAGTTTAATATACCGTGTAAAAGGTGATGGAGGTAATTTAAGCTTGTTCATGTATTTGTCATGAAGGATGTGATGGGAGGAAGTAGGGGGCCCCTATGTCTATTGTTAACATGTCACACTTCGTTAACTAGGCTGTAAGTAAGTCACTTTTGTCCTTCATACAGTCTAAACCATTTCCTTTCACATCTGCTGTATTTAGTGGTCAATAAACATGTAGAACAGTTTTATCTAATAGATGAGTCTTGGTTGTTATTTAATCCTTATGAATTCTGCTGTTTTATAATGTATGCATATGTGTGTTTCTTGAAGGGCATACTATCAGTTATTTTAAGTCATAAGGATATGATAGTCTCGGTTATATTGTTATTAATGTCTTTTTTTATGACTTATCCTCATGCATGTGTGTAGAAATATCCCACCTTGTGTTTGTGGAACTCTTCTTGACATTTTCTTATACTTCGTCTCTTCACAGCCTCTCATGTCAATACACTGTCAAATCTCCCTGTCCTTTCCCTCTATATTTGCCCATGTTATATAACTTTTCCCATTGTTTACTAAATATTGATGATGGTGGTTGGTGGGGAGAGAACGTGGGTGTTAATTGGACTAAGTATACAGGTTCTTTGACGCGTAAACTGTTTAGGTTGTGCGGTATTTGTGGTTTGTTGTTTATGTTGTGTTGTCCAGCGCCTCTCTGGTGGTCTGCGGCTTAACCAGAGAAGCTGAGGGTTTTCAAGAATGCATTTGCGGTTGTAAATGCATTAAATAGTATAATAGATCCAGTAGTCACACATTTAAACAGTATAGCTTTATTTTGGTATTTGTGGTTGTATATTGCCAGTGAAATTGTGCGTAAAGAGTGGAAGACATTACTGGTGAGCTTGCAGACACTCGGCTAGATGATTCACGTCACGCTTCGTTACATGTTAAGTTTACCCAAGGATAAGAGTTTTAGAGCCCTTGAGTTTACCGACCTTTGTTGTTACTTGCTATTTAAATAACACAATATTTTAGATCTTACTTAGTTTACATCATAATTAGGATGAGTATGTTCTTTTCTTGCACGCCCAAATTTTCGAATGTTGCTTCCTCCAGATTCTACACACAAGCTGACGTATTCGACAAGTCATCACCATACGTTATATAATAGGTTATGATGATCAATATAAACAATTTACTGAATTACACATAGTATATTAGTCACATTAAGAGGCTAGGATGTGACACTTGAATGTGGGAGGGTGTGACGTGTTTGAGGCTCCAGTGATGTGGTTGGTGGTTGTCCGCATAACATTAATACCACCACCACCCACACTCACGCAACTGCACCGTACTGTACTTGTCCTTTCTCCAGCCTAGCTTATTTACCTCCAGATCACCCGAAGAATCTCCACCCTAACGCTATTTGAGGGTATTAAGCTAGGTTAGTGTTAGGGTTAGTTAATCTTGAGGTGAAATACGCTAGGATGGATATTCTTCAGGTGATCTCAGACGTATCAAAAAGTATTGCGTTGAGATCATTTCCCCTATATCTGGTTTGGATCCGCGAACAGTTTATTACTTCCGCTCCGGAGGCAGACAGACAATTGTGTTTACCTCGTCTGTATCTGCGTGTTTGTCTGTACGTGTTTATGTGAGCGAAGAATACAAAATCCTATTGACTAGTTTTAATTAGGATTTGACGGATTACCTGAACATTAACCCCCAAGCTGATTTTACCTAAAGATTAACCACCTAAACTTAACCAATCTTAGCCTCCCATCTGGTTAGTGTTTGGGTATTTTAATAATCAGATGAAATAAACTGGGGGGGATAATCTTCAGGTGATCCAAATTACCATAGTTTAGGGGGAAAGAGGTCATAGTTCACGGTCAAAGTTAAGTGGTACGAGGAATTAGAGGATGGTTAAGCAAGCAAGCAAGCAGACAGATGCGACTCTTCACCCCCTGCTATCTGTCTGGTCAGTGGCGGAGTTAATAATATACTCGTCCTCCCCAGCCACCTCGCTTCAACGTCAAGATGGGTTCTTAAAGCGTTCACTGCTTCTTGCTCACTCCTCTGGGTTGACTAAGTAAGGCGGTCAGTGGCCCTTGTGTCTGTGAAAGTAAAGTTATGCAGTATATGTATCAAAGTATGTATGTATGTATGTATGTATGTATGTATGTATTCAACAAGACAACCAACCATTTACAGCTGCTGTGATTCTTACGCCCAAAAGTTTAAAGCTTAAGATCATAACTGAATAAGGCAATATTTGGTGGTGTGGGTTGGCATTGTGTTCGAGTGCTCTCTCTCTCTCATTTAGCCGGGTTTAGAGGCAATAAGGCTGCCGTTTGGAGGGTGTTACTGACAAGTGCCTGTCATCAAGCGCACGTCACACCCACCCCCTGACGCACCGCTCTAAACACCATTTACAGTAAAAGTCTTTAAACCGAATACTTAAATCGCTGGAGTTCATAATATTTGATAACTTTAGAAGAGGAATAATTTAAATATATCGATACGTTATACAAAATGGGTGAACGAAGAGAGTAATTAGCTGTAGTGTTTTGTTAAGAGGTTTAATAGAGAGCTTCCTGGACTATGTGAACTGGTGTTATCAGCGAGGCTCCGACCACACCCACCACCTGGCACACTTCCCGCCGTCTACACACACGACCTCTCTTCCCCCCCGCCCCCTCACCCCATTCACCTTACCTCCACCCCCTCACCCCTTCACCTTACCTCCACCCCAACCCGCCCTTACACGACCCCACCCAAATGCCACACACACACACACCAAAGAGAACATCAACCTCGTCCAGATGACACCACACACTCACTAACTACTAAGTAAATATACAAATTCCCCTAGATAGAAAGGTAGGCGGTAAACACTATATATTTTTTATAAAGGTTATCTCAAAAAAATACCTTCCTACGTCACATCCGCTGAGTCATGGTCAAGTGGGCGCTGGACAGATGAGTTTCGCGCCATATTTAGTCGACTCTGTGATTGGTTGTCAGCGTGAGTGTTATAATATCCTCTCTCTCTCTCCTTCCTCATCTCACATTTCTCTCACTCTCTCTCACCTTTGAATACAATAAAGGTTCCAATTACATCTAGTGCTCGTGGTGTGTAATTAATATGCCCTCTGTGGTGGTTCGGTGGTTAGTGTAGGTCATTAGGTCATGTTCTAAGAAGGGCTAACGAGATGATTAAACCTAAACTAGAGGTCACTGTAACATCAGAACGGAAAACAAACTAACTGACACACATTGCATGACATAGTTAACGTATATGTAAATTTTGTTGTTGTAATCTATTGCGTTAACCTGAATATTAATGGATACAACGTTAAACTGAATACTGCTCATCTTAGTCACCTGCATATATGGTATTATTAGGTAGAGGCAGGTGTAGACAGGTGTAGCGGTGGTGGTGTAAGGTAGAGGCAGGTGTAGACAGGTGTAGCGGTGGTGGTGTAAGGTAGAGGCAGGTGTAGACAGGTGTAGCGGTGGTGGTGTAAGGTAGAGGCAGGTGTAGACAGGTGTAGCGGTGGTGGTGTAAGGTAGAGGCAGGTGTAGACAGGTGTAGCGGTGGTGGTGTAAGGTAGAGGCAGGTGTAGACAGGTGTAGCGGTGGTGGTGTAAGGTAGAGGCAGGTGTAGACAGGTGTAGCGGTGGTGGTGTAAGGTAGGTGTTGAGTGTAGACAGGTGTAGCGGTGGTGGTGTAAGGTAGAGGTAGGTGTAGACAGGTGTAGCGGTGGTGGTGTAAGGTAGAGGTAGGTGTAGACAGGTGTAGTGGTGGTGGTGTAAGGTAGAGGCAGGTGTAGACAGGTGTAGCGGTGGTGGTGTAAGGTAGAGGCAGGTGTAGACAGGTGTAGCGGTGGTGGTGTAAGGTAGAGGTAGGTGTAGACAGGTGTAGCGGTGGTGGTGTAAGGTAGAGGCAGGTGTAGACAGGTGTAGCGGTGGTGGTGTAAGGTAGAGGCAGGTGTAGACAGGTGTAGCGGTGGTGGTGTAAGGTAGAGGCAGGTGTAGACAGGTGTAGCGGTGGTGGTGTAAGGTAGAGGCAGGTGCAGACAGAGGCGGCGACTATGATGGATGAGATAGGAATGGGGGAACATCTCTCTGCCAGGATTTTTTTATAGATAGGCATATGTACATTTGTGTGTGTGTGTGTTTGTGTGTTGGTTGTATTTTCCTGTTTTGGGGGAGAATTCACAAGACTGAGGGTGTGGGGAAGTCTTATAATGAGTGGGTTGGCGTGGAAGAGAGTGGGCGTAGGTAAGTGGGTGAGTGTGTGAGGGACGGGTGTGAGTGTGTGAGGACGGGTGTGAGTGGGTACGAGGAGGAGGAGGAAGTGATGAGTGTGGGTGGCCCTTGTACGTCACCCTCACGCCAGCAGGTCTTAGCCGCCCTGTGACCTCATGAAGAATAGGAACCCTCGTTAACCTCACCTAACCTAACCCCTATTTAGTGTTAGGGTGTTTTATTATCAAGTTAAATAAGCTGGGGTTCGTAATCCTCATGAGATCCTACGTGTGTGTGTGTGTGTGTGTGTGTGTGTGTGTGTTTTCGGTTGCGTGAAGGCGTGCATGGTCAGGATGGTGTGAAGTTTGTCTCATATCTGGATATTTCAGTCAGTCGTCACAGCTGCGACTGGTGGGGTTCACTCTGCCAGTTGTGTTACTTGGTGGGCGCTGCCACCTCTGTGTGACCTTCCGTGATGAAAGTGCCTCACCGCCCCACGCCAGACTCGTCGCCACGTTTGACCCCATAACCTCAGCTCAAGCTCTCACCTGTCAGCTCATTATGTCTTTACCTGCCTGTTTCTTACTTAGTAACATTTAGATCGGAAGTTTGAGTCTGTTATTTTTATCAAGATGAAAAAAAAATAATTGGTGTGATGTTGGTAGGAGGAAGATTGTGGCGACCAGCACCCACCTGGCCACAGCTGAGTAGTGAAAGTGACTGACCCTCACACCCACACTCTCGACCCTTAGTAGCTGGTTCTTTACCTCTTGATATATTACTGATGTCTAGTGTTGATAAAAAATACTAATAATATAAGGGTTGGGAAATGTCCACGAGGGTCGGGGATCATAGGGCGGTGACTGGTAAATCACGAGCCTGTATGGTGGAGCCCTCGCCTGGGGTCACCTCTGCCTCTTCTTCTCTCCCTGTGTACTGTTGTTCTGGCTTCCACTCCCTTAATGCATGAGTCATAAAGGCAAGCATGAACTTAGCATGCTTCCCAGTTGGGCACTGTAAACGCCTTTGCGCTTCACCTTGCACAGGATGTAAGGGGGTGTCCAATAAACTAGCACCCTCCGGGGCAATCTGTCTGTGTACTGTTGTTCACGAAGCCCACGAGTTCCGTGTGTGTGAGGGGGGGGGGGGGGGGTGGTCATAACTTTTTCACACGGTAAGAAACACAACACCTACACTGTAAACATGTCGAGGATGATTATGTGAAGTTCTCTTAGTTGTTTACCTCCGTTGTGTTGACTGTTAAACAATAGCAGGTCTTCTTCCTATGGGTATTGGCGGGTCTCCAGGTTATTAATACAACAGGGGGTCGTCTCGGCGCTTCCTATCTTGGGTGTTATCAGCAGCACTCACCAGCCCCTTCCTCTGGTGGAGTTGAAGAACATAGTCAACACATTCAGGACATCAAAGTGAGAATTTGAAGCTTGGAGTAAAGGGGAAGGAGGAAGTTGACGGAAAGTGTCACAAGTCACGACACTGGCGGTAGAGGGCTAGGCTGGTGGTGCCCCCCCCCCCCCCCCCACACACACACAGGCTGTACTTGTCATAATACATCACCTCTTGTATACATCCATACATGGTGACAGTCTATGTATGAGTGCATTGGTATATCGTGTCAAGTATCATTCACTTCCTAAGTTTGTTGATCCTGTTTCATCCTTGAGCTGTGTTATATCTCGCCTCACTCGCTCCCTGGTGGCCTGCGCTGTAACACAAACCCAGGAAACCGAAAAATTACGACATCTTCCCAATTTTGACCCTGTGGCAGAACCTGAAGAATTTGGTATCATAATAATGTGTAATGTAATGGATGTTAATGTTCAGTTCATTCATGGCACTCAATTTCCATCTGATTTCCACAATACCTTGGCTATGATGACTCTCTTGATATAGTCTTTGCGCTAGATCATATATTGGTCCCACATGAGGTTTGCAAAATTTAGGGGTTTTATTAAAGATCAAGTTATGTTTATGGTGTTGTTTTGATAGAATGCCTCAGTAATAAATAGAATATTAAATAATGCAACATAGACACGTGTAGTAGAACATATGTTAAGAAAAGACCACGACCAGCTCTCGTCCCCCTCAGCAACACACAGCTCCCACCTACCCACCCGCCCGCCCGCCCACCCGCCTGCCCACCCTCCCAGGTTGAAACTCCTGTGATTTACATATGAAGAGTAAAACAAGACTGGTTATGAATATCCTCCATTTTTTTTGCCCCCCCCCCCCCCCCCCCCCTCAGAGACCGTCGTTCACTGTACTTGTTGGGACCTAAAAGATACGTACCAGACTCCAGAATGACAAACAACATTATTTTTTTTTCTTGATAGTTGAATTCTATTTTTTGTTTGTGGTGAAATATTGTTTGTATGGGATTGTTCTCTAAGGTGAGGTAGGGTAATGTATATCTCTCCTTTGTCGGATGGAGTCAAGGCTGTACTGTAGGTTGAATTTTTTTTTTTTTTTTTTCAGGAATCTCTCTCTGATATTTTGTTGAGTTTTGTTAACATAAAGACCATGTGGAATAAAGTTACTTGCTCTTATTATGGAGAAAAGTTACTTATTCCTCTGATAATATGGAGAAAAGTTAATTATTTCTCTTAAATTATGAAGAAAGTTACTTATTACTCTTATATTATGAAGAAAAGTTACTTATTCCTCTTAAGTTATGAAGAAAAGCTACTTACTCTTAAATTATGGAGAAATTTACTTATTCCTCGCTACTTGGCTTATATCTACCCCAGCAGGATAGCCGCGACCCTCCCCCACCTTTATCACTTTCTTCCCGTCCCCCAGACCACCATGGCAAGGCAGTGGTACCCTTGAGATAAGTAAATCCCTGCAATTTAACCCTGAAATTTATTGAGAGCTCTTGGGCCAGACCTTCCCTATTAGCGGGGACGTGTCATAAATCTCACGGTCCTCACCTCCTATATTCTGTTTACATTAGCGATACTGGAGGACTATATTATATAATCCATGATATAAACTGTGCCGATGAACACCCATAGCAATCACCGAGGGAGGGGGAGGTGATTGGGGGTGATTTAAGGTAGTTATGGTGGTAGTTTGGTGGATATCCTGTTAAAAGTGGTGGTTTGGGAGAGGAGATGGGGGGAGGTGCTTTATGGTTGGTGTGGGGAAGAGAGCGTTACGACATGGTGGTTGGGTGGGATGGGCAGAGGGACGTTAAGGAAGGGAGAGGAGGTTAGTGGGTAGGGAGTGGTGGGAAGGTGGATAGAAAGGATGGGGGAGGTATGAAAGATAGGGGAAAGCGAGGGGAAATTGGAGAGGGTGAGAGAAAAAATAGGCAAAAGTTAATAAGATATTCATATAATTTAGAAACGTCTCAGGATTCTTCACACACACACATACCTATAAGCCCAGCATGCGGCCAATTTAGTCAAGGTGTAGATCTCTCGCCAGCCAGGATGTAGCGCCACTTCAAGACACACACACTTTAATAACACTATACGGCTTGGGTGGTCGGACTCGAGGAAACGTGTGAAAGTCTCTCTCTCTCTCTCTCTCTCTCTCTCTCTCTCTCTCTCTCTCTCTCTCTCTCATCCTTGGGCCATCACTGCTACTGATAAACGTTTCCGCTACATTTTCGTGATGGATTCGAACTGTAATCTGTTTTTATGATTATATTTTCCCGGCTAATTAAGCGGCTATGTAGCGCTTTCACGTCGTCAGCTGGCTGCGTTTCTTGGCTTTAAATCGTGGGTAATTAATTTTCATGTATTCGTATGGGCGGGAAAAGTATCATATGTTATTATTTATTTTATTGTGTAACTACTACTACTACTCTTGTTACCCGAGTGGGGACGTAACGATGGTGTCAACTGTCCCGGGACTACTCAGGAATGATGATGTGTTGTTGTTACGTCACTATTAATGTAGGAGTCCATGACGTCAGGCGTTTTAACGAGTACACACGAACCCTCGGATTTTTTAAGGTCGCATTCTGATAAAAAAGGATGTGCCCTTTTGTGCATTATTGCCACGTCTTTAGAAACTCTCAGTGAAGTGTTGTGATGTTATACGGAGAAGGTTATAACGAAGAACATTTTGTTATTGTGATCATGTTATATTACGTTGTCGAGTGACCGGAGTTCGTCGTAACAACAAGCGTAGCAACAGGCTCGCCCTAGTGCGTATGTCATGACGTCACTGACACATGGCGGGCAGGCGGGCAACACCTAAGTTCATAATGGTATGTAAGATGACCTCCTCCTACAGGATGTGGGAACGTAACTGCAGCAGGAGGAGAAAATAATAATGTGAACATATGGCCCATGATAACTACTACCCACACCCACGTGGAAGTGACATATATACTGTAGAGGTGGTTGATCGTGGTGGAGGATGTAGGTAGATAGATAGATAGATAGATGTATGGTGAGAAAAAAAGGCGCGCACCAGATAATGTAAACACTACTTCAGGAGCTAAGAGCTACACCTCAAACAAATATAAATCTCACTTGACCGATACAGGGCCGCTACCCTCACACGTCACCACAACGATCTCAAAAAACGAAAAGCTATATTTTTTCTTATCACTGGAAATGCGAGAACTGTAGCGTCTTAGTGGAATTTTGATATTTTTTTTTTTGTCTGAGTAAAATTTTAATCCAGATAAGGTTGATGTTTGACTTAAGAATCTTTGATGGAAGTTCTAGTGTCGAAGTGTTATTGTTAGGTTCAGGATGTACAGCAAGGTTCCCACACTCCCGGGTCATGGGGTAGTAGAGCAGGTCTGTTGAACCCACTTGAAAACTCTCTAAATTGATTTTAAGCCTTTGCGAACGATGGTTTAAACTTTAACCATTTGAGGACAATGGTGTTTAAACCTTTAAGGGCGATGGTTTAACCCTTTGAGGACGATGATTTAACACTTTAGTACTCAATCGTTGAAATAATTTAGATCAGCCAGAGCTTCACGGTCAGTTCATTGATCTGGTTTTAGTAGTGTGTCAGCGAGCGTCTTTAGCCAAGCTTCAGACCCAAGCCCCGAGGGTCAGAACTCCCCAGGGAAGGAGGGAGGGAGAGAGGGAGGAGGTGGGGGGCAGTGAACTTCCGGTACGTCTCTCTCTCTCTCTCTCTCTCTCTCTCTCTCTCTCTCTCTCTCTCTCTCTCTCTCTCAGAGGCTTGTGTCCTGAATGCCATGTGTAAGAGAGGGAGTTTTTGAGACGCTGACAAGGACCCGGGAAGCCAAAAGGATTTATTCACTGTATCTCCAAGACTGACATAAGAGAACAGGTGATTGTTGAAGCGAGGAACCTGCTGGTGGTGGTGGCCGTTGCGTCGTCAGGGCTTCCTCCTGTAGAAGCTAGTAACCTGATCCATCGTCATCACCCCCACGATATACAGGGTACATGTTCCTCTCTGGTGCTCCTGCCCACCTAACCCTAACTTGGGTATTTTTTATTTTATTTTTTATTAAGTTTTTTTAGATTTCGGGATCTGATTTCAATATTAGTTAACCGTTTTAATCTCCTTAGGTGTACTGTTACGGTGTATGTATGTATGTATGTATGTATGAAGTGACTTTATTGAGTCTATACCTGATTTGATGTGTGATTGTGACTCGTTTCTGTGGATTGTATTATGTAACCCAGTGTGTGTACCTGTGGTGAGTATATCCGAATACAACAACAACAACAACACACACACACACACACACACACACACACACACAGCTCCACAAGTGTTGCATAATGGTCCTGGGTCCCTCCTGTTAGTGGCACTGTTGTTGATTTGTTTCTTCTTCTTCTCCTCCCACGACGAGGAACTCAGGTATGCGTTCTGAGACAAATTAAAACCACCATCTCCATCATTTTTCCTCCCTCCCTCACCTCCCTCTCTCTCTCACCCTCTCTTACCCTCCCTCTCTCCCTCACCTCACCCCACCCTCTCTCACCCCCCTCTCTCCCTCACCTCTCACCCTCCCCCCCACCTTCCCTCCCCCCTACACTATATAGTCGTCTTGTGGTGGCTCCTCTGGCCTTCTGGACGTCTTGTAGTCATTCTCACACACCATAAACACCACAGCGAGAGAGAGAGAGGGGGGGGGATTGTCCACTCAAACGCCAACGCTGAGCGCACACACACACAGCTGCACACACACACACACACACACACACAGCTGCACGCAAGTGGTAATAGGGACCAACCTCCATGCCTCGCCCTTCATATATGCATCCACACAACTACGCAGCCACAGCCACCCTCCCTGACAACCACTCATGACAATAGTTGATGATTCTAATGACAACAACAATGAAAGTAAATGATAATTGCAGTAATAATAATAACAACAGCAGTAATAATAATACCAACAAAATAATAAGAATAACAATAATAACAACATCAACAACAATAATAACAATAACAACACTAATAACAACAACAATAACAACAACAATAACAACAACAATAACAACAACAATAACAACAACAATAACAATAATAAAAACAACAATAGCAACAACAACAACAATAATAATAACGCTACCAAGCAGGAGTCAATAAGAGAAATGAACTCTGTTCCCTCTCGATTATTTCACAAGAACTGTATACGAACACAAGAGCTGGCAGGGGAGGCGGACAAAGGAGGAGGAGGTAGTGATCTCACATTTCCTGCAGCAGATGATTCATACTACCTACCTACTGTCTACACCCACCCCTCCCTCACCACCATACTCAGCACACACCACCCTTCACACTCACCTCTCACCACCACCCCTCACACTCACCTCTCACCACCACCCCTCACACTCACCTCTCACCACCACCCCTCACACTCACCTCTCACCACCACCCCTCACACTCGCCTCTCACCACCACCCCTCACACTCACCTCTCACCACCACCCCTCACACTCACCTCTCACCACCACCCCTCACACTCGCCTCTCACCACCACCCCTCACACTCGCCTCTCACCACCACCCCTCACACTCACCTCTCACCACCACCCCTCACACTCACCTCTCACCACCACCCCTCACACTCACCTCTCACCACCACCCCTCACACTCACCTCTCACCACCACCCCTCACACTCACCTCTCACCACCACCCCTCACACTCACCTCTCACCACCACCCCTCACACTCACCTCTCACCACCACCCCTCACCCCTTACCTGTACTACTTCGTGTTATCTTAACTGTACTGACTTTCTTGAATGATGCATGATGGTGGAACAGATGACGGTGTTGGTGAGGTAATGGGGCGAAAGTTTTCCTCTCTCTCTCTCTCTCTCTCTCTCTCTCTCTCTCTCTCTCTCTCTCTCTCTCTCTCTCTCTCTCTCTCTCTCTCTCTCTCTCTCTCACAGTCTCGCAGTATGTATGGTTATCTGCTTCTGGTGTGTGTGTGTGTGTAGGCTTGAGTGAGTGAGAGGGGACGCAAGGCTCTCTATCTGCCAAGCTGTCGGGATCCACCTTCTGCAGCGCCTCACAGCTCCCCCTGGACCTGCTGCACCCCACATGTACCTCTTCTGTACGGCCCTCCCTCAACACACACACACACACACTCCAAGGATTATATATATTTTTTTTAGATTGCCCCCGAGGGGGCTAGTTTATTGGGCACCCCCTTACATCCTGTGCAAGGTGAAGCGCAGAAGCGTTTACAGCGCCCATATGGGAAGCATGCGGAGTTCATGCTTGCCTTCATAACTTATGCATTAAGGGCGTAAAAGCCTGAAGGGTCATGGGTTTTGTCAGCAAGTTACATAAGGTGACAGAATGATGAGTGCGTGGGCGGAAATTTCCGGTACAATTTATCTGTTTATGGCAAAGCGTGGCAGGTCCCTAATAGTGTCAAGTGCCAGGCCATAGGCATTGACAGTATTGAGGGACATACCTTTTAGTGTGATTGTGATGGCGCGCACGTCGGTAGTGTCGGCTTCAAGGGGGACGTCGAGAGGTTGGTAGGGGACGTCCTTCTTGGCGATACCCACGTACTCAAGGGGCACTGACCTATGGCTGGAACGTCGACCTACCGTGTGTATGTATGTGTGTGTTGATCTTCAGGTGATCCCGTTTACCTGGTGCAACTTGGCGTGACCTTTAGCTCAGCTCACCAGAATGAAAGGTCTCAGTTACACAGTATTAACTCACCTTACACAATATATCTTGTATTAATCTCTCATTTATCAACATCACAACAATACACAAATGTTTTAATTAATGATATATATTGCATTATCTGTTTGGATTTATTATACAGTATATGATAATCATTAAGACTATAATTAGGTTCATTTAAGATCTTTTAACTTCGTGAGAAAATTTGTAAAATGCCGAATCGAGATTGAAACTCATGGTTAAATTTTACGTACTTTGTGATTTCTGAAAAGTTTGTTAATATTGTTGTTAGAAAATTCTTGAGCGGTTAGAGTCCAGATTATCAGGACCCCGAGTACATCCAGTGCTGTGAACCCGGTGATGCAGCCTCGACGCCTCACTCAGCGGTTTGCTCAACATAGCCTTGATGCCCACACAGGCTGGGCACTGGAGGGGAGGGGGGGGGGAGGATGTGGAAATCTAATTGGATCACTTGAATATTAGCCCCCTAGCTTATTTTACCTGGAGATTAACCGCTTTAATATTAACCTAACTTAACTTAATTAACCTGACATATTGGAAGTGTATTAGCTGTTAACAGTTTTGTTTTATTTATTTAAGAAGAAAGCTTTGTGTTGTCACCTTAAGATCACCTCGCTGTCTTCCTCATCACGGGAGAGAAGTCACTATAAACACACACTCACTCTGGCCACCATCGTCTCTCCGACGAGTGGCCGTGTTAGAGCCTCGCACAAAGTTATGTGAACTTCGCCTCTGTCTGGAATCTTAATTATCGTTGAGGGTCAATGAGTGTACTGTTAACCTGTAAAATACTGTTTTAAGTACGATTTTTGACTGACTGTAAGTACCGTTGGTGAGGTGCAGCGTGAGGTACACAGGTACTGTGATAGCTGTGGGTCCGGGGTCAAAGCCCTGGAGGGAGAGAGGGGAGGGGAGGCTTGTCGCGTACGTACAGAAACAGAAAATGGGTCTTCTCTCACGACATCTGCTGTACCTTCCATGATATACTGAAGTGCTACGTCCAAACTCACCTTATACAGATCACTTAGATAATAATGACATTTTAAAATATAACCACAGACAGGATGACGCTAATTTATCACTGTCCGCTGCGATTTTCCCGTTTTATCTTTACTGGCACGCGACAGAGGGAGCTGGCACACTAAGGAGTACAAAATTACCCCTCGCGCCCTCTTTAATAGTGACATCAGAGTGCTGGGTGTAGGGTAGGGAGGGAGGCAGTAGTAGTTGGCACACTCCCATTGGTCCGGGTTGGCACTCTCTGACAGCACCCCTCTCACGGATCAGCTGCAGCCTCCCCCCATTTTCCCTTCCCTCCTCCACGGGCTCCACCTCCTCCTGCGGCCCCACACTACTCAGTACTCACCTCCCGCACCACTGCTCAGTGAGTGGCCGGCCTCTCATTACTGCATCTGTGTATGTGTTGAGATGCTGTCCTTAAATCACTCTCCCCTTCTACCCTTTTGTTATTGTTTGTAGTCTCTCTCTCTCTCTCTCTCTCATATCATTTACTACAGCCACCACCATCACAGTTCCTCTCGGCGTCCTAAGGGGGTAGTCTCTGGCATCTTATTGTTATTTAGTTGTCGGTAGAGGGCGAGGCGGTGGTAACCCTGCTACCTCTTACTACAGCTGGGGCGCCAAAACAAACACGGGGGCCTCGTTCACAGCAGACGTTTCATGTTAGGGTTTGTGTTTTTTTTCCCGCGTCCTCTTGGGATTCCTTCTGGGTTATAATTTATTCGTTTGTCTCAGATCGTTGTCATCACACTCACACACCCCATGTTGACGCAGGTGGGCGCTTCATGTCGTTGGTGATAAGGTTTCCACTGTGTAGCGAGTCCCCTTGTTCTTATTTTCTTAACTGAATACATATTACTGAAATAAGAATGTATTACCAACTCACTGAACCAATAACTATGCTCTGTAGATAGTTTTAATTTTTAATATTTTACAAATTAATTTAACTGTACATTTTTTCATCTTTGTCCAATTCGTAAAACTAACGAAAATATTTTATTCTTTGCAGGTGAGTTAGCAGAGGAGTGAGTGAGCGTTTGATGGGTAGGTCAGGGCAGAGAGAGAGATGTTGTTGAGTGGTGTTGTTATGGTAACGCAGCCACTGGTACTGGCGGTGGTGGTGGTGGTGTGGAGCAACGCTGACCCCAGAGGCAAGATTTTGTTGCTTGACATAACAGGAAGTTCACATCTGAGTTTGTTGCTAGAATCGCGTAGGGGAGTCGGCCACACTTGAATGGTAGACTACTATTACGACTACCACATTGTAGTACTGTTGTTAAGTACCACTGTTGAGCATGAGCATCAAGTACCACTAGAGTACTACCTTAAAGTATCACCATAAAAGACCGCCATTGAGTACTTACCATCATATACCACTCGAGCATTAACGATTAAGTACCACTAAAGTACTACCACCAAGTACCACTCCAGTACACCATAAGACCTGGTCGAGTATGGTACTGTTATCAAATGCCGGGACCAACTTTCGAAATAGCATCTGAACCCGTGTTGTGTGTTTACCTACTGATACCGAGCGCTGAATTTTTGGCGGGAAAATAGTAGCAGCTATGATATTAATTACTTGAGTTTTTATTTATATTTTAAATATTTATAGAAGGAATTAGTCTATTTTTTTGTAGTATATTTATTGTTTTGTTGGATGAAGTAAAAGAGTAGTAAGGTGTCGAGAGGAAGCTAAAAATGTCGGAAGATATGCGCGGTATTGTAGTGTGTGTCAGGTCTCCCGCCATCTGCATTCTTCTACCACCAGGGCAAAACTGTAGGGAATCTCCAGCATTTTTTTTTTTTGTCGACCATTACTGAAATGAATGGTCGGTTACTCACTCCCTTACGCACTCATTCCTCACCTGTTTCTACTTAGATGCTATTTGGTCTAGCTGTTGAGAAAGTATCAATTTATATATTTACACCTGAAAATCCACTATGGAGGCTGTAGTGTATTTATGTCGACAATTTTCCTAGAATGTGGTACAAGAATTTAGAATAATGCCCGAGGATATGAAGTGGTGGTGATGGGAACTATTACAAGGGGCGTGTTGTTAGGTTGTGTGTGTGGTGTTGATGTCAGCGGTGTACTGATGATGAATGAGCTCAACACAACACAGGGTTAGGTATTACGGCCACTTGCTGTTGCTACACACACACACACGCACTTGATCTCCCGTCCAAGTGCGTGCATGATGTAATGACCAAGTTGATGGCCGTTTCGTAATGATGAAATAAGTTCCGAGAGTTCCTTATATTGTATGTATCTTGGAAAGCTATTGTTTAAGAATGACATTTCCGTTTTCCGTGTTCTTGTTGTGCCTTTGAGTGAAAAAAAAACTCACTACTGAAGACCACGGTGTTTGTGGGTCAGTCTTCACAGCCTTCAACACGTATAAGGGTGTAAACAAACCACAACACGCATCAGCTGGTTCCGCTTTCCTCTTTATGTTTCTCAGAACCCATTATGTTGCTCCTGCAGGTGGAACTAATGGTGAATGACGAGCAAGCAAAAATGAGGGCGTTTTCCTGGATGTTATGCATGACGGCACCTGAGCAGGGGGATGTATAACACCCAATTGTTCTTGTGGTTTTCAGATGTGGGACAGACATCATGACTTGTGTTTCTCTTACGCTTTAGGGAATGAATGTTTTGTTTTTGTAGACGACCATAAAAACTTGGTCCATCAGTAGGTCGTGTTATTGTCAACTGGTCGACAAATATGGAGACTTGACTCAATCAATGCTAAACTACTTTCGTTTGCATCTTACATTCTTCGGGTGTATAAAATTTCCATATGATCGTCGATTTGTTTTTTCGCGTCGGGGTCCGAACATAAATGGAGTAGCTGACACTCCACTGCGCACCTCACACCTCCTTCTCTCCCGTGATTCCTGCCTGGTTTATGAAGCATCACCACAACCACTCACAAGACCTGCCTGGTTTATGAAGCATCACCACAACCACTCACAAGACCTGCCTGGTTTATGAGGCATCACCACAACCACTCACAAGACCTGCCTGGTTTATGAGGCATCACCACAACCACTCACAAGACCTGCCTGGTTTATGAAGCATCACCACAACCACTCACAAGACCTGCCTGGCTTATGAGGCATCTCCACAACCACTCACAAGACCTGCCTGGTTTATGAGGCATCACCACAACCACTCTCAAGTCCTGCCTGTTGTAAACGTCATCACCACAACCTCAATTGTACCCATACTGCACACACACACAGTTCCTGGAAATGAGTCGACAAGGCTTGCAGCACCCAACACTGTACCTACCTCTCGCCGGGACCTGTGTAACAAAAAATGGACCTAATCTCTCTCTCTCTCTCTCTCTCTCTCTCTCTCTCTCTCTCTCTTATTGCATGAGTCATAAAGGCAAGCATGAACTCCGCATGCTTCCTAGTTGGGCACTGTAAACGCTTCTGCGCTTCACCTTCGGGGCAATCTGTAAATCTCTCTCTTAAGAGCGAGGGCTCTGGAGGGAGCGTAAGGGTGAATATATAAAGTGGCCGCTGGGCTAAGATTAGGTGGGTGCCCTGGATGGAACGTAAATGGATATTCTTAGATTTTAACCATGACCGCGGCCTTTTGCCAGGAGGACGACCTAGCAAAATTAACCCCGTGGGTGTGGTCTTGAGGGAAAATATATTAACAAAATTAAGGTCCTTTGATGTGTAAAGGAGCCATTAGATGAAATTTTGTCTTGTACTTAGTGGGTGTATTTTACGTTATATTCAAGCGTTCTATTTCTGTTTCTACTCTTGGTAAGTTAAAACTATAGCATATGAAAAAAAAAACCGAGAGAGAGAGAGGGAGCGTGGTGATGGGCGTGGTACATACTGTAAATTACAAAAGTTTCTCATTTGATATATTTTTTATTACACTTTTTCCTTGCCCTCAGTACTTAAGAATTATTATGTTTTACCTTTGATTTACGGTAACATAAAAGTGTAAACACTCCCGTCATATTAATAAATAAGATTTAATATTTGGTTATTTATTAAAGATATCCAAAAAATACGAATGTTATTTCTTATGGTTGTTTTAAAGACTGATAAGTATTTTGATAGCTTTACTACAATAATGTATTAATGTATATCCACTACAACCCATCGTGGGAGGAATCATTGTGATGTAAACAAATCTCTGAGAGGTTCGTGTCGGTACGTGAACTTTTTCCTTTTAAGGTAAGGGAATGCATCTAGTTACTGGCAGCGGAATACCAGTTGTGGTTACGCACTTACGCTTCCTGGTCCACCGTCTTTGTGGTATAGTGTGAATTAGAAATGAGATACATATTTATATCTCCAGTAAGGAAGAGAGAGAGAGAGAGAGCTCTTCACAAGTTATGAATGAGGGTGTGTGGGCGTGAGGGTGGCATAAGTGGGTGGGCGCATTTGAAGGACACCATTCCTAGCTTGATTATTTTTTCAAGATAACACGAAAATAGATCACCTTAATCCCTTGTGCTGCAGAGCTACACGGGATGCCTTGTTACATGGCTTATTAATGGGAATTTATGTCCTTTACAGCGATATGCCCGATTGTACAACCATGAGTGAACTTTTAATGAATGGGTGGCGGAATGCCTTGTCTTACATGTAAAAAGGTGTATTTTTTCTCTACTATGTGGTAAGGTGGATCTACTTTAGTTAAATTAATAACCAAAGTGTCATGAAACAAAATGAAGATTAAATCTGTATAACCAAACAATAGGATTCAGTAGTTTTTCATATGTATAGTATTTTATTCACTGGGGAATGTTTTCTTCTGGCGCGAGAATTTGAGGGAACAGTTAGTTGCTGATGGCTTGTGGGTATTTGTGCAAAAAATAGCTTCGTTTACTTCTTGTTAGTTAATTTATTTATTTATTATGTATAAGCTACTAATTAAAGATAATTGAACACCATATATATAAATCCTTTATATATGAAAATGTCCAATCTTATGAATGATTCCCTGTCATTACTCTTACTGGTGTCGCATTATTTTTATGAATAACTCTTTCTAACTGCACTGAATGGCAACGTATAGAGTTTTTGATGGTACTCGTTGACTACTACCAGTGATGGGGCACTTGAATGGCACAGCATCGTAAATCTCTGTCTTTACGAGTATTTTGTGAAGGTTACTCTTATGAACAGTGGCGTATTGTACAGTAGTGTTAAATGCTATCAAGTATATTGTAATAATTTAAAAACAGTGAAATATTAGCCAGGCACACTTAAGGTAGGGTCAGTAAGTCACCGCCACATGTAAACACTGGTCTGGCGCTGGTGCTACCTGGCGACTTGCCTGAAACACATGTCATGTGCTGGAGTGTGGTCGATCAGATTTCCACATACCTGTTCTTGCCTCATCTACCCTAGTTGCGTACTCACTGATAGTTTATTATTAATTGACTGTGTATTACCCGACATCATTCTGGGACATCCCACAATTACAATCAAAGATGCATTAATTTGTTTTACACCCGTTAATGTGTGCCGGGCGCCTCTCCCTGGGCAAGTTACGCACACACCCCCTTCCTCTATTGCATGCATTACGCTCCCCACCTGAGTGTTGCTTGAATTTAAACTTCTTTTATATAAACCTAATTCATACTGAACACGTATTGCAAATCTTGCTGTGAGTTCTGATTGTTTCCGTTATTATTAAAGATCATCTTATCCATTTGCCATGTTCTTGAGCCCATTCACGCGTAATAGATATGTTTGTACGTGTACACCCAGACTGATATTGCGAGCTTTATTCATATTGCCCAGGCTGCTCACCTCCTCCTTCAGTGGCAAACAACTGATGTTTACTAATATTTTGTATATTATGTGAATATTCTCTGGAACTTTAACGTTTATCCTATTTGTTTATTTGTTTACCCGTGCTCAGTCGTCCACAAATTTGGTGTCATCGTTACGAAAGTGCCTGGTCAGCCTACGACTGGTATAAGTACTAAAAGTTTCAAGGTCAGTATTTCGAAAAAGTTCAAATTGTATTCATTTAATTTAGTCATAAATACGTCTTTATCAGTATTATAGCTTCACGTTTTAACCTCCTGAGTTATGAGTGTTGTAACTTGTAAGGGGGTGAGTGTGTGTAGACCCATACTAGAGGTGTTTGTGTCAATACTACCTTGTCTCACTGTCCCCGTTCTCGTGGACTTGGAGATTGAGGATACTGTAATCGACGTCCATTAGTTAATCCTGTAGTCCATGTAGATCTGTCACTGTGTCAAGATACAAATTGGTCAGTGACAACTAGTAGAAAGAAGGATTGCGGATCATGGACGAGAAGTATTTTGGTTTCAAGAAATTAGTTCAGAGAAGAATATACAAGTCAGGGGTAAATAATATGTATTTTATCAATGATGTTTATACTGCTACTGTGATATGTGAGGAGGTTTGTGGTCGTATCTCATCCTCGGGGTCCAAGATCATGAAGAACCCTTGGCTGATCCGTCCCTCACCAGAAGGCCCGCTCCACCCTTATGTATTTAAACATATTTTAAACGCTCCCCACTACCACTTACATGCTTTTTACTGATACCCACCCACCCCCGATTATGCTCAACTGATATCCACCTACATTCGCCCATACTCTAGATAACCGACCCACACCGGCCCATACTTAATTGACACCCACCCACACCGGCCTACACACTCCATGTTTACTTACACACGTCACTCCCTAACTCCCGTACCCTGTCTTCTACCCACCTGCTGCCTACGCAGCAACTTAACCACCCACACGTTACCCAAACGTTTTCCAGTAATGACTACGGCAACCTACACACACACACACACGCGCGCGGTCGCGGGACACACCATATTAGCGGCCACAGGTGGTGGAAGCAGGCAGAGGGGTGCGGTACAACCAGGCCCGCCATATTAGGCACCACTACTGCTGGTGGTCAGAGCAGCTCGCTCATTACCCCTGCCTTCTCTTGCTAGCACAGCTCCCTGTCCTAGGGGTACAGCTGTCAAGTTCTGTGTATATAGCGCTGCTGGCTGGTAATGGAGCTGAAGGATGTCGTGGGCGTGGCGTAGGTGTAGCCAGACTTGTAGTACTCTGGTCCACGCTAGGCGACGCCCATTCTCATAAACCAGTTTTTGTGTGGCCTCCTACACTCTGGTGAGGGGGAGCGTGGGTGGATGCCTGACCCACGCCCACCCACGACACCTGACAGACTTTCTTACTTCACCTTCCTTCATGCTCTCCTTGCCTGCCCTATCTCTGGTTATATACTGTACACAGTGCGCTTCGGGCTTCACTCATGGTACACTTTGCTCGTCCTTGAAAAAAAAATATATAATTCCTGTCCAAAAGTTATTTATTTGTACGTTTGTCTGCCGTCTGATGATAAATTTTAGGGTCACATTTGACCGTTCAACGAGCATGAACTAGTAAGACTTTTTAGTAAGCATTTTATTTGTCTCTGACATCACTCTGGCTTGGCCCAGTGCCGGACATAGTCTGTGCCAACAATCTAAGTGATAGTAATATTCGCAGGTGACGTAAAAATGGAAAAAATACTTCCTAATCGGTTTATTACCGACTATTAACGTTGGCAACTATTGGAATCTAATCAGTCTCGTAATTCAGTATTTACCCTAAACTTCACTTACCTACAATGGTGTGCTCTTCATGACACTTATACAGTATAAGAACTAAGACAAATACTGTACCTCTATAGCTTATCTGGTATGTTTTTTTTTTTCGGTAGTGTTGCCGCAGTGACTGGTAAACTGTAGTGCCACCTCAGGGAGTCATTTCAGTTCATTATAGAGAGCGTCATGACTAAGTGCTCACCTGTTCTGTGGGTGATTGGTTTGCACCCCTTGGTAACTCAGCTGTCAATGGTTACTTAACTTAAAATTAAGATCTTGTGTCTATGGTCAATCAACTGAACTGTGACATCACATTCAGATCATCCATATATTAATATACAACAACAGAGAATCAGTGTAAGCACTTCAACTTCCTGCAAAGACAACATTTTAAAACATGAATTAGTTCCTTAAATCCTTAGTGACATATTGTATAACTTTACACTCACTGTAATAGCAAACAAAAATGTGTAATAATGAATGTTATTTATGTTTCAGTGTATTGGTATAGCACAGCTGGTGATTGCTATATACTGCCTGTTCAATATCGATGATGCCAAGAAGAGACTAAAGTTCGAAAACGCTGTCACCTTTGGTATTGTCGACCCAGAATCAGATGCTGGTATGTATCTCTAATATTACCTTAATAAACTGCATACCGTACTGTATTTTAAAAAAATGTCTGAAACATTTAAACTTCACAGATATTGATACATACTGCACTGTCATGGGTGTTTGTTATATAAAAAAATCAGTTTTCACTTTAAATGTTTATTTAATTTACCTGTAATAGTATAATATCACAGGTATTATAAAAACTGCATAATGTCACCATTTTATATTTTGCAGCTGCTTACATCTTCTTTGCCATTCTGATAATAGTGGCCACCATCTACATCATAGCTGCCCTCGTCCTCATCCATGGTGTGAGAACTGTGAGTACCTGTACAATACCTCCTCCCAGTCACTCATTGTCACTCAGATGTCAGAACGATAATGAAAAAATAATAATACTGTAGACTCATTTAGGCTTTAAACATTAATTTTATAGATACTATTTTTCACAACAGTTCTTTCTTCTGTAAATGAATGTCCAGAAAGGCTCTGAAGGAACTCGGAGGCAGTTTACAGTCAATTATAATGGTTGTCCCACGACCCCCAAGATCAGGGATGACTTCAAACACCTGTACAGTAAATGTTTTATCTTCCAGAATAAGTGTGAACTTTTAAAATGAGCTTAACATCTATTTTTGGCCTTATATCGTAAATAGCAGTTTGTAAAAAACTTAAAACCTCTAAAGTTACCCCAGTTCATGGTATGCAATACAGTACTGTACAGTATACTGTATTGTATGCCAAAGCTTTGGTACTGTGAATTTCAAATGTTTTAAGTAGTTTTTTTTATTTTTTGACAGAAACGACGATTTTTACTGCTGCCATGGGTCTTCTTCACCTTCCTCAACATGGTCATGATGTTTGCAGCTGGTATTCTCTCTCTCATCAACTCTCATGGATACGCTTTGCCAATCATCGTTGGTTGTATCGTCCTCGCTATTTCCATGACTTGGATATACTTCACTTTTGTTGTCTTCAGTTTCTTCCAGGCCTTACAGGATGGAGACTACTGGTGACTCCATCTTTTAGGTCTTTATGCTAATGGAGTCACAACTTGCATGAGAATCACCACTATGTTTTATGATAATCTATTAAGTACATACTTTTAAACTGGAGTTCTCAACTTTTATTTTCCCAGGGATCATAAGCTGTTTCATACATCAAGACCTGATTCATAACTATCTCTGAGATGAAAGGAAAATTGTCACTTTTAGTTACTACGTGCATTTATGATAATCCCACCTGTATGTATTGAAAGAATACCTTGATGTATAATTTTGATTCATACAAACTATAAGAGCAATTGATTGCATGTATCTGCTTTTGCAGAATTGCAAGTTTTAGGTAAGTTATACAGTATTTATATATGTACATCACATTAGTTTTATAAAGAAATGGAATGAGGAAACAGTCATGAGTTTAATTCTTAAAAGTTCAACTTGTTGACATAATAAATGATTAATATACAGTATGATACTAGAGGCCAAAGAGCTCAGTAGCCAGGTGCAGATCCTTCTAAGTACGGTACAGTATTTAATATTGTACTGTACCATTTCCAGGCAAATATGAGTTTACACATACGTACAGTAAATTATATTGGGCCGTAAACTTTTCTCACAATATGTCTTACATGTTAATGGTTTATTTGACGAGTGTACTGTACAGTAATTACAGAGAAAGCTTTAATTTTTTGTTCTTAAATTTGTGACAATAAAATCACTGAATAACTCAGTACGGATGAGCTCGCCACTGGTTATCTGATGACCGTTATCAACCAACTGTAAATGAGGTCACCAGCATGTGCTTACCATTACTACACATTTATTCTCTCATACGAAAACTGTCTTATTTGTTTAGAAAAACACCAAGGCTTAAAAAATAATTGAGTGCATTCATTTATACAGGAAGTATTGTAAAGTATAATAATGTGCAGTTGCTTATTACAACACTGCACAGTACACTTGCAGTACAGTACCTGTATGTGATTGTGTCTTTAAAATGAAGTTTTTTGATTACATACATGCTAGGTGAAGATTCCTTATAATGAATGTACAGTTTTATCGTCAATGATAATGCCTTGGAACACGGATTGTCATACCCAAAAAGTCAACAGATCTCAAACATTACCTCATTGTGCTTCTTTATGAATGTCTCCTATTTTTGTAATACAGATACTGTACAGGTTCTATGTGGACTGCCTCGGTACAATTATCATCTAATGTTATAGAATAATAATACTTGTACTGTAGAGTAAGTCAAGTGCCAAAATCAGACTTTTTAAAGCTTATTCTAATACCCCCCCTGTACTGTATTTTGTTTATGTAAGGCACAATTTTTATGCAGAGAGAAGGTTACTATCTAAAAGAGCTGGAAACTGAAAACATTTGCAATATGAATTTCATATGACAGTATTAGGTACAGTAACATAAAGGTTTAGCTGAAGTGAAATTCACTGAGTATTTTTTTCAAAGTACATTTCTGTCTTTATACTGAATTATTTTATTTTTTCATATTTTAGGAGGAAACTGCAGATTTCGTTTGCTTATAGGGTGACATACGTGTTGTTACAACACAGTACATACTAGAAACTGTGTCTTTAACAGTAATGTTGATTGTTTTAAAGTTTATTTACCATTTGCTTGTGGTTGCCGTACATATTTTTTTGGTAGTACTGTATAAGCATAACATTGTACTGAAAATATAGACAGTATATATGTAATATTAGTTATTTTTTTAGGTTTCATACACTTGATAATGAATCGTTTCCTTTTACAGTTTTCATAAAATGTTTAGTTTTAATACAGTATGCAGAATGCATATCCGCTGGGCGGGGATGCGAGGAAAATGACTGAATTTACTTTAGAAGTGAAGAGATGGACCATGCATCGGGGAGTACAATACAGCAAAAGAAATTTTGAAACCCAAATTACACAGTAACTTGTGGTTATTTTTACCAATCAATGGTTCATTCCTGCAAATTTAGACACACTGTAATGGTAGTTCATTGATGGCTTTGTTAATTTGTCAAAGCACTAAAGGCACAGAGGCCACAACCAATTTGCCTTGTAAATAAATTCTGTAGTATTGTGTCTATCCTTGCATCCTGCCAGATTTTAATTCCATTTTGTGAAAATTCAGTTGTGAACAGACCATTATCATGCCTGTGAATTTAAAATACTGTACGTACAATATAATTTTCATATTTGATCTGCAGAACTGTTTGATAGGACAGTACAGCCCAGTACAGTATTGTATAATTTACTGAAATTGTTACACTATTTCTACTCTACTATGATTTAGCTGTTTTGACTCACTCAGAACTACATTTTCACTTACATCTGCATTTAAGTATTCAAATTATTAATTGAACTCGGTATAATTGCTAACATTTTATAATGGCTGCTATAATTTTCAGTTGTAAATTGTTGCTCCTCTGTGTTATCAAATTTAATATATATGTCCTTGTAAATTATATTATCCACATCATTGATATCAAATGCATGACTAAGCTCTCTTCATGGACACACTAGGATAGTTAATACATTCTGATTCATGTATGAATAAAGTATTGTTTATAATATTTTATATTCATGTTTACCCATACAGTATATAGAGCCATAGAATTTATTTGTATCCAGGGACTTGATCCAGATCTGTTTGTTGTCTGGATCAGTGCCGGATTTAGACCTGTAGAGGCCCATGGGCAGCCTCTTTGTGGAGGCCCCCCCCCCCCCCCCCCCCTCATTATAACTACCCAAGAGGGTGGGGTGGCGAGCGAAGCGAGCCGAAACTTTTTCAGTCAGAACTAAAATTTAATGTGCCTAACTGTTTAAGTACATCCAGAATAATACACAAGCACCAAGAAATGACCTCGAAAACCCATAAGTGGCGAGTAATTAGCATTGCAAAAATAATTAAAATATTCTTAAAATCATTTGAACATTTTCTAAAAGCCATTTGAACAAGTTATAATCAAGATATCAAATTTTGGTTAACAGATCCTTAAGCAGCACATTCAGGAGTACCTATACTAAAATTTTGAACAAAATCCATTTTTGGCCGAAAATGACAAAAATTGTAAGTCTAAAGCCTTAAAGGATTTTTGGCCAAAAATACTTTTTCTCTCTGAACTAAAATTTAATGTGCCTAACTATTTAAGTACATCCAGAATAATACACAAGCACCAAGAAATGACCTCGAAAACCCATACGTGGCGAGTAATTAGCATTGCAAAAGTAATTAAAATATTCTAAAAATCATTTGAACATTTTCTAAAAGCCATTTGAACAAGTTATAATCAAGATATCAAATTTTGGATAACAGATCCTTAAGCAGCACATTCAGGAGTACCTATACTAAAATTTTGAACAAAATCCATTTTTGGCCGAAAATGACAAAAATTGTAAGTCTAAAGCCTTAAAGGATTTTTGGCCAAAAATACTTTTTCTCTCTGAACTAAAATTTAATGTGCCTAACTATTTAAGTACATCCAGAATAATACACAAGCACCAAGAAATGACCTCGAAAACCCATAAGTGGCGAGTAATTAGCATTGCAAAAGTAATTAAAATATTCTAAAAATCATTTGAACATTTTCTAAAAGCCATTTGAACAAGTTATAATCAAGATATCAAATTTTGGTTAACAGATCCTTAAGCAGCACATTCAGGAGTACCTATACTGAAATTTTGAACAAAATCCATTTTTGGCCGAAAATGACAAAAATTGTAAGTCTAAAGCCTTAAAGGATTTTTGGCCAAAAATACTTTTTCTCTCTGAACTAAAATTTAATGTGCCTAACTATTTAAGTACATCCAGAATAATACACAAGCACCAAGAAATGACCTCGAAAACCCATAAGTGGCGAGTAATTAGCATTGCAAAAATAATTAAAATATTCTAAAAATCATTTGAACATTTTCTAAAAGCCATTTGAACAAGTTATAATCAAGATATCAAATTTTGGTTAACAGATCCTTAAGCAGCACATTCAGGAGTACCTATACTGAAATTTTGAACAAAATCCATTTTTGGCCGAAAATGACAAAAATTGTAAGTCTAAAGCCTTAAAGGATTTTTGGCCAAAAATACTTTTTCTCTCTGAACTAAAATTTAATGTGCCTAACTATTTAAGTACATCCAGAATAATACACAAGCACCAAGAAATGACCTCGAAAACCCATAAGTGGCGAGTAATTAGCATTGCAAAAAGTAATTAAAATATTCTAAAAATCATTTGAACATTTTCTAAAAGCCATTTGAACAAGTTATAATCAAGATATCAAATTTTGGTTAACAGATCCTTAAGCAGCACATTCAGGAGTACCTATACTGAAATTTTGAACAAAATCCATTTTTGGCCGAAAATGACAAAAATTGTAAGTCTAAAGCCTTAAAGGATTTTTGGCCAAAAATACTTTTTCTCTCTGAACTAAAATTTAATGTGCCTAACTATTTAAGCACATCCAGAATAATACACAAGCACCAAGAAATGACCTCGAAAACCCATAAGTGACGAGTAATTAGCATTGCAAAAGTAATTAAAATATTCTAAAAATCATTTGAACATTTTCTAAAAGCCATTTGAACAAGTTATAATCAAGATATCAAATTTTGGTTAACAGATCCTTAAGCAGCACATTCAGGAGTACCTATACTGAAATTTTGAGCAAAATCCATTTTTGGCCGAAAATGACAAAAATTGTAAGTCTAAAGCCTTAAATGATTTTTGGCCAAAAATACTTTTTCTCTCTGAACTAAAATTTAATGTGCCTAACTATTTAAGTACATCCAGAATAATACACAAGCACCAAGAAATGACCTCGTAAACCCATGAGTGGCGAGTAATTAGCATTGCAAAAGTAATTAAAATATTCTAAAAATCATTTGAACATTTTCTAAAAGCCATTTGAACAAGTTATAATCAAGATATCAAATTTTGGTTAACAGATCCTTAAGCAGCACATTCAGGAGTACCTATACTGAAATTTTGAGCAAAATCCATTTTTGGCCGAAAATGACAAAAATTGTAAGTCTAAAGCCTTAAAGGATTTTTGGCCAAAAATACTTTTTCTCTCTGAACTAAAATTTAATGTGCCTAACTATTTAAGTACATCCAGAATAATACACAAGCACCAAGAAATGACCTCGAAAACCCATAAGTGGCGAGTAATTAGCATTGCAAAAATAATTAAAATATTCTTAAAATCATTTGAACATTTTCTAAAAGCCATTTGAACAAGTTATAATCAAGATATCAAATTTTGGTTAACAGATCCTTAAGCAGCACATTCAGGAGTACCTATACTAAAATTTTGAACAAAATCCATTTTTGGCCGAAAATGACAAAAATTGTAAGTCTAAAGCCTTAAAGGATTTTTGGCCAAAAATACTTTTTCTCTCTGAACTAAAATTTAATGTGCCTAACTATTTAAGTACATCCAGAATAATACACAACCACCAAGAAATGACCTCGAAAACCCATAAGTGGCGAGTAATTAGCATTGCAAAAGTAATTAAAATATTCTAAAAATCATTTGAACATTTTCTAAAAGCCATTTGAACAAGTTATAATCAAGATATCAAATTTTGGTTAACAGATCCTTAAGCAGCACATTCAGGAGTACCTATACTAAAATTTTGAACAAAATCCATTTTTGGCCGAAAATGACAAAAATTGTAAGTCTAAAGCCTTAAAGGATTTTTGGCCAAAAATACTTTTTCTCTCTGAACTAAAATTTAATGTGCCTAACTATTTAAGTACATCCCGAATAACACACAAGCACCAAGAAGTGACCACGAAAACCCATAAGTGGCGAGTAATTAGCATTGCAAAAGTAATTAAAATATTCTAAAAATCATTTGAACATTTTCTAAAAATCATTTGAACATTTTCTAAAAGCCATTTGAACAAGTTATAATCAAGATATCAAATTTTGGCTAACAGATCCTTAAGCAGCACATTCAGGAGTACGTATACTGAAATTTTGAACAAAATTCATTTTTGGCCGAAAATGACAAAAATTGTAAGTCTAAAGCCTTAAAGGATTTTTGGCCAAAAATACTTTTTCTCTCTGAACTAAAATTTAATGTGCCTAACTATTTAAGTACATCCAGAATAATACACAAGCACCAAGAAATGACCTCGAAAACCCATAAGTGGCGAGTAATTAGCATTGCAAAAGTAATTAAAATATTCTAAAAATCATTTGAACATATTCTAAGAGCCATTTGAACAAGTTATAATCAAGATATCAAATTTTGGTTAACAGATCCTTAAGCAGCACATTCAGGAGTACCTATACTGAAATTTTGAACAAAATCCATTTTTGGCCGAAAATGACAAAAATTGTAAGTCTAAAGCCTTAAAGGATTTTTGGCCAAAAATACTTTTTCTCTCTGAACTAAAATTTAATGTGCCTAACTATTTAAGTACATCCAGAATAATACACAAGCACCAAGTAATGACCTCGAAAACCCATAAGTGGCGAGTAATTAGCATTGCAAAAGTAATTAAAATATTCTAAAAATCATTTGAACATTTTCTAAAAGCCATTTGAACAAGTTATAATCAAGATATCAAATTTTGGTTAACAGATCCTTAAGCAGCACATTCAGGAGTACCTATACTGACATTTTGAACAAAATCCATTTTTGGCCGAAAATGACAAAAATTGTAAGTCTAAAGCCTTAAAGGATTTTTGGCCAAAAATACTTTTTCTCTCTGAACTAAAATTTAATGTGCCTAACTATTTAAGTACATCCAGAATAATACACAAGCACCAAGAAATGACCTCGAAAACCCATAAGTGGCGAGTAATTAGCATTGCAAAAATAATTAAAATATTCTAAAAATCATTTGAACATTTTCTAAAAGCCATTTGAACAAGTTATAATCAAGATATCAAATTTTGGTTAACAGATCCTTAAGCAGCACATTCAGGAGTACCTATACTGAAATTTTGAACAAAATCCATTTTTGGCCGAAAATGACGAAAATTGTAAGTCTAAAGCCTTAAAGGATTTTTGGCCAAAAATACTTTTTCTCTCTGAACTAAAATTTAATGTGCCTAACTATTTAAGTACATCCAGAATAATACACAAGCACCAAGAAATGACCTCGAAAACCCATAAGTGGCGAGTAATTAGCATTGCAAAAGTAATTAAAATATTCTAAAAATCATTTGAACATTTTCTAAAAGCCATTTGAACAAGTTATAATCAAGATATCAAATTTTGGTTAACAGATCCTTAAGCAGCACATTCAGGAGTACCTATACTGAAATTTTGAACAAAATCCATTTTTGGCCGAAAATGACAAAAATTGTAAGTCTAAAGCCTTACAGGATTTTTGGCCAAAAATACTTTTTCCCTCAGAACTTAAATTTAATGTGCCTAACTATTTAAGTACATCCAGAATAATACACAAGCACCAAGAAATGACCTTGAAAACCCATAAGTGGCAAGTAATTAGCATTACGAAAGTAATTAAAATTTTCTAAAAGCCATTTGAACAAGCAATAATCCATATATCAAATTTTGGTTAGCATATTCAGGAGTCCCTATGCTGAGATTTTGAACAAAATCTATTTTTTGGCCAAAAATCCTGTAAGGGAGTAAGCCTTACAATTTTTGGCATTTCGTCCAAAAATAGATTTTGATCAAAATCGCATTATAGGTACTCCTGAACATTCTGCTTAAGGATCTGTTAACCAAAATTTGATATATGGATTATTGCTTGTTCAAATAATTTTTAGAAAATTTTAATTACTTTTGTAATGCTAATCACTCGCCACTTATGGGTTTTCGAGGTCATTTCCTGGTGTTTGTGTATTATTCTGGATGTACTTAAATAGTTAGGCACATTAAATTTTAATTCGGAGAGAAAAAGTATTTTTGGCCAAAAATCCTTTAAGGCATAAGACTTACAATTTTTTGTTGTTTTCGGCCAAAAAAATAGATTTTGTTCAAAATCTCAGTATAGGTACTCCTGAACATACTGATTAAGGACCTGTTAACCAAAATTTGATATCTGTTTTGTAAATGCCTGGATGAACAAAAGGTCCCCAGTGAATGGAAAGTGCCGTATGTGAGTCCTATCTTCAAGAAGGGTGATCGTCACTCCACAAACAACTATAGACCGGTGAGCCTGACCAGCATAATATGTAAAGTACTTCAGAATATTTTCAGAGATGCCACAGTGGAATATCTACTACGAAACAGCCTTGTAAAGGATTGCCAACACGGTTTTATGCTGGGGCGGTCCTGCTTAACACAATTGCTCAAGGTATTGGATATTTGGACCCATATTCTCTAACGGGGTAGTAATATCGACATTATTTGCCTATATTTTGTCAAGGCTTTCGACAGTGTACCCCACGAAAGGCTGAAAATCAAACTGGAAGGGTACGGAATTCGGGGAATGTCCTGGCGTGTATAGAAGACTTTCAACATTACCGAAAGCAGTGTGTGGTGATTAATGGCATGAAATCATCATCCGTAGCTGTCACAAGCGGGGTACCACAGGGCAGTGTATTGGGCCCGCTGTTGTTTGTTTGTTTCATAAATGACATGCCTGACGTTGTACACTCCTCCATACAAATGTTTGCCGATGACGCCAAGTTATTTCGGGAAATCAAGAACCAAGCGGACTGTGAAGAGCTGCAGAAGGATCTCTGTGAGCTCCAAGAATGGTAGAAGAAATGGCTGCTGAGATTCAATGTCACGAACTGTAAGAGGATGCAACTGGGGCGTACCAACGGTAAGGAGGAGTATCATATGTCCCAACGGGATGAAGAAACTGTACTATTTGAGACTGAATGTGAGAAGGACCTAGGTGTGTATGTTGACAATGAGCTGAAGTTCTCGGGCCATTGCGAGAAGAAGGTAAATCAGGCAAATAAATTATTGGGTCTTATAAGAATGTCGTTCAGATATCTAGACGGTCCCTCCCTGGTAACGATCTTCAAGAGTGAAGTGCTTCCTCATCTGGAGTACTGTCACCCCATCTGGTCCCCGAGATATGCTAGGGACTGTCAGTTGGCTGCACTGCACTTCGGCACCTCAACTACCCTGAGAGATTGGAGCGCCTGAAATTCCCTAGCTTATTATACAGACGGGCAAGGGGCGACCTAATTGAGGTGTATAAGTATCTCAAGGGGAACTACTCAGTCGAGTGTCCGTACTTGTAGCTGGCGGACGCTCGCCCCGCAAGGGGTCACAGCTCAAGATTGAAGCCGCAGGTCCAGAAAACTGTGAGGGCAAACTTTTTCGTAGTGAGAGTTGTGAACTCTTGGAACAATCTACCAGAAAGTGTTGTGACGGCACCGAGTGTGAGCTCTTTCAAAACCAGACTTGACCAACACTGGAGCAGGTTCAGGTACATTCAGGAGCCAGTACTTACCAACAGTGCGTAACAGAGACGTGACCGATCGCCCAAGCGCCTAACGAGGCGATCAGTGGTGAAGAGGATAAAAGTAAAGTAAAAGTATTAGGTTCTATGCATTGTCGTTTCCATTTTTGTGTTTAATATCATGATATTAGTGTGTAGAAAAATTATCAACCAATTCGGACAATTCCTTCTTGTGGTCATCCTATTCTACAACTTTACCCATTATAGAGTAAAAGATGCCATAACGAACTGGCAGATGCCAACGCCACTTACACTATGTTGGGGGTTAGGGGAACGACAGATTCCCAGTTAGGTTTGGTCGGGTCATTTGCGAAGGAAACGTCATAAAAGAAAAGGGCCTTTAGACTGGTCTAAGCTATTGGTTGCAAAGACAACATTTCTGATTTTGGTGTTGTCCGAAAATAAAACTTTACCATCTATGTGACCTCTTGGTTCTCAACCTTAAATAGGTGTCTTAATTCCCCGCATACCTCACAATTTCGCCTTGAGGAAATATGTAGAACCTCAACAAATGTTCATCACTTATATTAAGAGTCTCCAAAGGGTCTCGATACCTCATTTCACGTCGTAAAGCTTAATGGTTTAAATATTCATCGATCAACTGCATCTTGCCTGCTAAACATAAACAAACACAGCTGCTGTTTAATGTGATCATTTTTAACTTGTTACCGTAGATTTTATCGTTTAATATTTTTTTAATTGATATAAGTAACCTATTTTCTGCACAATTATATGAGAAAACAGCTTTAAATGGATTTATCATAGCTTTAAAAGTTATATATATATATATATATATATATATATATATATATATATATATATATATATATATATATATATATATATATATATATATATATATATATATATATACAGTTTATGCACTGATGTATTTCTTTGTGTAATCACATGTCAACAGATTTCCTGGTGCCGCTTCAGCCCCAGGTTTCATACCCCCACGGTTGTTGCTGTTGGGGAGGAGGGAGGGAGGGAGGGGGGGGGGTGGGGTGTGCAGACAGGGTACAGATCTACACCTACTTATAAAAAAAGAAAAAAACTGTACTTAGCTGCCCTCTGCTGGTCTTAATCTCCCCCTCATTCGCCCGTCCAAGACAGTTTGAGTTATCTTCTGTTTTCCCTTTTGTTTCCAGTTCTCCTCGACGAATTGTTGGTATCTATGTGCTATTCCTGTTTACACTGTAACTTGCTATGAATGACGGACCATATGCCCACTCAGTCCTTTAGAAACAAAGAAAAAATCTTTCTTTAGGGCGGCAATAGAATGCCGTTCTAGATAGCCCGGCTTGTTTTTTGTTTTTTGACTATTATTTCCTTATATTTTCCTTTCCAATTCTCATCATCGAATATATCTCTTTGTGCTATCACTGTGTACACTGTATCTCCCTATAAATGGTGGATTGTAGACACAGTTTCAGTCCTTGAGAAAGCACACAAACAAAAGAAAAATAAGTTTTTGTAGCACCTTTTTTTTAGTTTAACAAATTTATTGGCAGAGCTTGTAGTACAGTTTGCCTATTCTGAGTAATTCAGTCAGGTCTTGACACTGAGGGTGGTATCACTTCTCACTGTCACGCAGGACAGAGGTTCATACACAAAGAAATACATCATATTCATTAACAACTATAAATGTATAGAGGTCAGATTCATATGGATAATGTCACTGTTCACTGCCATGCAGGACAGAGGTTCGTACACAAAGAGTTGCATCATATTCATTGACAGTACATATACATATATGTAAACACACACACACACATATACATACATATGCGTATATACATACACATATACATGGACACGTACATATACATGCACACACGCACACATACATACATATAAGTCGGTCAGATTCATGTGGGTAATGTCACTTTTCACTGCCATACAGGACAGAGGTTCGTACACAAAGAATGCATTATATTCATTGACACTATATATAGGTCAGATTCATGTGGGTAATGCCACTGTTCACTGCCACGCAGGACAGAGGTTCGTACACAAAGAAGGAAATACATCACATTCACCAGCAGCATATATGGGTCAGTGGATCACATACATTGGAGTCATATTCTAGTTGAAGACTAATCAGTGTGGGCTAGCAAATTTGGGATAAACAGCAAGAATGTCCTCAAGCACACCTGATTCAATGAAGTAATTACATAGTTCAAGATACAGTAAGTCAGGTGGCCTGAAGTCTTTGACAGTGTCACATTCAATAATATAGTGTTCAAGTGTATGCTTTAAAGGTTTATCACAAAGTTTACATGCTGAGTGTTCCGGTATGGGTACAGCGTTACTAACTTGCCAGATGTGTCTGTATCCTAGCCTAATTCTGGCCACGACTACATCACATTGTCTGGTTCTGTCCTTATGCTGGCCATACCGGTACCTCTTGTTACAAAATTTGTCATATTTACTAATGCTACAACTGTCAGGTCTCTCTGCATTTCTCACTTCTTCTAGATCAGAGTTCATGATTCTGACTTGAATGTTTTTAATTACGGCATTGGACAGACCAAGGTCGCGGTCAACATTTTCTTTCTTACATGCCTCATTGGCCAGTCTATCAGCACGGTCATGATACCTGATTCCAACATGGGACGGAATCCACACAAATTCGATACGAAAGTTGTTCTCATTGGCAGTTATCACATTCCTTTTAATATCACATGCAACTTTAGACATAGAGCCTGACGGGCTGTTCATTGATTTCAAAGCACTTTGAGAGTCACAGAATATCACCCCACCTCCATTTTCTTTGAGGTAGTCTGTGGCTAAGTAGATTCCAGTTAGTTCAGTTTGTGTTGTGCTGGCCCAGTTGTTTAGCCTTTGCTTGTTTGACACTATCATCTCTTTTTCTTTATATATTACAATTGCACAGCCTGTTCTACCTGTGTTTGTCTGCACAGAACCATCAGTAAAAGCATAACATTCACTTGATTTAATACTCTCTATGTGTCTGTTAATAGTTTCTAGTGTGACACATCTCACCACATCGGTGTTTAACATTTGCTTACTACCAACAGGAGTGTAATTAATAGGAACTGATATGTCCAGCCAAGGAGGAATGGCATTAATAGGTTCGTCTGGGGTGATTGGGACATTCAGTTTCAGGAGATCTGCAACACTTTTATGAAGCCACGCCCCAAAGAGAGTCTTTTTTGAAAGGTTGGCGAGATGGTCGGGATTACTTAGATAGAACATCAACTCAGTTTGAGTTGTAGTTTGAGAACTAGTGTTCTTCAAAACTTTGACACAAAACATGGTATTAAGTAGGGCTATCCTCTCAGATAGGGAGGGCAGTCCGAGCTCTTTCCTCATATTTACAATTCTGGTTGATTTTGGGCAACCTAGGATGATGCACATGGCTTCATTTTGCACTACCTCAAGGCTGTTGAGTTGTTTAGGCGGAATAGTCACAAGATGGAGAGCATGATAGTCAACTACAGAACGAATGAAGTGAAGATAAAAAGTACGAGCATAGGTGATGTTAATTCCATAGCCCTTGCCAACAAGGGTTCTGAGGGGTTTAATGCGCTGCATTAGTTTGTCACGAAGGTTGCTGACAAAGTTTGCATCATTCACACAAATTCCAAGATATTTATAGGAGCTACATAGTTCCAAGGGCATGCTGTTAATGTTATAGTCAAGAGGCAGAGGGTGAGCAGGACGAGGATTGAGGACCCTCGTCTTGTCAACAGATATTATGAGACCGCATTCAACAGTTCTCCGAGCAAATACATCCAGCAAGGCTTGGAGCCTGAGTTTGGTTTGTGTCATAATGCAGATATCATCAGCATAGCATATTACGGCTTCGTTTGGTTGAACTGGAATGTCAGCAATAAGCGTGTGCATCAGTATATTAAAGAGCATAGGACTTAACACTCCTCCCTGAGGCGTGCCCAGCTCAAATGATCTCATTCTGGTACTTTTAACTCCCCTAAACAGAACACTGGCATACCTGTTGGACAGATAACCCTTTATCCATGTCAGGAGGTTACCTTGTATGCCAAAATTAGCTAGTTGCTCAAGTATAATGTCTCTATTAGCTACATCAAAGGTTGATTTAAGGTCTATGAAGGCTGTTTGTGTCTTATCTTTTGAGTGAACAAGATATTCTGCAAAGCATGTCTGTGTGCTACGCCCGGGCATGAACCCGTACAGATTAGGGGCGAGTTTGTCTTTGACTTGAAACATGAGACGGTTTAGAACAACTCTTTCAAGGACTTTACACATTCAGGATGTAAGTGAAATTGGCCTGAAGTTTGGAGAATTAGCTTTAGGGATTGGAACTATGTTTCCATGAGTCCATGTCTTAGGCAGAATACCCTGTGTGAGGCTCATTTGATACAGGTCAAGCAGTGGATGGTTAGGGATCTCATTCAACAATCTCAGGGTGTTGTAGGTTATGCCATCCTCACCAGGGGAGGATGACTCACCTTGGTTACTGCTGGCAGTGGTGCCTTAATTGCTTGCTCCAATTTGTTCTTCACTTCAAATTATTTACAACCTCCTCCGTGGTCATTGATGTCGCTATGAACTGTCTTAACTAAGGGCGCAACACTCACTCTCTGGTTGGCCTTTGGATGGCCAATCACAGCCATGAGCACAAGTAAAAAAAAAAAATCTTGTCATATGGCAATGGTTGTTTGCCTCTCGACCCAGCGACCTAGGCTGTACCTCCAGGTGGTGGAGAGTGAATTTCCAAATACCCGTATACAAATGCGACTAACATTAAAAGTCCTACATCGATTTACACTTTCACATCACTAAAACGAACTTCATGCTCTTATGTAATCACTGTCCAATTTCTGCCGCTCAACAACGAAGGCCCGAATGCCAACACGCTTTGTTACAGAGTCGCACACGACCCGACCAGCACTGATCGGCTCGTTAGCCGCTTGGACGATCGGTCACGTCTCTGATTACTTTTCCTTTTCATTTATCCTCTTCACCAAATGATCGGATCGTTAGCCGCTTGGGCGATCAGTCACGTCTCTGTTACGCACTGTTGGCAAGTACTGGGTATGCACCGGCTCCTGAATGTACCTAAACCTGCTCCAGTGTTGGTCAAGTCTTGTCTTGAAAGAGCTCACACTCGGTGCCGTCACAATACTCTTGAATGTATCTGAACCTGCTCCAGTGTCAAGTCTGGTCTTAAAAGAGCTCACACTCGGTGCCGTCACAACATTCTCTGGCAGATTTTTCCAGCAGTTCACAACTCTCAGTCCGAAAAAGTTACCCTCACAGTTTTCTGGACCTGCGGCTTCTTCAATCTTGAGCTGTGACATTGTGTTTCCCTTTCTACTTCTTGAGTTATAACACCCATGGTCTCAATTACACCACCACCAATAATAATAATAATAATAATAATAATAATAATAATAATGATAATAATAATAACTATTTAGCATTATTCTTAATATTATATTGATTATACTTGTATGTCTATTTTGTTATATAATTATAATAACTCTTATAGTAGATGTGTTCGGTGGACGCCGGGTTCAGTTAGGTTATTGGCATTCAGAACACTTATAAATACAGTATTATTTTGGCGCCAAAATACACTAGAGTTACAACAACCATATACGGAAGGCAAGAGCAATATTAAAGGGCATGTTTGAAAAAATAAAAGATAATACGAAGGAGTTATCTATAAGATTGTAAGAAAATAAGGGGAAAAATACCATTCAAGCAGGAACCTAAGTTCCGAACTGAAATAATTTGTAACCCATGTCCAGGCATTTTTTTTTATTTACCAACAAGCAGATGATAATAAAAAAAATAACCATCATAAAATAGTCAATAAAAATTCATTGGTGAAAAATCTAATTGTTCGAGGAATAAAAATACAGTATCGGGCTTTTGAATCCGTAAGAAAATTTAAAACAATGGTATTTCCTTTAAGACGAATTTATGTATTTTCAAATATATTACGAATAATATTTGACGTAAGTAATCTAACTATAATAAATATTATGATAGGTTGGGCTTTATTAAGTAGAAATGACTCTTTGTTTGATCTCAATGAGTATCTGAATTACTGAAGGTGTAAGCAGGGTGTTATGTTGTCTCTGCTGTAACTCCTCCCACCAGAAACAACCATAACAGGAAAACCTTTAAAATGCCTCATGCAGGTGAGTAACATTTTAATAAATCACTGCATATTACCTGTCGTTAAGAAGTAGTAATTTGTATGGTCTGTTAAGAAGGTTATCATGTGTCTAATGTTGAGTGACGCATTTTTAAGTGAATTTGAATTGAATTTTGTTATTACGTAATTGTGATAGAATATAAGTTACTGAGGATAGTGAATATAACTATTATTTAGTATTATAAGGTTCACTGTCATGGAAATATTACCAACTGTCATATTTAAAGACGTTATTGTTACCCACACTAGAGTAAGGACCTCGCATAACCTAATCCAACTTAACCTAACCATATGGCCCCCACACGGTCACACACTTGACATTTTCCATGGAAGATAATAGCTTTCTTGTCTCTAGAAATGCTGAAGGAATAAGCTATGATATATTTTGAGTAATTTAACTTTTATGATATTTAGTGTTTTTTCTGTGTGTGTGGGGGAACTTGCATCTTTCTATCTGTTGACTTTCCTAGATCTGCCTGTGGGTAGTTATATAGATTTTTTTTTAATATACAGTCATATTTTACGATTTATTGGTCTTAAATGAAAACTAACCTATCCTAACCTAAAAGTGAAAAATTAATTACTGTCTAGGTTAGATTAGATGAGGTTTTGTATATTAGGTTAGGTCTGGTTGATTAGGTTAGGTCTGGTTGATTAGGTTAGGTCTGGTTGATTAGGTTAGGTCTGGTTGGTTAGGTTAGTTTTGGTTGGCTAGATTTAATTTATAAATGATAAATTATACAGGTACTCCGAGTTATTGGAATGTTTCCTTTCATAGGCATTTTTTTATTATTATTATTATTATTATTATTATTATTTATTATTGCTACAAAAAATTATTGTATTGGGTTAAATTAGGATAAGTTAAGTTTGGATGGTTCTTTCTTTAATGTTAAAATTACTGTATATAATGCAGCAATATTTGGTAAGCTGTTCCTCTGATGTATGAATTGATGCCAAAATTTGTACAATTTTAGTTTAAATTTTTCACCACTTGAGGAATTACGTCATAGTCTCGTCTTACTGTTTCGTCAGTCTGTTGTAACGCTTTGACTTTGTATCGTATAAGAAGAAAAGTTCAATATCACTTATGTAACTGACCACAGTATTCTACCGTTATTGCCACGAGATGAAAACAATATGGCGTGAGACGATGGTTGGAAGAGTTTTGTCCGCTACCTGAAGACATGGTAAAATTATATCGTGTATTATGTATTGCTTGTGGTCTTTTGTTGTTGTCGTGAGGTAAGAGAGGATAATGTTCTCTGGTGAAATTTATTACAGCAGGTACAGAAGTTAAGGTGCACTACTCTTCTAGAACAGCAATTATTTACATAGCAAGAGAATAATTAGATTTTTTTTCTCCATGACCAAAGAATATTATACAGTACAGTATTGTGAAATTTACCAAATATTGTACTGGTAGTCTTAATAATCTTAGGTGCAGTATACTGTACTGTTAATTGGTACTGTAATACTATAGAACATGATCCCGGGTTAACTAGCTTCTTTTTTAGATGTGTCTGTCGTACCTCAAGAAGATACAGGTATATATTTTTCGTCTGGAATGCTTGAGGTATTAAGTCTACCATCAAAGAGTGCTTTATAAGGGAAGTAGAAGCTCGGAGAATTAATGAAGCAAAAGTGTTTCATAATTGTTGAATGATGCTGTCATGAGACTGGAATATACTGTAGCACTACCCACAATCTAGAGTTCTCATGGACTCTCACCTGACACAGATTTTCGATGTGTTCTGTGAGAAAACTTGTTTGTGAAAAAAAAAAAAAAATATATATATATATATATATATATATATATATATATATATAAGTTAATGAATTATGTTTTGGGAAGCATAATGCTTTGTCTAATGGTAGACCCTGCTGTCATATTGCCTGACAAAAATTGTGACCAAGTCCCAGGTTGCTGATCTGACTTTCTTCCTCATTTACACACAATCATAATCAGCAGGTAGAGGCGTTGGTAGGAAAAGAGGGCGGCCTCAAAAAAAGACTTCTACACGAACCAGTCAACGTAGGCCTGTGGTCATCAGCCTCGATGTTACGTATTCCAGTGAAGAGGAGGCGGCCGTGTGGCCATCCAGCCCAAAGGTTGCTCCTGATGATGATGATGATGCTTCATTACAACTTACTCCAAGGTGAGATGTGTTACAAGGAACAGTTACTCTTCTCTGTGATCCACAGTGCTTTCTCATCCATTTATATTGTACTGTGTACTGAATAAATTTATTAGCAATATAAAGCAGTTTGAAACATTACAGAATCATTTTCAGTTTTGATGTTAGCAGAGATCTTCTTGTTTGTAATTTTTGATCACTTGACTATTTCCCCCAGTTTATTTTAACCACCCTAATGCTTACCTAACCTACTTTAATCTCACCCCTGTTAGTTGAGATGTTTAGTCCTAGGGTGAAATAAGCAGGGGGTCACCTTATCTTCTGGATATGTCTTTTTTTTTTTTTTTTTTTAACAATTAACTAAATAATACATTGCTTAGTTCAGAAAGACTTTCATTACAATAACTGCAAAGAAATACAGTGTAAGGGCCAGTAGTTTATATTAGGTCTGTGGGATCGCCAGACTGGGCATCTGTGATATATCACTGGGAAGGTTTAGGATGTTTGGAGCAATTCACCAGCAAAGCTTCAAGATCTTGGATTCTGGGCGCTCTAACTTGGTGGCTGGGCCTAATCCACCGGTCTGTCAACTTCTTCAGAAGGTTATGAAACTTGAAGCTGTGCAATCTGTGTACAGTTTAATTGATCCACTCATGGGGTAGGCTTGCTCACAGCACAGTATCAACCTCCTCTGACCCTTGAACTACGTTCTTGTCACTCAGTCATATATTTACATCTGTTACTGTCTCATGATACAGTGAAGCATTCAAAATATTTTTCCACCTTTCATTTTCACATATGTAGACAAAAATATTGGATTGGATTTCCTCTAATTATAATATCATGTAGTGTTCCTCTGTTGAAATGCAGACCTTACGTACTCTTATTTTTTCTTGTATTTATTTGCTTTTATTTGTATTCATCAGCCCAGAAAACAAGCCAAGACGAGGCGTCATGTCCGACTCTGACTCTGACTGGGAGGTGCTGGAATGTAAGACCTTGTCCCCTGTGGTCAAGAAAATGAAGATATCTGATCAGGAAGAACAGTGTTGCAGCGACTCTGATTTTGATCCCTTTGAGGTGGATTATAATTGTGAGCCTAACCTGAGTAGACAACTAGGTTGTCCACATGAATACATACCTGTGAGGTTTCAGTCATGCAGAAAATACACAACATTTACTCGTAACATAAAATGCAGTATAACTCGGGAAATACCGTAACATATGTCAATTTTCTTTAAAACCCCTTACAAGAACAGTGTTGTCTGGTAACTTTATTCACCAAACTTGTTCCTTTTTCTATAATTTTTGCTCTTGCCTCTCTTGCTGCTTCATCTTTGTTCCAGTATGTAGCCAGGTGCTGCCAACTCGTAAACAAGCATAAAACACAAAGCTTATCTTAACATTAAAACATGCATAATGTATCAAAATAATAGTGAAGAGAAAGAGAAAAATGTGTGGGTGATGGTGATCAGCCGAGCCGTCAACACATGGCAACAGCAACGGACTCTGATGTTTGGGAGAGGGAGTGTTGAGGACGCCTCCGCAAAGTGGCGCGTTGAACTCTGTGTTTATTTGTACAGTGTATTTATTTATGCTGTGTTTGATTGAAGTCAAACAGAGCATCCAAAGGGTTAATGCCAACACTCGACCTGCACATCCTCTTCCTCCTTTTAACCTATACAGTAGTGTACACAACTTTGTTCTTGGTACTAGTTCAAAGCAACCCATGATAATGTGCTCCATTGATTGTAAATTTTTCCCCAGTAAGAGTCTTGGCACAGAAGTTCCCCTGTCAAGCATCACCCAAAAATAAGAGATTGGAGGTTATAGTTTGCCAGTTAGGTATGGGAGGTGATGAATTTTGACGGTTTATAACCCTCACCTATGCTTAGCTACTCCTAGATGACATTATGCTTCTTGCTAATATTCAAGCTTTATGATTAATAATGCTGTGCCATTTTCTTTCTGTATGTCTTATTAATTTGAAGAAAAATCTGGAATGAATTAACTTTTCTCTTACTTTATTTTAATTCGCTGTGATCTTAGGATTGGTTAGCTAACATTCTTCCGTTCACAATTTCCTCTGCTGTTTCATCAAAAAATTACTGTTGAACAAGTTTTTACTATCGACTAAAGTAAGCATTTGAAATAACTCTTTAGGGGTACACTATTTGTATACAGCTCCTCCCCGACTTACGACGGGGTTAGGGACCCAAATCCAGGTCATAAGTCGAAAATGCTTAAATAATACATAAAAAATGTAAAATGGATCTCTTTTTCTTCTCAGCACCACAAAACTCACTTTTAAGCTTCCCAGCCATTTTAAAGTTAATTACAAACTAAAATTTTGTCAGTACACAACGCAATCACTGACGTTGGGACTCGAAAATACATAATTCAACAAAATTTGGGTACGACTGAGGCAGGTCGTAAGTCGGGTAGGAGCTGCACTTTAGTTGTACAGTATTTTGACTGGGGATACTGATTGCTTTTAATTTTAAGTTCATATAAAAATACAATTACCGTAAGGATTATTTATTAGTTTCATTTTATATTTTTCAGTTTACCATCAGCTAGCAATGAAAAATGCTTCCAAGGAGATTCAAGACATGGATAAATACCTGAGTTTGGATTCTTGTCAAAAGCAAGGCAAATCTAAGATACAGTCTGACATCAAAGATGATGATGTGTGTGTGGTGGAGGATGACATGTAAGTATAGTACTATACTGTATGTGTGATGGAAGTTGTACTTTATTAGGGTAAGAGGTGGTGTTGGGTATGGGTGTTAAAACATAGTATCTGTTCCCGTGAGTGTCTTGTCAATGTAATACTTTCTGCTGTACTGTACCTTGAAAAAGCAGAAAAAGATTTTAATGAAATTTTACGATGTAGAATATGGATTGACCCCCTCCCTCCAACAAGATTTTGATGGGTTGTATTTTCCCTTTATGAGTTACCAGATATGATCTATAGATGGACTTTCCCACAGGATATAGCGAGGGAGAGCTGTGTGTGGTTATTTGATATTCTATTATTGCCAAACACATCTCTATAGCCTAGCCTTATGATGAATGTTATTCTCACCATTAGTGTTATTGGTTAACATTGTAATGAAAGAACATTGTGTTGATATGTTATTAGTGGCATGATGTGAGATTTGAAACATTGTCCTTACCTGAGGTGAATAATGAGAGTGGGTATATACAGTACAGGTACAGTAAAACCTGTATTTAACGGACCACAGGGAGAGGAAAGTCCGTTATATTAAGGGTATATTATTTGTGAAACCTCCATCTAACGAACTATAGAGATGAAAGTTCATTACAGTGGTCCCTCGGTTAACGAACACAATTGGTTCTACAGAGTCATTCATTAACCGAATCCATTGTTTCAATGGGATATTGGGTAATTGGTTCCAGCTCACAGAAAAGTACATACAAAGTAAAAAAAAAATGCAGTAAAGTACACTTACTTTGAGGTTGTGTATGTAGAAGGTTCCTGGTTGATGATGATGATGGGAATTAGAAGTGGGGGTAGAAGAGAAGGAAGTGGGGGTGGAGGAGAAGGGAGAAGAGAAGGAAGTGGGGATGGTGGAGAAATCACCTTTCAGGGGACTCATGCTTGATGCAGTAATTTCACCAATAAAATTTTAAGTTCACTAGATGTAATTCAAGATTATTTTATTTAAATTAACACTGCACTGCGCTATATATGTTATCAATATGTTAATTAAATTTCAGAATGACCAATAATTTTAATGTAAAAATGCAAAAATATTCAAGACACCAACAAAATCGATGTTCACTAGTTTCCTGTACTGCATTTACAGTTGAACCTCGACTTATGCAGTTTTCGTTTACGCGCTTGATCATTTACGCGATACCTTGCCAGAACTGGGATGCCTGATTTACGAGATAAATTTGGTCATTTACTTGGGTGAGGTATAATTTTTTTCATCTCATAAAATTCATACAAATTACCCGGCCAGAAAATAATTTACATTGCTGGAATTCTTACAACATGATGATCATTTTAAATATAAACATCATGGATTTTTCATTAGACATACAAACTTTAGTCTGCGGCATTTTTTATTACTAAAAATGTAAATATACTTTTTTAACCCAAACATTTCTCTGGTAGGGAGGGAAGGTGGGGGTAGGGAGGGAGGGAGGGACCCAGTGAGTGTGGGAAGAGGCGGGGAGCCGGAGGTGGGGTATTTTGATTGACAGATAGTGTCTGGGTGAAGTATAATTTTTTTATTTACTGAAGATATTTGTTGTAGCTCATAAAATTCATACAAATTACCCGGCCGTAATATAATTTACATTGCTGTATTTGAATGGACATAAACCTGGCGACTGTATTTCTCTTAAGTATTAATTGTGTGCATAACATCATAAAATTAAGTTGTTATTTTTACTACAACATAGGTATTGTGTCGGAAAAAGTGGAGTTTGGGAGTCGGCCCAGTCTCTATTTCAATTAATCCCATATGTTCTGTTATTCCATATACGCGTTTTTCGTTTTACGCGCAACTCCGCGGGTTCGATTGACCGTGTAAATCGGGGTATTACTGTATTATCAATATGTTATCTAAATTTTAAAATTACTAATAATTTTAATATAAAAAATGCAAAAATATTAAAGAGCCACAACTTTCTTGATATTTACTCCACTGGGAACAAATGTAAACATAGAACAGATTACTGAATTGGCAGACTAGCTCATCAGCTGATGCTCACAACAAAACGTGTTTGTCGTAAGGGTTTCGTTAATTGATGTTTTGTTCGTTAACTGAATTGAAGATCCCTATGGGAGGTAATTCGTTAATCGAATCGTTCATTACCCGAGGGACCACTGTATATTGAGGTACTGTTAGAGGTGAACCCCCTTTCCCCAACTTATGGATTATGTGGAAAGAGAAGTCCATTATATGAAGGTTTCACTGTATGGTAGTTAGTGAAGTACAGTACAGGTAACTCGCTTTTGATTTAAGCGCTTTTTGGAATGGTGCGGTTGTTCAATTAATATCAAAAGCTAATTTACGCGCACCTATTTTTGAAATAACGCTCTCAAGACAGTTTAAATTTGCCGTGTGTATTCACCTGGTTGCCTGGCAGTGGAGTCACGTGTAATGCCTGGTGAGGTGCTGGTAAGCTATTACTATAAAGTCACTGTCTTATCAACATCAACGATTTTAATAATAATTATTATAACAATAATGTAATAATAAAGATTATTAATGATGATAATGAAGTATCCTGTACAACAACTGTGACGACATCCAGGAAGCTTCCCGCATATCACTTTCTCAGTTCACGCCAACACTACTTTTTTCTGTGCTCTCATTTACATTGTGTGTTTATCACGTACCTTTTTAGTGTTAAACGCTGTTTTCCCTATTGAGCATGTCTGGAAAACGTCCATCTGCCTCCTCTGGGGCGCCCAAAGCTAAAAAGGCACAAAAAACAATCGCAATGGACATGAAATTAAATGTGATCACCTACCTTCAGAGAGGAGAGCGTGTGTTGGAGGTTGGTCGCGTGCTTGGTTAAAGTGAGAGCACTGTTAGTACCCTGTGCGGTATATGATGGTTCCCCTAACCCAGGGGTTTTCAAACTATGGGTCCCAACCCTTCAGTGGGTCGCGAAATAAATAAATTGGGTAGCAAAATAAAAATGGGTCGCGAAAATAAATAAGAAAAATAAAATAAAATGGATCGTGAAAATAAACAAGAAAATAAAAATAACTGCACCATAATTTAGGCTTGGTTATTGTAATGTACACTCCACAGTCTAGGAAGCAACTGCAAGGAGAGCAGTGTTTGTCTTTGATTTACTCATTTCATATCATTACACTTAGGTTTAATGGGTCGCAATTCAAATTGTTGTTCTGGCTGTGGGTCGCAGTAAAAAAAAGTTTGAAAAACACTGCCCTAACCTGTACCATTTACATGTATTCTTATGGGAAATTTATGTTCAATTTACACGTTTTTGAGTTAAGCGGTGGTTTTCAAGAACATAACCCCCACGTAAAACGAGAGGTGGGTGTACTAGGTGAAAGAGCATTTTGAACCTGATACTATATAAGTCCCGAGAAGTGCATAGCGTACTTGAAGGGGACCGACCATCTACACGAAGACTAGGTTAATATACAAGGAAGACATTTAGAACAGAGAATGATGAATTAATTATCTTATTATTTTGCAGAAGTAAAATAATAGAGGTACACTCTCCTACGTCACCCACATTACTAGACATTGGGAATTATAAACAGAAAAAAAGAAGACAGAACAAAAAAACCAAGAAGGCCTTGAGCCGACTAAGCGCCATAACGAGGGAGCTAAAACAAAAAGATTTGGTAAGTTTTTCATGTTATTTGTCATAAAGTTGTAAAGAAACAATGTATCCTTTGAGAGGGCGTTTACCACGCCATACAGTCACTCAGCCAGTTGTCTGATTATCCAAGTTCTCCTCATGTTGCTCTCATGTAATATTGTATGTGGGAAATGAAACAATATTATTATATGTTTTTAAATTGCATATGCAAATTACTGAGTATGTAGAGTAAAGGTGTAGAGTTGCAGGAGAAAGTGGTGGAATTCGGAAGTGAACAAAAGTTGGAGGTGTGGATATTGTCAGCATAACCTCTCAAAATATATATTAGTACAGCGTAACAAACCCACTGTTAGTACCAAATTGAAACCACATGTCTTGGCTTGGTTGGCTTTACACAGCATCGCAACCAGTGGCACAGTTTTTCAGTAACTTCCGTGTCCTCCACCGCATGTACTTTACTCATTATGTTTATTATTGGCTTATTATTTTCTACACCTTAAATGTCATTGAAAATTTGTTTGTAGCATTTTAAGATATTTTAGGACAGTTTTTTGTTTTTTATAATAATGTATCAGAGCTTTAATAATGAGAGTTATAGGAAAATGCGGTTCAATTCATGAAAATTTTATTTATAAAAGGATTGGTACCCTTTCATAAATCAGGGAATACCTTTACAGTAATTCTTTATGGGTTGGTTTGTCAAAATATCTTTTGAGGAAAACCTTGTTTCTTTATTATCTTATTGTTGTCATGTTCTTATATATTAAACTTTGCAAAAGGAGATGTCAATAACAATAAAAATGTACAAAGTGAGACACTTGCTCTGAACACTTGGGTAGAGATTGCTTATGGACCATCAATATACTAATATTTAAGTGATTTTTAATGATGTAATTATACTGTATTGAAATTACTGTATTCCAGGCAGATAAGAAACTGGACTTGAGTATTGGCAGTGATGGAGTGTTCAGTTGTGATGAAGATGATATTAATCCCGAGATTAAACTTAGAGTCAAATGGGGATCAGATTACCTTCGCATGCCTATGAAGACTGTAAGTTGGTAACTAACTCTTGTTGGTGTATGGGGCACTGAGAGATGGTGTTGAGTAATGTGCAATAATGTGTTGTTATAATTTGTTCATAAAACACAGTAGGGGAGAAACCCCTAAGAAAAATATATTAGTGAAATGAGGATATGGTATACAGGTAAAACCTCCATGCAGACTACCGTTACATATACAGTAGTCCATTGAATAGGCAGAGGTTTCCATATTAATTTTGTTTATTATTGACACATTTATGTGTTCCTATCACAGATGCAGAAATTTTCCCACATGTACCAACAACTTGCAGAGCGTTTCAGTGTGAGCGTCGGGCAGATAGTGTTAAGCCACAATGATAAGGTGATCAACTCTGCATTATGCCCACATGACTTGGGTATCACGATTGCTGACATTATAGGTAGGTTGTTGGCAGTTATTTTTGAGCGGTTGACTGGTTGTTTATGCTGTATATAGCGTTAAGCATGATTTAAAGTGATATAAAATTTTGGTCTATTAGCGTTTATCGTGTAATGAAGACAAGGACCGGCTCTGTTGATTAAAAAACCAAGCAAGTTGATGATGTATTAAAGATTTACGTATAGTTTTGACCATAGGACATGTTTTGATGTTATGGAGTTTTGCTTTGATAATTTATATTATATTTTTTTCTTTCACAGAGGGTGGAATTCAGTTGCAAGCAATTACAAACGGTGAGAAAAGCACATCTTTAGAGAAAAGGGGTCCAGATTCTCTTTGTCTCAAGGTTCAGAGTGCTGAGAGAAAGGGGCTTTTAAACATTTACATCAATCGCTATGATAAGATGAGTGTATTAATGCATAAATATGCAATGGAGAAAAATATTAGTATAGACAAACTTAAGTTTTTATTTGATGGTGAAATTTTGGACCCCAGAGACACTCCAGAAAGTTTAGATTTGGACGGTGGGGAGTGTATCGACGTTTATGACAAGTGATGAAATGATCTCTTTATGCAAGTTGATCATTGTGGTATTTAAAATATATTTGTCTAACAACACATTCCTGTTAATCTCTCTGAAGTACGGAATTGGGATTAGTATGGGCTCGCTAGATAAGAAATACAGAAAAGGATAATAATGTATACTGCATATGCTAGTATGGTTTATTGTGTATCTTGATATTGTGTTTGTAGGATGGTATTTATCTTAATTTTTAAGTCTGGCAGTTTTATCCCTATTTAGTGGGACATTGAATAAAGTGTATACCATTTTCTTTATCAGTCTATACAGTACAGTATACAGTGGAACCTCGATAAATCAGACTAATTGGGGCAGACCCCAGTCCAAAAAATGCAGAAGTCCGATAAAAGCGAATATATGGGGTGGGGGGGGGGGGGGGGATAACACTGCTTCTCTGAGCTGTTTAAAGAAAATCAGTTGTTGTTATGTTATTACTGCACTTCAACAACTAAGTTCTTTAAGTGTATAACAAGGTTATTAAAAGAATATTACATCAACAATAAAAAAAATATGAAACAGAACTCTCTGGGTTGAAAATCAGACATGCAAGTCTGGTTGTCACCAAGATGATTGTTATTTACAGTAAAGTGTTTTATGTAAGTAACCACAGAATTTTTCTTGTGAATAAAGAGAAAACTGTATATTCAACAATACTATAAAGATAAAAATAACAACAAATAAGTGTATGAGTATATTGTATGTGGAAGACAAATGTTTATCTGGGAGCAGTCGGTAGAGGGGAGGGGTGGTAGAATGGGTGGGTGGCTCCCTCTCCCCCACAAGATTCCTTTAACATTTCTTTATGCTATTCCATCACAATTCTCATATAATTTAGGATCATTTGGTGCCAGGTTGATAAAATATTATCCTAAAAGAATCCCACACTGAAAACCATGAGTCATTTCATACTCATTTGTTTACAAAGAGCAAACAGCTGATTGGCTTACCACAAATGTCAGTCTTCAACACTTAGTAAATTAGTAGAGTAGAGTTGTGTATTTATCATCACTTAAGTAATATTGTGGTGTAAAGCATTATGCATTTGCATATACCCTGGATTATTCATTAATCATTTGTCTATAAGTTTATAAGTAGCCAAACTGAGTCATCATATAACACTCAAACTTAGTAAATAACGTTTTTAAGAAGGTATCTCCATATCAAAAACTATACAGTGTGTTATAGTGACCCATGTTGTAAGCTGGTCGTTTGCTGAAAGCTTTCACACGAATGCATCTTGAGTAAACGACCTTCTGATACAGCTAATCCTTTTATTTTCAAGTCATTAAAAATTACATACATTATTGTATTTTTCCTCTAGTACTGAAGATGTTTTATTAATCATGATGAACCATAAAAGGCCAATCATATGAGAATATAATACTGAATCAATAAAGACAAACCTGACAACACCGGATCAGCCCCAACCTGTTTACATACTCAAGTGTCTTAGTTCTCAGTAGGCCTATAGCAAATCTGATTAGACCACTGTACAGTCTTCAGTAAGTGTTGTTCATTTGATAAGATTTTGTATTAATCTTTCCCATTTCTTAATTTTTTTATAGTATTCTGGTGACCAGAGCATCTCAGAGTCCGAAAAAAGCGAATTCGATATATTGAAGTCTGATTTATCGAGGTTTTACTGTAGAATCTTTCCTTTCTTACTATTTGAATACAGTATCTCAAGAAATTTCTGTCCAAGGCAATAGAGGGAAACTTAAAACTTTTGTTGAAGAATTTTCTGTTAGTTTATTAATCATATAAAGGAAAATAATGCAACCTGCTGATAATAAGAAAGATACAGTATACAGTTGGTCCTCCTATTACGCGGTGCCTTGCCAGAACCTAACATTTTCACATTCCGCGGTCGTGAACCCCATTACGCGGAGAGCGGCTGGCAAGCCGCGCCATTTTTGGATCCAAACCTCCCGCCATCCGCCATGTTGTGTAAGAGGCGCGAAAATGGTGCGCACAAGGTCGCCCAGTCATCAAAACATTACCGAGTTCTTCACCCGCCACCCACTACAGCCGGCCCAAGTCAGTGATAGTGATAATTATAGTGAGGATATGGACTTATATGAACTTTGGGGGGTTTGACAAAGAGGCCCTGCAAGCCTCTGTGGTGGATAGTGATACAAGTGATACAGGTGAGGGCCAATAATCTGCCCTCTGCCTCAGAACCAACCGCCCATCCCCGTGTGCCCAGCCATCTTTTCTACTAATGTTAGTGTTAAAAAACCTAATATTATTGATATTTCTCTTAATTATTAATTGTGTGTTCATGCCATCATGAAGTTAAGATAATATTTTTACTACAACATAGTTGTGTGTCGTCAAAAAGTGGAGTTTGGGGGATCGGCCCGGACTCCATTTCAATTAATCCCATATGTTATGTTATTCACTTTACGCGTTTCTCACTTTACGCGGTACCCTCCGGGTTACATTAACCGCGTAATGTGAGACCCAACTGTAATGTAGTTTGTTCACTCAAATTTTGCAACTGAGGCCGAAGGTCAGTTTGTAGCAAGGCGGCTGATGGACGGACACCCATAGAGTTACTACGAACTGACCCTCGGCTTTAGGGCTACATTCACAGTCCTCGAGCCCGACCATGAGTATAGGGAAAGGTTATTCAAGAATGTGCTTCGGGCACGGGAGCACTTAGCATCGAAAGACCATGAGGGTTAGATGCTATACAGTATTTTAAGCTTGGAAACCTCGGCACAGCTGAGTACAGTACTGTACTTCCATAAAAAGTATATTTACCTCAGTAACCTTATGAACAAGTTACAAAATTGTTTTACTGTATTATGAGGATTATTAATGGTAATTTCTTTGTCAAACAACCTTAAGAGCAAGTTGGTATATACAGTAATTACAGTGATATCTACAGAATGATTATCTTCCATTTGTCAAGCACATTCCCTCTGCAATAGCTAACATTCCAGAATTTAAATTAGGGAAGGCTGTATACAAGGATTACGTTTCTGAAAAATATGTATAGTACAGTACTGAATGGCAGAAACCTTTGTATTATTGACGGTTATGTTCCAGGAGGGAAAATGTTAAGTCAACTGGAGATTCTTAAAAACCTCATCACTATACATCTTGTATAAATGATACTGTAATATTAAAGAATAGATACTGTACATTGAAAATGAACCTGTTTTTTTATTTACCTTAATTACTGAAGACATGAGGACAAAGGCTGACAGACGAGGTTTATAAACCAAAAACTAGTGTTTCTTGTCAGACCTTCACCAGTCTCACGATGCTTGGTCACTAACTCAAGTCTCCAGGCTAATTCCTTTGTGTTGCTTCTTGGCATAGGCAGGAGAAGTGCCTTGTCTTGACTGGGCATCTTGGTCAGTACAGTATGCATAAAGTGACTGTGCAAAATGATGCGAAGGAGACGTGTTGCTGACGTCAAGGTCGGTGCGCGTAGGTGATGAACATTGAGCAGGAGAGCGTAAATGAGTCTTGGCACATCTTGAGTAGCGACCATTACTGCATGACAGTCAGAAGTAGTTCTGTGCACACTATCTAAATTTTTTGTTTCACAGAATGTCCATTAACCCTATTTGGTGAAGTTCCAGATAATTTTTCTTGATTTATCTCCAAAGGGGGAGGAGGGGAGGTAACTGCCAGCAGCACCCAACCAGGGGCTTAAGGGTTAAAGTATAATTTTCATTTTAAAGAAAAATGGGTGTTAAAGTGTGACTGTTATTCATTAAAGCAAATGTTGTTTGCTTCCATATTGACAAAAAAGGGCACTAAAATGTGACTTTTCATTAAAATAATTTTTTGTATACAGTAAACTCTCGTTTAACAGAATTGGTTATAACAAATTCGATTTAGCGGAAGGAATGTTTTCCGTTATTTATCGCTCAATTTAGTGAACTAGTTTGCTAAATTGAGATTAATTCCGTTAATAAGCTCACACCTACAGAGACACCTCAGACACATGATAAGTACATAGAAACATTATTCATGGTTTACCTTAAACTAGGGGGTTTGGTGTTTGTTTCCAATTTTTTCTATAATTTCCAACTTTCTCCCCCACACTACTTCCTTTCTGAGACTTCTGAGAGACTTTCAGCATGATGTCTAAGCACAGTAATTAGTTGACCGAGAGGTAGCAGTGAACACACGAGGTGGTGGCAGGACAGAAGACTGAGTGGATGTAAACAAACCCTAAGCGGCACATTTGGCGCAGAATTTAACGGAATCGTGCTCAATTCAGTGAATTAGTTCACTAAATTGAGCAAAAATAATGTTGGGTTCGAAATAGCGGAAATTTAACGGAATCATGCTAGATTTAGTGAACTAGTTCGCTAAATCAAGCAAAAATAACAAAGTTCAATTAAGCAGAAATTTTGATTTAACAGAAAGGGGCGGCTCGAATTAGTTTGTTAAATCAAGAAAATATTGCATCTGAGGATTACCTCTAATGTCTGGATTATAAAAATGTCATTTTGTGGAAGAAATACAATGGCTTCCTAATACTGTAGAGTAATACCCCTTTTTGCACTTTACTCCCACAATTTTTCAGTTTATTTTGAACTGAGTTCAAAACTCGAACAAGGACAGTATAATTCGAATTAGTTTCACAAAATGGAATATTACTGAAACAATACTTGAGGCACGCTTCATAACATTTAGACAACGTGTGTCTGTACAGACATTTTATAAAAATATGCGAGTCAAAAGGGGAAATATTAATAACTTTTGAAATTACAATACCTGCATATACATGGAACATTGAAAACAGAATGCCATACTGCTAGAAGACTGTTTGATAGCTTTATGGGTTCAAATACTGTCAGACACCCATATTCATTCCTACAGTTGACTATTGTGGTGATCTGTCGTGTAATATCTGCAAGTCAGTCGAAGTAATCTGATGGAATGTCGATTTATAATGAGATGGTGTCAAAGGTTATGACGCAATGGTACAATGCCAAATATTGTCGATATATTATGAATTTCCGTGGGAGTAAAGTGCAAAAAGGGAATAGTACTGTACTAGTGTAGTAAACAGGTACTGTATACACTACGCTCAGTTCTTCCACTCCAGGTTATCTCAGTAAACACAGTTTTTCCATTCTCTGATCTTTATTATTTTCTTCACCAGTGCTTTTATCCGATTCCTGCTTCCTCAATTTTATTTTTCCATTTGTCAAAAAATTTCTAGGAATCCCTCAGCCTTTTCAAAATGAACATTCTCACTAACTGTACTACTGTATTGAAGATTCTAATACTGTACTATACAGTACTCTGAACTACATGGATTACCTTCCTTTGCTAAATAAAATTGTACCTAACTACGACGAGACAACCATACACAAGACATACAAATTACAGAACTACACGTCGTCCACTATTCATTTTCACACCAAATCCTATTTTCTACAGAGCTGACTCATTTCCCTGAACTGCTTTACTTGTTCAAATATCCAGCCATACCAGATAACTTCTCTTAACTCCAATACAGGTACTCCTCGACTTACGACAACCCAGACATACCGCCGTGGTCGTATAAAATATTTTTCAAATTACGTATTTTCTAGTACAGACGTTAGTGATCGCGCTGTGTACTGACAAATTTTTTTTTTTTGTAATTCCCTTTAAAATGGCTGGCAAGTGTAAAAGTGCGAGTTCTCGTGGTGCCGAGAAGAAAAAGAGACACCCATTTTAGAATTTCTATGTATTATTTTCGCCTTTTCGACTTATGACCAATTCAAATTACGACCTGGTTGTCGGGACGGAACCCCGTCATAAGTCGAGGAGAGACTGTACAGTATACCCAAAGGTTTGAAGTTAAAATTATATGAAAATGCATTTATAGTTTTAGGATGAATGAAATATTTATTAGATCTTTGTGTAGGTTCAGTTATTAATCACCATACAAGTTTACAGTCCCTTGTGTGTGATAAAAAAATATATGAACATTTCAGAATATTAGGCCTATACTGTACTATATTAGGTAGTCTGAAACAGTGGGCTGCCTTAGTGTTACGCTTGACACACGGTACTTAATTATCTCCAAATTTAATCGTGGACACTACATTAAAATACTACTGTGCACTAAACTAAAACCTCACACAAGTGTTTTTCAATTTAAATACTGTACCTGTACTGAACTGTACATTTAACAATGGAAGAGTTTATCTGAGCAAAATCAATGTACAAACAATATGACCCAAAATTCTATCTGATAACTGTAATTCAATTTATAATAATTCTGAAACTTCAAGACTTTCAAAATCTTAGTTGTCCACCACACCAAATAATGGCACAGGTGTTGTTTGTTGACAGCACCAATAATATATATACAGGGTGACAATGGTAGAATCAAACTCAGTGCAAGGACTGACCTTAACAAATGGTCAAAAGGCAAAGTCAGCAGGTAAAGAAGAAAAGAGTAATCACCACAGCTAAGAATATAGTGTAAAAGGTACAATTCAATTTGGCAAGAAGACAAACTTAACCTCACTGAAAATCATGCTTGCATGCAATGAGGTGTGGGCCCTTAAGAGTTAAATGAAAACAATATAATCATGTTTAAAATACAGTACAGTAATCCTTGAAAAGTAACCATTGCATGCCGAGTGTAAACAAATGTTAGACCAACCGATCATATAAACATTACAGTGCGGTACGTGGCTGTGATATTAATTAGTGCTTCAAACTCTTGAGGAAACTTTGGCACAATTCTGCTGACAAGTTTATTGTTGACCCACAGGCCATCCTCTCTCTCCCCACCTGGTGGTATTGTACTTCATTATGGATAACTTAGTTTTATTGATTTATATCTGAAAATAATTAAATTTTTGTTCTTTGTGTCAGTGTCTCTCACAAAAACAGTAGAGTGATGATCCTGCAAGATCTTTACTCTCTTGGCCATTGATCGGCCTGTTATCTGCTTGGGCGGTCGGTCACGTCTCTGTTACACATTGTTGGTAAGTATAGTACAGGGTACAGGTACTGGACATGTACTGGCTCCCGAGTGTACAGTCAGCCAAAGATGCACCAACCCCACCCTGGGTCTTGTGCTCGCAATTTTACCTGGCAATACTTGGTAAAGGAAGGCTGTATGTAAAGGTGATTGTGATTGGTGGATCTGTTTTCGGCTGTATCACTGTCAGGATAAATATTAAAGAAACCAAAGGTAGTATTTTTATAATAATAAACTGTTCATTGTTACTAAAGGTCATGAGAAGTTTCCAAATGTTTGTATATTTGTTTAAATGATGAAGAAAATTTGATGTGAGAATCTTGTGGCAGCTGTGGTTGTAGTAGAGTTGCCACACACAAAATATGTAGAAATATCAAACTATAAACCACGTTAAACAAGTTGTACATTTGCAGTGAACGAGACATGACAACACACTGAGGCCCTTAGGAGTGGCAGGAATAGCCCACTGGTGACATTTGATGCTTTAAAAAAAAAAAAAAAAAAAAAAAAACACATTTGTTAGGGATTCGATAATTTTCTAAAGAGACTCAAATATATTTTGATAACACCGGAGCCTTCATAATGCAAGGAAGTTATGAGTAAGCTAACTTGTGGGAATAACTTGACACCTGCTTGCTCACAGTTTGTCTTCATATATTCATGTACTGTTACTGAATATGTGGTTTATAATGAAGTCAATGTTTTGTGATCAACCTCCAGTACATTTATTATCCAATGAATATTATAAGTGAAAAAACAAACAAACACGTAAGATGGCAGCTATGGTGTGTGTTGTGTGTGTACAGGTGAAGTGGGGATGGATGATTAAGTGGCTGACTGAGAGACAATTATGCTGGAGCTACTCTCATTTCGTAACAGTTGCAGGGTAAACATATCTAGTTAATGTTAAGTCTCATTATAAGTCTAATACTAATCTGGGATATACTGAACTACCTGTTATGCATCCAACTCCCAGTCCTGTGTCCAAAATTAACAAATATTTGGGGGGTTTTCTTCAGAATTTGAGTAATTTTATGGAAATAGTATATAGTTTAGCAGATTAAATAACTTTGAAACTTTAGCAGTGGTCTGGATGGTTCACTTTGCTTGTATGGTCAGTGAACCTTGTGACAAACATAATATCTGTAATAGCATGATCCTTGATATGGTAGTAATGATGCCTGAGGCTGAGGGGAAGAAAGCTAATTTAGTACAACACATGATTATTACACTAAATATCACCTTGCCTGCCTGGTTGGTGCCACAGAAAAAGTAAACAAATTACAGTTACCAGAAATACTGTACAACAAACTCACTAAAAAATAATCAAACAACCTTAAAAGCACACATCGTATCTTTAATGAATATAAAAAATATATTTCAATCAAAGGTAAACTGAGAGAAGCTGATAATATAAAAATAGATACCCAATCCACCGGACCATCATAAAACAGCGACTCAATTCAATGTGTGATAATTTCACTAAGACGTGATGCACGTCTACGGGGCATTTGTAACAATTAGCAAAATTTAAAATAAATTCTGGGGAAACTAGAAGGGAGAGAATTTGTAAAATGTGTATCCTGTCAAGTACCAGTAAATTATAAAAAAAAGTTCACTACACAGAAATTAAAAAAAAATAAATCGATCATTCACAAAACCACACAACAAAAGCACATCTCAACTTTTGTAATGGAAGCACACTGATATCCATACTATCACATTTTCATTTAAAAACTGTTAATATATTGCAGAGATAACTATTGTCATTAAAACCCACCATATTTAAAGATACCGCGTAATCAAATATATAAATCTATGTAGAGTAGTTAGCTGGCAGACAATCTCATTTATCCCAGACAGAACAGATATGTGTACAGCCTCACCACTAAATTCACATACTGTACTGTTTACTCTGGAGTTATTACCGCAGGTTATCTTAAAGTAAAATCTCGGCCAAAATTTACCCTCTCGTGGTCTTTCGACGCAAATTGAGTCGCTAAGCGCTCCCATGCTGGCACAACTCCTCCCGCTCAGCAGTATCTCACAGTGAGAAATGCTGGAACAGTGGACCAGTCCTATCAACCACCTAAGTTCCTCCCACTAACCTCATGGGCTGGCTGATGTGTCTTTAAAGGTGCAATTTGGGTCTGGATCATTCTACTCGATGTTTACTAAAATGGAAAACCTGTTCTCCTTACCGACGCAACCTGTGTCGAAAGACTGCAAAGGACTGAGATTTACCAACCAGGGCCAAGAGCACCAGATGGTTAAGATTTAAACTAAGCAATATCTACAGTCAGAACAAGTATCAGTTGATAAAAAAAAAATATAAAAATTTAGAGTTAATAAGAGTTTGAAAAAGCAAAAAAAAAACAAAAACCCAGACTTGAAACAGTGAATAAGGAAGTTTAACAATAAGCACCATGATGACCGGCAGAGAGAGAGAGAGCAAACTTACGGAACCATTCGCGAGAGTCAACGCTGCTTCTCTCCTTCTCACCTTAGGGGCGACATGGTCTACAATTAACACAGGCCTGTACAGTATCATGGTATAAATCATACTATCGAGATTAATATATGTATATCTTATGCATCTTCTACAGTACAATCCCATACAACATAACATGTGGAATTGACTATATTAAAAGCTACCCACACTTCAACATTACCTAGAATTAGTAATCAATAAGTACAGGTTATATCATCTACAAACACAGTTATGCTTTTTCTGTACTGTAATGCAAGTAATTATCCCACATATAATAGCTCTGTTAATGCTGGAAGAGTTATGAAATGTTTACAAGTGCACAAATAACTGTGGATAAAGTTTTTACCCTTGCACCTACAATAGCTACACCATCATACAGTATTTACATCAACAAATATACAGACTATATGTTAACAAGATTTATATTATAAAATTTGTCAATGTACAGCATACTAACTAGTGTAGTACAGAGGAAAACTGAAAAACAAGCCAGAATACAATACATAATTTAGCATACTCTTAACCTGATACACACAACTATTACTGCAATTATTATTACTGTACATTAAATTTTACCACCAAAATTAGTTACGTTCTACACTCATCACAGATAAACTTAACTAATTAAAACTTCTTCAACAGGGAGTAAGTAATTGAAGAAATTAATAATCAAGACACCGAAGATTGCTAGTTATATATACTGTACACGCTATTTACACGGCGACTGTTGTGGTATCAGCGGCTTCTTTCTGCGCAGCTTCCTTCCCTCCCAAGAACTCGTACCGTATCAAACGACAACCCTAATGAGAGAAAAGCGCTTGTGGAAAGACATCACTACAAGTATTATTTTCTCTTAAAATATACAATTAAATTTACTGGTTTTGAATATTACTAAATTACTATCATAAAATGAGTACTGTACGGTGAAACCTTTATATTACGAACTTCTCTCTCCATACAATCCTTGAGATGGGGAGGTTTCACATCTAACGGACCCTCAATATAACGGATTTTCTCACCTATAAAGTACCTTTGTATTTTGGGAAGAATCTATGAAGAGTGTAAGTATGGCTGTACTGTATCCAATAAGTACATTGTTTTGTAGGTTATTATACTGTAATCTGTTCATTATGGAGATGTCAAATAGCCCGGGCCTCTTTCTCTCGTCTTGGCCAGATAGAGAGCAAATACTGTAATTAATGAAGTGCCGTAGATTGACTAATAATCTGCTTCATTATTGTGTTTATTGAGAACAAGAGGTTCATGTAGCAGAGTGTAGTCATCATGTCGTTTAGTCATAGTCAACGTCCAATTAAATAATCATCTTACCTGTATAATTTGTGCTGTTTCATTAGTGAAGTGACAGCTGAAGAGTAGAAGGTTCCTTGGTATGACCTTAATAGCAAACCTCATGAATATTGCCGAGTACAAGCAGAGTGCTGAGGGAGAAATATAAAACTTTAAGCACTTGGTAGATAACATGTATGTTTGTATGTATGCATATGTACAGGTATGTATGTATGTATGCATATGTACAGGTATGTATGTATGTATGTAAATTTGGTATCCTCTTCTGCCATTAAGGTCTTATAAGATATTTGATAAATTTCATGTAAATTTTAACAGATATATACAGAACATATCTTTAAATTGCGAGCCTTACACACAAAAGCTCTCCAGACAGTCTTTTTGAACTCCCTCAAATTAAACTAGAATCTCTCCATTAACATATCAATTAATGATCCTTCTTTATGGGATGATTTTCAACATCATTGTTAAAACTTGCGGGTACAGCGTAATTTACTTTTTAAATACACTATTGTTGTTTAAATTTCTTTAATTATTTCAAAGACCATTAAAGAAAAAAGTATATTAACTGTTCTTGATTTATGTTGTGTGTTGTTATAAATAATGAATACTAATTACTGAAACACTAACAGGTAGAAAGTGACAGTTAAGACCACAGACAATGCATCCATATATCTTGCATCATAACCTCAACTTGCATATACTGTACAGCAGGCATGGGCAACCTTTCCACAGTCATGGGCCGCATTAAAATTAACGTATTTTTCTGAGGGCCAACCCACCAAAATTTCTATCCTTCCTAACCCAAAAGTAATGTTAATATTGTATTAGCACAGACAGTAAAACAGTTTATCGCTATGTTCACCTTATGATAATTTCAGTTTAAAATCAGTCTTTTTCCCATTTATGAAACAAATCCATCATAATATTTTTTTAACTAGTACCGTATATTAATGTTTCTTGGCATTTGACAGAAGATGAGTGAAGCAATCTGTGAATACGTTGATTTTTCCTACAGTTAAAACATTTTTCTTATGAGACACCCACCAAAATAATGTTAATCTTGGAGCATGAGGAACTACAATGAAACAACCTATAGGCACAGCTATTTATGTATATATTTTACAATATATATATATATATATATATATACACTCAACACCTCAATCTGCCAGGATTCGAACCCACGGCCCACTAGCCCATATACACAGTGGGGTATGCTATAACAAACGGATCCTACTACGAATATTCCTATAACGAACGGTTTTACCTATAAAATTGAGAATGCTATAACGAACGAAACTCCTACAACGAACATTATTTAAAAAAATATTTATTTATTTTTATTTTTTTTTTTTACTAATTTATAGTTTTTTTATTACAAGTATTAATGATATTCTTTATTTCAGGGGTTTAGATGCATATGTATGCACTTTTTTACAATTTTTACAATTTTATATTATATTTTTCAGTGTTAAGTGGTTGTATTTGGGGGCCTGGAACGGATTAATCCTATAACGAACGAATGCTATAACGAACAAGGTTCTAGAACCAATTAGATTCGTTATAGCATACCCCACTGTGTATATATGTATATATATATATATATACAATCAACACCTCAACCCGCCAGGATTCGAACCCACGGCCCACAAGAGAACTAATCAGTCAAGATTAAATAGAACAGACAGCCAGGCATGAAGGATGAGGCACTATGGAGAGAGACAGTCTGTCAACACCTGTGTGACCATGACCCCACTAGGATTTACCCAACCTTAGTTAATTACCAAGTGACCCATTGCTACATAGCAGCTAATCCACCAAACAGACAGCGCCGAACTTTGCCCGTAAAATCACACAAGTTAAAATGTTTATATTGTTGACTATTTATACTCATTTCACTATTACATTTTCGTAGTTACTTACTCTTAGGTGATGACACAGTAATGAATTGTGTGTGAAGATTCTTCTTTTAATAAACATTGCTTTTACTCACCACAAACTGGCTGCATTTACCTGCACAGTGGGCCACATTAAATAAAATTTATCAATCACTCTGTGGGCCACACAAAGATATGGATCGGGCTGTGGGTTGCCCATGCCTGCTGTACAGTACAGAAAACATTGCACACTTGCACGATCTACAATAATTACAATAAAAAAATATACATATATAATTTTTGTCCATATTGTATCACACTCATACAATGTGTTTACTTACCAATTGTCATTTTTCCACTTATAATTTCTGGAGGTTTTTTAGTATCAGCAATGGCAGCAATAGGTATTCCCCAATTTGCAACAGGTCCCCAGAAGTGTGTGCTGTGAAATATACAGTAACCAGAAACCATAAGTACTCTTTACCGATTCAAATAATATATTTTTTTCATAACCTTAAGTTGTGGAATGTAACATTGATTACTAATGCCTTCCAGTCATTCTGTAAAAAAAAAAAAAATCATAATACATTTTACAATAAATATCCCGGTAATATGAGATGTCTGATAAACTGTACTTTTCTGTGTTGGTCAATATTTACAATACTGTGCTGTATTCTGCAATACTATCCTGTGTACTCCTGTCATGTTAGGTTACAGTAGGTTGATTGGTTAATTTCATTTGAGGTCTCAAGTTATTCAGCGAGTAACTGACCCCAGAATGGTAAGTGATGGCTCCTTCCTACCCAGTGATTGTCCTTCCTTCCTTCCCAATTAATAATAGCACTACGAAAATTGCAAACACTAAGAAAGTACCTGTATTACTAAAAATCTTTCTAAACTTGCTGCAGCTACTATAGTTTCTTAGCTACTGGGAAAAAGAATAGCTTTAATACTATCTATGAAATGTTCTGACTACTCCAAGTCACACACACAGCTGACTGAAGCTCAATGAACAAGATGGGGACCTTCTTAGGTGGGCAGTAAGGAGCATATTTACTAAGGAGAAAAAGTATGGAAAAATCAGAATAGAACAAGAGTTATTCCTCCACCAGATTTGCTTTATTCTTGAAGTAAAAAATATAAAAATGCCGCAATTTCACTATGTTTTATAGTAGACACTGTTGTAGTTATGGCAAATGGGTTAATATTGACGACTGACCCACAGATGAGTTATTTGTTTTACTGTTTATTTTCTTACTTTATTTTCATCAATGAGTTCTGATATATCATTTCTTGTGCAAATGGTTTGTTTTGTAGATAATTAAGCACCTAGGCAAGCATTACAGTACTTTGTCTTCCCAGCAGTAATGTGGCCACATTCGCCTCTCATCCCGCGCTAGTTTAATTTTCAGCACGGTGTGTGAAGTTCTTGCTGGTCTTGTACTGCAGTTCTAGAGCTTATAAAGGAACTTAGCTTGAAAATGCCAAGATTAAACCCAGAATTGTACTTTTATTTATAAACATCTTTCTAAAAAGGACTTTTCACATTCACTATATACAGTACTGTAAAATTAAACCGGGTTTGTGTGCAGAGTCAGTTGTATATGACGTATTTCAAAGCACTCCGCAGCCTAGGCTGGAATAAATGCTGATGCAGGCGGCTGCTATCACAAAAAATGTAAAATTACACCATATAATAGTAAGTTCTTTCTGTTTAATATACCAGGGGTCTGGGGGCTGGTAAGGAAGTTAGGTAAGGTTAGGTAGGTTTGTTCGGTTAGGTTGGCGAGGTATGTTTTTCATACCCACGAAGGTTAGGTTAGGTAGGTTGGTTCCTTTGGTATGAGAATAGTTTTTTTTTTTTGGTGTGTTTTAGGACATTTTTCGTTAATCACCCATCACCTTGATAAACAAATTTATCTTACCATTTAATAAATCTCTTCGAGAAACGAAAGAATATATTTGAATTTGGCGGGATTCCAAAAACAAATGTGATATTCGCAATTTATTTGTCGTAATAATCACAAATTTTCTAAGTCCCAATTTGACGTTATGGTGACATGCAACGTCACTCTCTTTCATTCGTTTGTGTGTTAGCCAGTTAAGTAGGACGTGGCCGGTTAGGTCAGATAAGGTTAGGTTAGTACGTAGACTTAGTTTAGTTTTAACCTTTTTCCCAACGTGGCCCCCTACATTGTTGGGGAGGACGGGGGTGGTAATAACTTAAAAAAAAAAACAAAAAAAAAAAGTGATTTGCCCCATAGATATATGTCAGAATCATCTAAAACTGCAAGAAAACTAGCATAAAAATCTGTGAGAAAAGGCGATGGGCGGTTAACAAAAAATTACAGTGTTTTGCCCCAAATTTACCCCCATTTTTGTGCAAATTAGCCGTTTCTGTTTAATTGAACTTCTTAATTTTTGGCAAAAACCGCTAATTTGCAAGAGATAAAGGTCAGATTTGTGTAAAACACAAAAAAAAATTTTAAGAAAAAACCTATTCTCTTATCAAAACCTGAAGACAGCCAATGAACGAGTATTTACCTTTGTAGGGAGTAAGAGTGGCGACCCTTACCTAAGCCTGTCCATATATCATACTCTTAACATTGATTATCTCTTCCACATAGAAATAAAACAAATATAAACACAATGTAAACCTGGACAACTACCAAAGAAGGAAGCACTAGTGTCCAAATCGTACCCTACTATTAGGCATTAATTGGCTATGAATAACAACCTGCCTTACTTTATATTATATTAACTCAACTCACCTCATAAGATAACCCCTAAATTCCTTACTCTTGAGGGTATCCAACCCTTTCTTCATGAGAGCCCCGGCCATGGTGGGAGTGGAAACACCAACTATTTGTAGAAAGGTAAAATAAAGGTGAGAGAAGTGATGCCGGTCCCCTTCCCTCAACCTTCTACACTTAATTTCACTTTTATTATTTACTTCTGTTTTACGTGGCGGTACTTGGCATGTTAAAAGCTGTAGAGAGAAGTGAGTCTCAAAGAAATTTGTACAGAATTTGTATGACGTTCAGTTGCTGTGACTGCTATAATTTACAGTCAGCTGATGCCATGTTAGAGAAAACTTTTCTCTTTGCGGGATAACTTGCATATAAGTGGTTGCAGATAAACATGGGGAATTATTATTATTTTTTCTTAGAAGGGGATCCTTAGTTTATTTTGGGGGAGCTATAAGTGCAATCGTAATATGATATGATATTTTTCCACCATAATCTTAACATCAACTCCAAGTCCCTTTATACAGCGCCATGGTAGATGTTCACGTCTCAGCATTATCACTCAGACTATAATTCAGCTGCCATTTTATCTCTCCCATCTCACTTGCAATTTCCTCCACACCTTATTTATTTCCCATTTAAACAAATTTTTGCGTCTTTGTTCCATCATCAATCCTTTGTCAAATAGGCTCACTGTTTATCATTGTTTGTATATCTGCACTGTCTATGTACTGTACCTGTATTTTGTATATACATTGAACATCTGCACTATGTTCATGCTTAATCATTGTTAACTTGTATGACGGTTTTACTGAATGAATTAAATATCTATCTATCTATGTAATTATGTAAATATTATCCTCTTACATATAATAAACGCGAATGTATTTATCAGATGTCACACTTAACTCAAACACCAGCCTACCCAAAAGACATCTGCCTCGGACATAATTTACCCGCCAAACCAAACTCAAAACTAGCCCAATTTATCGTAAAAAAACCGCCAACTGGACTCTACTGATCCGGGACTTTGAGTGGTAATGGGGGAGGTAACAGTAGAATGATGCTACGACAAAAGGTAAAGAGAACTGAAAGAGGAGAAAGAAGCATAGAGGGAATGTCGGAGAGATAGGAGGAAAAGAGCAAAAGAGAAAGATGAGACGAGGGACGAGGAGGTGAAAGCGGGGTGGAAAAGATTAAAATTGCATGAGAAAAGAGTAGGTGGTAAAGAAAGGAAAGACGAATGTACTATAAAAAATAGTTAGCTAGGGAACACCTCGACCATTCATGAAGAGTATAAGAGAAGTGGGGACAGTAAAATCTGTTATATATACCTGCGAAATTTTTCTTAAAGGGTTGTTACACGATGCAGCCTGAGCGAATGTTCAACTTTGGAGAAAGCAAGTAAATTGGAAACACAGTCCTCACTAAATTACAACACAGTGACTAGGTAATGAGGTAAATATGAAAAGGGAATCAAAATTTTAAGCAGGCGTGTGCCGTTAGGTAAATAAAACCTGGAATCTTAGATGTGTGGAGATGACGCAGCGTCTCTCTGTCCAGGAACTGTGGCAAGAGGTGAAAGTCTGTGGTGGTGGTGGTGATGGTGGTCGTGCCCAGGAGGAGGAAGTTTGGTATAAAACCGAGTAAACTGAGTGTGTGAAACTGGAGATCCATTATGATGTAGAAATATAGGAAAAGGGTTATAAAAAGGAAAAGTTTATATATGTGAACTGTGAATGGTTGACAGGTAGGCAAGATGTCTTATCTACAGGGGCTGCCTTCGGGCTATCAAGAAGAGTTTAGTCATCCCTAAAAGGTGCATCACAACCCCCCCCCCCCCCCCCCAATGGCGGTGTGAGCTTGAAGAGGTATCATAATTAATTTCTAGCTCCTACACAGGTGGATAAAAACACCTTAGTGAATGGAAGTAAATTTTACAGATATTTTCTACTATTAAGAAATACCGAGAGTTCCAACACTAACATCTCAAAGAATTTAATTTTATTTTTGGCAATACTGATTAATACAAGTAACCAGTATGAATCCACAACGTTACCAGTAGGCTTGGCGTTCACCTCGTGTTGTTGTGAGGGATGAATGACCTTGAGAACACAGGTGCAAGTAACAATGCCAATGATAAGAAAGAATGTCAACAAAGTGGAAAAACGATGGACGGTGTTGAGTGTTTCCTTGTCTGACACACCCACGATAATATGCACACATTAATGATTTTTTTAGGTTTACACGCTGTTGGGTGTGAGTCAGGAAAGTTGTGCAATTACGTTGAGAATGTTAATTCACGAGCGTCAGGGAGAGTTACACATGACAAAATTGTTAACATCGATGGCCAGACTACACGCTTTCGGCACATACAATACGTGACATCAGTGGCGTAGCTAGAGTGTGTGCCGCCCGGGGCGGCCCTTGAGTTTGCCGCCCCCCCCCCCCCCCTGTGCCCCCACAAAAAATACATATTGCACAGTGACTCACTCTTATATATATATATATATATATATATATATATATATATATATATATATATATATATATATATATATATATATTAAATAGTTTGTGTACCATTCTAATATTACTGTACTTTCACATATTCAAATATAGTATGCTTTAAATACACACCAAACATACTTAAACTTTATAAGTAACAGTTAAACAAAAAGCAAAAACGACATAAGCCCCCCCCCCCCCGACGAAAGCCACCCAGACAAAAGCCCCCTACTTTGGTTGGGGTGGCGTTTGTCTGACAACCCTAACCCTAACCTAACCTAACTTAACCTAACCCTAACCTAACCAATAATTAACCACAGAGAAGAACAGTATATTTCACCCTCAACTATTTAATTATGTCCGTAACTTTATGAAAGCCCTTACTGTTGTCAGACAAAAGCCACCCCGATCAAAGTAGGGGGCTTTTGTCTGGGTGGCTTTCGTCTGGGGGCTTTTGTCTGGGTGGCTTTTGTCGGGGGGGCTTTTGTCTGTACCCCAGTGAGGATAGTGTCTTAGTATAAAATCGCAATGCTGTGAAACAAAATCTTAATATTTAATCTCAGTACCGCAGCAAAAGTCACATCAATATTTTTTAACCAATACTTTACTATTTCTTACCTTATAGTATTACGTCTTCCAACGAAGTAAATAACTGGATCGAAAACACAAGAGAACTTAAAAGTCGTCTAGCCTCCCCTCGTCTTGTCACGATGGAGACTTGTGCAGAACTGAAGTGAACTGCTTGTAACTGGTGGATTGGTCGGCTGTACATAAACTGATATGACCCGAGACTGCATAGTTTTGCAGCTACTGGAGACGTTAATCCTTCCCTTTGTATCGGCGGCAAGTTAATCCTCGTCGTGTCTGACCTAACACCTGACCCACACCACATGAGCTCACTGGCGTACTTGTTTGAAGTTGTTTCCTTAATCCTCAACAGGTTACAGGTTGTGTGTGTGGCGGGGGGGGGGGGGGCGCATAGCAAGGGTGTAGCTCATGACGTGGCCGTGATGATGTGGGTCAGGTGTTAGGTCAGACACGACAAGGATTAACTTGCCGCCGATATAAAGGGATGGATTAACGTCTCCAGTAGCTGCAGATATGGGTGATGAGCAGACCCAAAAGTGCCGCCCCCCAAAAGTGCCGCCCGGGGCGGACCGCCCCCCCCCCCCGCCCCCCCCTAGCTACGCTTGTGCGTGACATACACTTGACATATAATAAGGAATGAGCCATGTCCTGATTATAAAGAGGAAGAGCACTTTCATTTATTTCATGTAATGTAACCAGTGGTCTGCCTGGCGACTGTTGGGGGATTCTGGTTTTATGTGGCGGGTCTGGAGTCGTAGCTTTCAAGTTAGTGTTGACAGTGGAGGTGGCGGAGTAAGATTGAACACCTTAATCCCTCTTGCTGACATGATGTGGGGAAACAGGTCTCGGTGGACAAATGACGATGACGAATGAATATATTGTAATTATACCTTGTGACCATTGATTTTTTTCCTAATCAAACCTGAGAAGTTGTAACATTTGGATAACTTTTTGCAAAACAGAATCATTTTTTTAAACATATTTTGGTCATCAAATATCTTTCCTCATTAGCTGTATTTAAAAAAAATATATATAATTTCATTTTTTTAAAGATACTGTGAGGTGGGCTAGTGTCATGAGAAACCAATTTGTATTAATTTTATCATGTAGTGCAACACTATGAGGGGGCCTCTGGCTCTTCAAAAACACAATCCCTGGTTACTGCACAAAAGAGAGTTGTACGGACAATAACCTACTTGAAAAAAAGAAACCAGCTCACACAAACGAAAAATTTGCTAAAGTGAAAATGTTAAAATTCGAGGATATTAACACCTACTGCTGTGCCCTCTTTGTTTACAAATCTATCAATCACTTGCTTGACAATAATTATTTCCAGTTCCGGAATAATCAGAGATATAACTTAAGGCACCCAGACTCCAGAGCTACTAAGATCACCCCCCATGCGCTACTCTCAGTCCCAGACCTCCATAAAATATCACGGTGTGAAGGTGTGGAACAACTTACCCCCACCCATCCCAGCAAAGACTACGCTCCCTTCCTCTAAATCATCTCTTAAAAAATATCTTTTGTCGAAGTATTAATATTTCTTGTAATATCTACTATATTTACAGTACCTGCTTTTATTGTACCATCAAAACCGTTTTATCGGAAATTATCATGTAAATAGATAAGAAATTACCATTGATATGAACATATTTGCCAACTAGACATAATCCTGACAGCTCTGTCCTCTTGTTCAACCTTAATACTGTACAACCAGGACCGGATTTACCACTAGGCCAAGTAGGCCATTGGCCTAGGGCCCACCGGTATCTGGGGGCCCACTGAAACTAATTTGTTGCGCAGCGTGCCAGCGTATAACCTTGTTTCAAGTGTACACGGAGTATTTCATTACATAATATATTCACAACCATAAGGGCCCCTGTACAATAAGTATAGGGCCCGGAGTATGGAGCCCCTGTACAATAAGTATAGGGCCCGGAGTATGGAGCCCCTGTACAATAAGTATAGGCCCGCAGAGGTCTTCAACTGGTGGGCCATGGGGTGGTTCGCAGGTGGGCCACGGACTAGGCCCTAAAGTAAAATGAAGAAAATAAGATAAAATAAGATAATAAAAAAAATATATATACATTTTTTAAATGTCCGTGTCCCACCATCTATCTATCTATCTATCTATCTATCTATCTATTTATCTATCTATCTATACATACATATATACTGGAGAGAGAGAATAAAGTTCAAGAAACCTTCAGCGCCTTGACGTGTGAAGGACAGGATCGTTTCACGTTCAGTACGTGTCAGGGTTACCGTTGGTTTGCTGACAGCTCGTTCTGGCAGTCAGTATCTTCTCAGCCTCAGCTCAGAGTGAATGCCTACTCAGAAATAAAGAAGCTGTTTAGCTTCTTAACGGAGTATGACAGTATGAAATATGATGATTTCAAAGCCCAACTGGAATTGGTTGTCAGTACCTATTCCAGTGACCTGGAAGCATCTGTTCTAGTTGAGTTTTTGCAATTTAAAGACATTTTGTCTTCTGAATCTGACAGGTCAGTGACAAACATCTCCACTTTGCTGAGGTCCAAAGATGGTATTTTGACAACTGCCTTTCCAAACATTAGTATCTTGGTAAGAATTTTCCGTACCATCCCCATTACAAATTGTGAAGGAGAGAGGTCTTCCTCTACTCTATCTAGAGTGAAAAATCACCTGAGGTCTACTATGGGACAAACCAGATTAAACTCGCTTTCATTATTTACAAGTAGGTAAATCCGGCCTTGAGCTCAGTACATTATCATGTTACAGTACTATGCAGTATTTGGATGTAAAGTGTATACTGTACTGGTAATTACTGTGCTTAACTTAAATCAATCAATTCGATATATCTTTTTAGCTTCACTTCCTACACAACTTTGTGGATTCTGTCAAATGCCAGTAGTGTGTGTTGCTGATAACATATTCAAACAACTAACAGGGTAAATAGATTATCCTGGGAAAATGCAAACAAAATTTCACGGCGAATCATTAACAACATCTGCTGTTTCTCAGCCTTGTCTCTCAAGTATAGTACTGTACAATAGTTTAACAGTAATAGCATCGACTTTGTTCAAAATCTCAGTATAGGTACTCTTGAACATGCTGATTAAGGACCTGTTGACCAAAATTTAATATCTGGATTATTTCTTGTTCAAATGGATTTTAGAAAATTGTAATTACTTTCGCAAGTCATTTGAATAAGTAATAATGCAGATATCAAATTTTGTATAACAGATCCTTAAGCAGCATATTCAGGAGTACCTATACTGAGACTTTGAACAAAATCTGTTTTTTGGCCAAAAATCCTGTAAGGCTGAGACTTACAATTTTTTTAATTTTCGGCCCAAAAAATAGATTACGTGAATAACATACTTAAATCATTAAGGTTTGCTGGTGAAAATACTGTAATAAACACGGGAATAAATAAGTGGAAATAACAGAGATACATAAGAGAAAAATGGAATGGAAGACCTAGAGAATACAAGAAGAAGAAGAAGAAGAAGAAGAAAGTAAATGAGGTGAAAGAACACAATAAGAAGAATGAGAAGTGGAATAGGGAATAAATAACAACGATAATGTAAATGACAAGAATAATAAACAAACAAAGAGTAGATTGTGGGGAGGGAAGGAGTGAAGGAATGAGGGATGGAGAGGGTGATAAGGAGGGATGGAGGGAGGAAATGGAGGAAGAGGAAGTAAGGAAATAGCGGAGTGAGTGAAAAGGGTATAGGGAAAACGCGAAGGATGGAATGAGTGAGGGAGTAAGTGAACGAGGGAGGAAAGAAGGGAATGAATGAGTGTGTGAAGAGTGGGGAAATGAGAGAGGGAGAGAGATAGAGGCCTGAAACACACAGGACTGGACCGGACAGGTGGGTTCAGAGGAGGAGTGAGATTTTAGTCAATCATCCGGGTTCGTTCACCTCTGTTGCCTCTGATGGTAATAGTGAGCTCACTGGGTCAACAGAGACGGATTTGTTGTCGTATTCATCAGCTTGGTGAGTTGCGGTCAATAAAGTAGTCCCGTTATCAATGTTGTGTGTGCGTGTGTGTGTGTGTGTGTGTGTGTGTGGATCAAATTGAAAGTTAGTAAACATTATACTACTCAGAAACCCCGTACAGGTAATTATTCTCCTGGCACTTATTAACACACTAATTAGTGGGGATAATAACTTCATCACCTGTTTTTATCTCCCGTTTGATATTTCGCGCGAATATTATACAGTACATCTGAGCTGTTTGTCCGTCTGTCCATCTGTCAGGTGAATAGTAACCACCTTTACGGTTACCGCCCAGCACTAACTGATAGACTCACACTTAAGGTCGTTATGTGAAATAAGTTTTAATGTGACTTTGACCTTTGTATACTGTACTACCTCGCTTTGACTGTGTTAGGATCTGGGTATAGGAGCTTGTATTAAAGATGTGGTTAGGGTGTATCAGTGTGTAGCAAAGGGTATAGTAGGGTGGATTAAAGATGTATCAGCATGCAGCAGTGTGTATTACTGGTAGGTCAGGGTGTATCAGGGTGTTCTAAAGTTCGCCCAGGGTGTGTTAAAGCCAGTGTATGTCAAGTAGTGTATAAGGTCTAGGGTGTGTTAAGTCCAAAGTGTGTCAGGGTGTAGCAAGGAGAGCCAGGATTGATCAGAGTGCGTTAATGTGTAAAGACAAGGACCAAGGAGTGTATCAAAGTGTAGTAGAATTGGCCAGAGGGTGCATCAGGGTGTAGGCGTAAGTATTGGAGTAGCAAGGTGTGCCAAGGTGTGCCAATGTGAGTCGGGGTGACGTGGGTGAGTGTCAGGGTGTAGAAGGGTGTGTCAGGGTGAGGTGGGTGTGTCAGGGTGAGGTCGGTGTGTCAGGGTGAGGTCGGTGTGTCAGGGTATAGAAGGGTGTGAAAGGGTGAGGAGGGAGTGTCAGGGTGTAGGTGGATAAGGCCTAAAACAAGTATAATAAGACAATGCTACATTCATGGGCTGAACAAACTTCTGCCATATTCATTATACCCTCCCTCTCTCTTCCTTCCCCCCTCCCTTAATCCTTCTCTCTCTCTCTCCATCCCCTCCTTCTCTCTTTCTCTTCTTCCTCCCTCTCTCTTCCTTCTCCCTTCCCTAAATCCTCCGCTCTCTCTCCGTCCCCTCTTTCTCTCCTTTCCTTAATCCCCCCCCCCCCCTCTCTCTCTCTCTCTCTCTCCTTCCCCTCTTCCTCCTCTCTCTCTCCGTACCCCTCCTCCCCTCCTTCCCTTCATCCTCCTTTCTCTCCTTCCTTTTATGACCTCCCCCACAGCCACTCACCCCCTTCATGACCTCCCTCACCCCCACATACCCTCCCTCACCCCCACACCCCCTTCATGACCTCCCTCACCCCCACATACCCTCCCTCACTCCCACATACCCTCCCTCACCCCCACACCCCCTTCATGACCTCCCTCACCCCCACATACCCTCCCTCACCCCCACATACCCTCCCTCACCCCCACACCCCCTTCATGACCTCCCTCACCCCCACATACCCTCCCTCACCCCCACCAGCCAGGACTGACCGCTGCACTTTCTCTGTTGGTCGTTCATTTCATTGTATTTTTTTGTTTTGTTTTTTACTTCCCTTCAAGTTTAGATTTCCGCTTTCTCTTTCTGTCTGTGCCCTCCCACTTTCTCTCTCTCACTCCTCTTTCTTTCCTTCTTTTCTCCTTTGTCTATTTTCTCTCGTTTTTCTTTCTTTTTCTTTATTCTTTTTCTCCCCATCTCTCTCACTCCACTCCTTTCCTTCCTTTCGTTCTTTCCTCCTTTGTTTCTATTTTCTCGTTTTTCTTTATTTTTCTTCCTTCCTTCTCTCGTTCGTCCATTTATTCATTTTCCGTGCGTTTCCTTCCTTCTCTCGCTCTCCCATTTATTCATTTTCCGTGCGTTTATTAACTTGTTTATTGTATTTAAAGGTACATGATATAAGAGTTTGGTTTATTATTGACTGTTTAACTTTATATATCCCAGGTGTATAGAAAAAGATTCGAGTTCGAGATGTTCTTTTGTTTTTTTAATTCGAGTTCTCGTTTTGTTTATATTCGAGATGTTCTTTTGTTTTTTATTCGAGATGTTCATTTGTATATATACCGACTGTCGGCCCATACTTGTCTTTATATTGTTATAAGTATATATAGTGAGTTCGGATAAAGAACACGTTCAGTATAGAAAGAGGCACTGTGGCTGGCACTGAACTGGACTGTCTCCACTACCTCAGCTGTATAGTTAGGAGCCGATTTATATCTTAGTATGAGTTAGGTGGCACTTCAAACTCGATCCAATGATTCTTAAGGCAAGCAGAAGGGTATAAAATAATGTATTCACTCATCCACGGCACTCAAATTTTATGCTACCCAAAAATTTATGGATTAGAATGGGAAAAAATATAATTAATGTTTATATATATCTGAAATGTGTTTAATTTTCATGTTTTAATTCATCTCTGTAGTTTGTATCAACATTCACAAGTCACACTCAACTCTTAACTTATTTCTAATTCAAAATTTCACTAATATGATTATAAAAGTGTATTATTTTGAATAAATTTGCATTATAGTTTTCAAATATTTATACCAAGTAACACCACAAGTTGTCTTATTATTCACATTATTTCATTTACAGCCACAACTTTCACCTGAGTGTCACTAAATAATAACAAACTCTTCTCATGTGTTTGTTTATTGACCAAAATTCCAGGATTCTGACACATTTGGGTCAAGTCTCACTTTCTCTTGATTTCTATCGTTTTTAAGACAGCCGCTCTCACTCCCCCTCCCCTTCTCTACTGTGGGGCGGGGCGGGGCAGGGCAGGGCAGGGCAGGTAAGGCAGGGTACCAGGTGTATTATAAGACGTGGTATCCCTTCTTGACTGGTAACCTTATTCCTTGTTGTTCTTGGTGACTTAATGAACCATTATTTTCTGTTGATATTTACGTCAGTTCGTCAGCCCAGGAGAAGTGTTTCCGAGGTCGATAGTCAGTTGTTTTATATTTTTACCGTTCATTGATTGCTTCCTTGACTGTGTTATGACGTGATGCTGGTGAGGTAGATCATCGATGTTAAAAATTTTGTTTATGTTTCTTTCAGTGTTGGTAAATCTTTATACGTATTCTGAGTTAATAAAGTTTTCATTTAAATTTACGTCTTTCATGGTAAATAAGCCGGTTTACAATATCTTTCAGATCAATTGATAGACTTTCTATAAACTCCCATCAAGACAAACGTGTAATACCGTCCATCTACAAAACACGCTTCTCATGCTTCATTTTTTTTAGAGAGTTAAAAGGTGTCAATATATGCCTGAATAGAAACCTGGTCTGATATGTTATTGTTCTTATTGGAGCTGAAAAGGCATAATCCTGGGAAGGGGCTAGGTAGGGGATGGGACTAGGTAAGGGATGGGGCTAGGCAAGGGAAGGGGTCAGGTAGGGGAAGGGATTAGGCACGGGAAGAGACTAGGCAGGGGAAGGAGCTAGGCAGGGGAAGGGGTCAGGCAGGGGAAGGGGCGAGGTAGGGGAAAGGGCCAGGCAGGGAACGGGGCCAGGCAGGGAAAGGGGCGAGGTAGGGGAAAGGGCCAGGCAGGGAACGGGGCCAGGCAGGGAAAGGGGCGAGGTAGGGGAAGAAAGGATCATCAGACAAAACAAAAAGGAATTTGTTTTATTCACAACTCTTTTACAAGGACTGTATCATCCACTACACAGTTTATGTTCTTAAGACTAAATGCAGAGATGATTAAATAGTACCATCGATCTTCATTTGTTTTACATGTTACCGATCTTCTTTTGTTTTACATGTTACCGATCTTCATTTGTTTTACATTTCACCGATTTTCTTTTGTTTTTTACATTTCATAAATTTTCACTTACTTTACATTTCCTTATCTCTTCTTGTTCATCATCTATAAGTAAACACTGAAGAGAATATTCCTTAAAAATTAACAGAAAGAAGAAAAACACAGGAGAATTATCAACATCCATTACAACATCGAGGGATTCATTGATAAACATCCCAACATTCACACAACAACTACAATCAACGTGGTGGCTGAGGCGGCAGTGGTCAACATCTCAACACTGTACTCCATATCGTAACCTGCTGATGTGTAACTGATAAAGGGTTTGGCTTCCTGAGGGATTACACATACACACACACACACACACACGCACGCACGCACGCACACACACACACACACACACAGTCAGAACTTAAGTGTGACGTGAAACAAGTATAAACTTATCCTAGGTAGAGCAACGTATACTTTATATAAGCTGACCAAATAAGGGATGGAAGCTAAGGTAGTGGTGGGTGGAGGGAGGGCAGTGGTGGGTGGAGGGAGGGCAGTGGTTGGTGGAGGAATGACAGTAGTGGGTGGAGGGAGGGGAGTGGTGGGTGGAGGGAGGGGAGTGGTGGGTGGAGGGAGGGGAGTGGTGGGTGGAGGGAGGGCAGTGGTGGGTGGGGGAGGGCAGTGGTGGGTGGGGGGAAGGGGAGTAGTTGGTGGAGGGAGGGCAGTAGTGGGTGGAGGGAGGGCAGTAGTGAGTGGAGGGAGGGAAGTGGTGGGAGGAGGGAGGGCAGTAGTGGGTGGAGTGAGGTGAGTAGTGGGTGGAGGAAGGGCTGTAGTGGGTGGAGGGAGGGCAATAGTGGGTGGAGGGATGGCAGTGGTGGGTGGCGGGAGGGCAGTGGTGGGTGGAGGGAGGGCAATAGTGGGTGGAGGGAGGGGAGTAGTGGGTGGAGGGAGGAGAGTAGTGGGTGGAGGGAGGGCAGTAGTGGGTGGAGGGAGCGAAGTTGTGGGTGGAGGGAGGGGAGTAGTGGGTGGAGGAAGGGGAGTGGTGGGTGGAAGGAGAGCAGTGGTGGGTGGAGGGAGGGCAGTGGTGGGTGGAGGGAGGGGAGGTGAGGCGAGTAACCAGTGGTGATGAGGAGGGAAAAGGGAGTGTGATAAGTACTTAAGTAAGGGAATGGGAGAGAGGAAGAAGGAAATGAGGGAGATAAGGATAACGGGAGAGAAGGGTGGAAGGAGAGAGAGGAGAGAAGGAAGATATATACCACACAATAAGGAGGAGCATAACGTGTCCTGCATGATGACCTATTTATAATATTTACAGCATAACATTAGTGGAGTACAGACACAATAACTTAATAAGAGTTGTCACTGGAGACCGAGTGTCCACCTGTCTCATGGCCCACCACCTGGCCGCCACCTCGTACGCCACCCACCTGCCTCCTACTGAAGATAAGAGAGGGAGAGACGTAGGTGGTGCAGGAGGGTATGGGGGTCGGACATACAGACACACAGCCGCCCACCAAAAAAGACTAGAGAAAGTGGGGCTGTGGACGACACTCACGCCGATACACCAAGTCCATCTTCATAGGAATCACTGTCGACTGAGCCGCCACTAAAAAAATTATCAAACCCACTGACACCATCTAACGGGCCAAATGAATCAAACCCAGCGAATCCATCATCTTCAAGACTATCGGCGGTGAATCGTAGTGCTGACTGGCCTCCAATGCCACTTCCAACTCCAGAGAATCCAGTCTGACCAACTCCACTTCCCAGGCCTGGCAGACCAACTCCAATACTACCTCCTCCACTTCCAACCCCCCCACCTACAGCACCACGGCGGGGTGAACTGATGCCAAGGGCCACTCCATCATCACCAGTACGACCAGCATTAATTTCTGCTGCTTGCGCGGTGACGGTGAATCCTTCCAGATTACCAGACGACAGTTGCTGTAGCTCTTGGGCAGACGGAGGCTGGTCATACTGCACAAAGAATACCTCAGGGTCGTGGGTCTCCGTAGGCGGCACTTGTATGACCTTCTGTTCGTGCACCAGAGGCCGTTGGTGCAGCACGTAGATGATGGTCTTCTGTTCTGTACGTGGCGGCAGGATGGGTTGTGGTGGTGGCCGAGGTGCGGGGGCGCGGATGAAAACAATCTTGTAGTGTTTGCGAGGTGGTCCGGCAGCGATGGGAGGCAAGGGTCTAGGAGGCTCAGGATGCGGGACGTTCACATAGATAGTCTTTGTAGGTCCAGCCCCACCACCAAGTACTCTGGGGGCGCCATATCCGGATGCTGGTGGAGGAGGAGCACTATAACCTGTAGAAGGGCCCGATCCTCTGCCTCCGATCAATGGCACGAATCCGCCTTGCTCAAAGGGCGTGTCCGGGAGTGGCGTGGAGGACACGTGGGCAGCGGCGACCACCAGGAGCATGGCACACTGTGGGGTAGATGGAGGTCAGACATACACGAACAACAGTGAGGAGTTATGATGGGTGTAAGAGAGAGAGAGGTGAGCATTGTATCCACTCGTCCTCGGCACACTCATCTTATCAACAAACAATACAGATGAAATAGGTTGTTCAGCTCATCAACTTCTGCGAGAAATATTAGTAGAATAAGCTGTGGGATAAACAACAAAGGGACAATAGTGGCGGCAGCACAGTACCATACATAACAATCTAAACTAAAGAACTTCCTATACCTGTTCTCCTAATAACTCCTGACCAGGTGAGTAACTCGTTCAGTTAACCTTAAGACAATGACTATTCTAACGTCGTCGATAATTACATTGAGAAGTATAATTGAGACTAAAACCCATTATCTTGTCTTCAGTTACGACGAAAAGAAAAAGATAATCCCTCGTGTGACTCCTTGAAAACTCGTCAAGATCTCCTCAGTCAGTCAGTCAGTCAGTCCCTTGCAAACCATCTGTTCATTGTTATAGTTCCTCAATAAAAGTAAAATTATAATGAATGACGCACTGAATCCACTAATTTTAAAAGTAACAGTGTGAGTTGTGAGGGGTGATGTGTGCACTGTGAGGGGTGATGTGTGTGAGCTGTGAGTGGTGATGTGTGTGAGTTGTGAGGGGTGATGTGTGTGAGTTGTGAGGGGTGATGTGTGTTCACTGTGAGGGATGATGTGTGTGAGCTGTGAGGGGTGATGTGTTCACTGTGAGGGATGATGTGTGTGAGTTGAGAGGGGTGATGTGTGTGAGCTGTGAGGGGTGATGTGTGTGAGCTGTGAGGGGTGATGTGTTCACTGTGAGGGATGATGTGTGTGAGTTGAGAGGGGTGATGTGTGTGAGCTGTGAGGGGTGATGTGTGTGAGCTGTGAGGGGTGATGTGTGTGAGCTGTGAGGGGTGATGTGTGTGAGCTGTGAGGGGTGATGTGTTCACTGTGAGGGATGATGTGTGTGAGTTGAGAGGGGTGATGTGTGTGAGCTGTGAGGGGTGACGTGTGTGAGCTGTGAGGGATGATGTGTGTGAGTTGAGAGGGGTGATGTGTGTGAGCTGTGAGGGGTGATGTGTGTGAGCTGTGAGGGGTGATGTGTGTGAGTTGTGAAGGGTGATGTGTGTGAGTTGTGAGGGGTGATGTGCGTAAGTTGTGAGGGGTGATGTGTGTGAGCTGTGAGGGGTGATGTGTGTGAGCTGTGAGGGGTGATGTGTTCACTGTGAGGGATGATGTGTGTGAGTTGAGAGGGGTGATGTGTGTGAGCTGTGAGGGGTGATGTGTGTGAGTTGTGAAGGGTGATGTGTGTGAGTTGTGAGGGGTGATGTGTGCACTGTGAGGGGTGATGTGTGTGAGTTGTGAGGGGTGATGTATGTGAGCTGTGAGGGGTGATGTGTGTAAGCTGTGAGGGGTGATGTGTGTGAGCTGTGAGGGGTGATGTGTGTAAGTTGTGAGGGGTGATGTGTGTGAGGGGTGATGTGTGTGAGCTGTGAGGGGTGATGTGTGTGAGCTGTGAGGGGTGATGTGTGTGAGCTGTGAGGGGTGATGTGTGTGAGCTGTGAGGGGTGATGTGTGTTAGCTGTGAGGGGTGATGTGCCGTTGTTGTCATAACTCGTTGGGGGTGTGTTGTTGTCAATGTTGTCAAGGAGTTGTCTCACTACTGCTACAGCGGCTGGATGGAATACCACGACCACCACTAACACCCTTGTACCACTAACAAGGGGCAGGGTCACCCGAGGGCAGGGGGACCGTAAAGAACATCACAGGAGTTAGTACACCATCACTGATCACAAGGGCACTGCACAAGTCACCGACACACTCAGAAAACGCGCGAGCAATACTGTTACAGGCACACTACTGTACGGTGGTGGGGGCGACTAACCATCAGCATGGTGGCGGTGCTATGGTGACGCGTCGCACTGTGGGGAGGTGTAGATCACAGAGTTACAGCAGCAGGGAGGAGTGCAGCCAGCCAACCAGTCGACTCAACCTGACCGCCGTTCACCACTGATTGAACCACGCGACGCCCGCGCCGCTTTTTATACCTACTCTCACTTGTGGCCAGTCCGACCCACCGGTGTGGCCAGTCCGACCCACCGGTATGGCCAGTCCGACCCACCGGTGTGGCCAGTCCGACCCACCGGTATGGCCAGTCCGACCCACCGGTGTGGCCAGTCCGACCCACCGGTATGGCCAGTCCGACCCACCGGTGTGGCCAGTCTAGCAACTTTGTGGCCAAACCGGCCTACTGCTTCGGCCAAATCGGTAAATCTGTGACCAATGTTGCCTGGACTGACTGACTCTGTCTTGTTTACGGTGAATGTAACCTTCTGTAGTCGGTGTGGCCACCAGAAGGTCAGTGTGGCACCAGAAGGTCATTGTGGCCACCAGAAGGTCAGGGTGGCCACCAGAGGAACAGTCAGACCGCTACTACATCACAATTTCAATAAAGCAAATATTTTTGTATCTCTTTAGTATCTGAACTACACACACACACACACAGTGGACTAGCTTGGCATCTTGAGTGAGAAAGTGAGAGGTGAGGCGTATATAGATATAAAAAGCCCTAGAAATATCATCATTCCGGCTCTAACAGCTCCCAACCCGCCCCCCTCCCTCTCTCTCTCTATCTCTCTGCATCTCTCGCTCTCTCTTTCTCTCTTTTCTCTCTCTCTTTCTTTATCATTCTGTATCTCAGTCTTTCTCACTCATTCTGTCTATCTATGTGTCTGTCTGTCTCTCTCTGATTGTCTGTCTCTCTCTGATTGTGTGTGTACCTCTGTCTCCCTCGCTCTCTCTCACTCTGTCTCTGTATCTCACATAAAGGAATATTGACTCTAAACTTTATTTCACTATATTAAATTGTTATCTTACATAAGCGAGATGCAGTATAAGGATTATTAATTATTAAATAACAAGAGACTGTCTAGATGAACATTATAAAACAAGTGACTGTCCATAGGTAATATTATAAAACAAATGACTGTCTATACTCAGGTAAATATTATAAATCAAGTGACTGTCTATAGGTAAATATTATAAAACAAATGACTGTCTATAGGTAAATATTATAAAACAAATGACTGTCTAGAGGTAAATATTATAAAACAAATGACAGTCACTTGTTTTATAATATTTACCTGTAGACAGTCACTGGTTTTATAGGTAAATATTATAATCAAATGACTATCTACAGTATATAGGTAAACATCACAAAATATATGACTCTACAATATCATAAAACAAGTGACTGTCTACACCCTAAAACAAATGACTGTCTTTAAGTTATCGGAAAAGTACTTATAACATATTAAATACGAATTAATATTATGTTCTTAGTTACTTTTTTAATTTCACTGTTATTCATAAATACTTTGAGCAACATGTATCTGTAGTGAATTTGAGTTGCAATATTGATAAAACATAAAATTATTGCAACGTTGACAACCAGGACGTGGAAATAACAACACAAATATTTTAAACTTCATGAGATAATTTCATTTTGACTTACAATAAACTGGTTTTAAATATCACCCAAGTCTAATTTTATTCAGTTTCCTTTTATGCAACACAGATATAACACCATTCCTCCTCACTCACACACAGGCCAGGAGTATTGTGACACTCGCCTCATATCCAGTGTGAGGGCGAGAGGTCTTCCTATGTAATGTTAACAAAAGGAAAAGTTAAACAATACCAGGAAGTTTATTACGTATACACAATAATCAACTTTTTGGGGAGTATTATGTATTTTTCTTGTATTTTACGATTACGGGTGAAATGACTGACACAAGAATTGCATAGTTATTCTCGATACAATTGATGTATTCAGTCTTCTTGTATTTTATGGCTCTTGTGAGTAATTCTGTTGGGTATTTTAGGTACGTTGGTAACATCTGATATAAGGAGTTAGAATCTATGAAATGATTAAATGTGTTATGTCAATTGTTTCTCTCTTTTCTTGCATTCTTTCCCGCTTTGAGAGAGAGATAGGGAGGGGGGATGGTGTCAGTGTGGGAAGCCAGACCTAGAGTATTACCCACGATATATAAACCTCCCTCCCCGTGACACACAAATAAACATATACTTAGATATGATAGAAATATAATTATAAATATACATAAAAATACATAATTATACATAAATATACATGACTATATATAAGGGATTATACACTCTTCATATATCATTCTTCGTCTGGCAGCTGCAGGTATATAGTGACTGATAGTGACTGATAGTGTCCACCTTAATGGGTTTCCAGGACCAGTGTGGCGATCCAGTCCTGCTGTAGTGTAAACTTTCTCTCGTCGCCTCCTGCTGCCTCCTCCTCCCTTGTTGACATTTGATCACCTGGGAGCTCTTGATTGTCTGTCACTAACACTCGCGTCGCCTCTTCTTCCGTGTTCTGATGAATCAAGTCCAAGGGGAGGTGATGGTGTTGTTGTAGAGGCTCCTTGGTCGTAGATTAAGTCCAAGGGGAGGTGATGGTGTTGTTGTAGAGGCTCCTTGGTCGTAGATTAAGTCCAAGGGGAGGTGATGGTGTTGTTGTAGAGGCTCCTTGGTCGTAGATTAAGTCCAAGGGGAGGTGATGGTGTTGTTGTAGAGGCTCCTTGGTCGTAGATTAAGTCCAAGGGGAGGTGTTGGTGTTGTTGTAGAGGCTCCTTGGTCGTAGATAAAGTCCAAGGGGAGGTGTTGATGTTGTTGTAGAGGCTCCTTGGTCGTAGATTAAGTCCAAGGGGAGGTGATGGTGTTGTTGTAGAGGCTCCTTGGTCGTAGATTAAGTCCAAGGGGAGGTGATGGTGTTGTTGTAGAGGCTCCTTGGTCGTAGATTAAGTCCAAGGGGAGGTGATGGTGTTGTTGTAGAGGCTCCTTGGTCGTAGATTAAGTCCAAGGGGAGGTGATGGTGTTGTTGTAGAGGCTCCTTGGTCGTAGATTAAGTCCAAGGGGAGGTGATGGTGTTGTTGTAGAGGCTCCTTGGTCGTAGATTAAGTCCAAGGGGAGGTGATGGTGTTGTTGTAGAGGCTCCTTGGTCGTAGATTAAGTCCAAGGGGAGGTGATGGTGTTGTTGTAGAGGCTCCTTGGTCGTAGATTAAGTCCAAGGGGAGGTGATGGTGCTGTTGTAGAGGCTCCTTGGTCGTAGATTAAGTCCAAGGGGAGGTGTTGGTGTTGTTGTAGAGGCTCCTTGGTCGTAGATTAAGTCCAAGGGGAGGTGTTGGTGTTGTTGTAGAGGCTCCTTGGTCGTAGATTAAGTCCAAGGGGAGGTGTTGGTGTTGTTGTAGAGGCTCCTTGGTCGTAGATTAAGTCCAAGGGGAGGTGATGGTGTTGTTGTAGAGGCTCCTTGGTCGTAGATTAAGTCCAAGGGGAGGTGTTGGTGTTGTTGTAGAGGCTCCTTGGTCGTAGATTAAGTCCAAGAAGCACACACACTAAGTTCTCTTTGATTTCCCAGAAGTTTGTGAATCAGGGAAAGAATATTGACTTTTGTCCCGTTTTCTTTATCACGTCTTTGGTTCAATCCGTTTACTATCTTGTCTTCACCCTTCTTCATCACACCATATGGCCTTCACCCTACTCACCCTTCTTCATCACACCATATGGCCTTCACCCTACTCACCCTTCTTCATCACACCATATGGCCTTCACCCTACTCACCCTTCTTCATCACACCATATGGCCTTCACCCTACTCACCCTTCTTCATCACACCATATGGCCTTCACCCTACTCGCCCTTCTTCATCACACCATATAGCCTTCACCCTACTCACCCTTCTTCATCACATCATATAGCCTTCACCCTACTCACCCTTCTTCATCACACCATATAGCCTTCACCCTACTCACACCTTCTTCATCACACCATATAGCCTTCACCCTACTCACCCTTCTTCATCACACCATATAGCCTTCACCCTACTCACACCTTCTTCATCACACCATATAGCCTTCACCCTACTCACACCTTCTTCATCACACCATATAGCCTTCACCCTACTCACCCTTCTTCATCACACCATATGGCCTTCACCCTACTCGCCCTTCTTCATCACACCATATAGCCTTCACCCTACTCACCCTTCTTCATCACATCATATAGCCTTCACCCTACTCACCCTTCTTCATCACACCATATAGCCTTCACCCTACTCACCCTTCTTCATCACACCATATAGCCTTCACCCTACTCACCCTTCTTCATCACACCATATGGCCTTCACCCTACTCACCCTTCTTCATCACATCATATAGCCTTCACCCTACTCACCCTTCTTCATCACACCATATAGCCTTCACCCTACTCACCCTTCTTCATCACACCATATAGCCTTCACCCTACTCACCCTTCTTCATCACACCATATAGCCTTCACCCTTGTCTCGGCTCTTCGTTGGGTGTTCATTATGGACGAGTTTTACCACCTTTTCATAATACAAGTTCCAGGTTTTCATTCATGTAGGAAAAATATAAGAGACTTTTAAAAAAATTTCTTCACTACTATTTTTTTCTGGTTGACTATACATACACATTACACATATACACAACTCTTACATATAAATACATAGAGGTACATAGATATATAGACGTACACGTGTATAAAAAAAAGTTGACAAATATATAACTGCCAGGGTGTGAAGCTGAACTATATAATGGTGATATAAAATAAAAGATCAAACAAGTCAGGTTTTTATTTCCAAGTTTGTCGTGATTTGGGTTTTTTTATCAATATTTTATTGTTGTTTTGTCGTATTTTTGACGTTTTTTATTATTATTTTGTTGTTTTTTGTGATGATCGTGAATGAGTGTTTCTAATGAGGAATGATGTCAGGTTTTATGATGTCAAAGGTGGTGAATTTGATATAGCATGTCTTAACGTGTTTGTGAGATACATAGAATATTCCTCTGTGTGTGAGAAAGATTTATCAATAGGGAATGTCATAACGTGAGAGATATTAGAGAATGATTTTTTCTTAAACGTTTTGTAGACATCTTTAAGAGAATGTATTCCCTTAGCGTATGAAATATTTTAATAAATAAATAGAATATATTTGCTCAACGTCCTGGAAAACTTGGGTAAAAAGTTTTGGTTTATACGATACTTTTGGCGAAGTATTTTTTAAAATAGTTTGGACCAGAATTCCAATATTATACTATAGCCTGGCCCAGAGGATAGTCACACACACACACACACACACACATACACAGGAGCGCCAATGCAGGCAGAAGGTTGGCGAAATGTCTCCCTGCTAATCATTCTCATGTGTGTCACTGAGAGGTGGAAGGAAATACCAGGTGTTGTGTGCGATGTTGGTATTGATATTGTGATTCTCCCATTGTCTCTCCCTCTCTCTCTAACCTACTTTCTCATCCCCCTCGCTCTCTTTCTCTCTCACTCCCCTCTCTGTCACTCATAAACACACATTCTCTGTAACTTTCTCTCTCTCTTCCTTCTCACTCTATAACCCATACTCCCACCACCCACTCTCTCACTCTCTCTAACCCACACTCAACCACCCACTCTCTCACTCTCTCCAACCCACACTCAACCACCCACTCTCTCACTCTCTCTAATCCACACTCACCCACCCACTCTCTCACTCTCTCTAACCCACACTCAACCACACACTCTCTCACTCTCTGTAACCCACACTCAACCACCCACTCTCTCACTCTCTCTAACCCACACTCAACCACCCACTCTCTCACTCTCTCTAACCCACACTCACCCCCCACTCTCTCACTCCCTCGTCGCGTTATTAAGGTGAACTCATGTAAGCCGGATGATCTTGTAAGTAAGTGACGCAAGACTGCAATACAACCCTCCCCCCCTCCCCCCTCCCCCCCTCACCCCTCTCCCCCCCTCATCCGACAAAAGCCCTTTCACTCCTCTCCCCGCCTTTGTATACCGGCAAGGAGAAGGGCCTCAGATGTTTATGTCTTCTTTAACAACACTGGGTAGGTATATCACGTATCATCCAGAAGAATACTTAATACTGGCCTAGATGATGAGGAGGGTGGTGAGGAGGAGGAAGAGGGGGATGGTGGTGTAGGTGGTGAGGATGATGATAATATGAGAGGGAATGATTATTTATAAGTGTTGGTGTGTGATGAGAGAGAGTGAGTGTGTGTTATCATGTGTCCATATGCACCTCATCCCACTTGAGGGGCCCAGGTAGGCTTTCACGAGTGTCTGTGGAGGCGTTAGTTTGAATCCCACCGCTACCACCACTGTTAGACCTTAATACACGGTTGGACTTGATTCTTGTCAAGTTATTTGTCAGTTAAAATTGAAGAAGAATTAAATGTATAAATAGAAAAAAAATCTATCAAAATTCACCTCATTAAAAAAAAATATATATACTATGTTTGTATGAGGATGGCCAGAGCATAGCAGAACCTCACATTAACTCACACTAAGGTTTAATGGTCATCATCAGAAACACATTAACAGTTTCTAAGTCGCCCCAGGACAGCAGAGAGAGCTATAGGAACAAGAAACTCACCTCGGGACATCCATGAACACCCACAGAGACCTCTAGGTAAGAATGGCTGAGTCGCAACTGGAACTGATAATACTTTAGGCCTTTCTTTATTATGGTCAAAAGTGTTGAGTCTGGTGAAACTAAAGTCTTCCTTGGCTCCTTCAATTAAGATGAGGCCAACACTGATTTATGGGGTGTGTTCTAGAGTGTATTGCAGCCGGGTTATGTTATGAGCGCACTGATGTAACTATCGCTTACACCATAACTTTGAGTCAGTGGCGGTCTACGCTTACTAGTTAACATGCATATATGGACACAAGGGAATCATGATAACTCCAATGCAGTGTGTGTGTGTGTGTGTGTGTGTGTGTGTGTGTGTGTGAATGGTAAGTGACAGTACAGTGGTTCAGGTACAGACTGGTTTGTTGATGTTTTGCCCCCTGGACCGCACCCAAGACCGATCCTCCCTCCAGACACCTTTCAAAGACCTTGTTCGTAGTGAAGGAACAATAACCTTCTTGAAACTTACCTAACTTAACCTAACCTAACCTAACTTAACTTGTGCTCTCTCTATCATTAACCTGGTTTACCCACACACTCCGCCCTTCTACCTCTCCTTTCTCACGTCTCCATCCACTTTCTCTTCCACCTCCTTCTACTTCTGCCATCCCACCCCCCCCCACACACGACCTTTTACCAATTCCTCTTCCACACATACACACACCCATCCTACCATCTCTTCCACCTCTTGCTTTTTCTTTCAACCCCTTCTACCACCTATTCCATCCTTCCTACCACCTCCTCAACCTTACCATCACCTCTTCCACCCCACCCATTCCCATCTCATCCTCAACCCCCATCACTTCTGCCAACCCTAACATCACCTCTCTACCATTCCCATCACCTCTCCAAAACCCTTCTCACTCCCATCACCTCTTCCACCCCATCTCACCACCTTTTCCACCTTTCCCTGCTTGCTGGAGAGGAAGACCCGGGGAGGGCTGGAGGGCTAGTAGAACTGCTGAGTCAACCACGACCTGCCTGCCCGCCGTCACCACTTTCACTGCCCAGGTCTTATTTTTTGGTCTAATTTTTTTGTTGTTGGTTTGTGGACTGGGCGGTCATAGACGGTGTGGAGGACCGCGGGGCTAAAATGGATTCCTAACCCTGTGAGAGAGAGAGAGAGAGAGAGAGAGAGAGAGAGAGAGAGAGAGAGAGAGAGAGAGAGAGAGAGAGAGAGAGAGAGAGAGAGAGATAGGATTTATTTGCTGTTATTTATTATTTATTGTTATATTTTCTTATTGTTTTCGTCTGTTAGTTAGAGAAATAAAGAAATGGAAGATATATTTGTCTCTACCATGTCTTATCGTAATGTTCCCTTTGGTATTATTGTTCACTTATCTCACGGTGAAAATTCTTATATATTTTACTTTTCCTCTCGTGTTCTCTCTTTACTATCTCTTCTTCTTTTTCTTATTGGTTAAGAAGTAAAATCCAAGAATCAAGATTATATTTTTTTTTTTTTACAAATTTCTTCTTTTATCACATTGTTCCCTCTTTGATTCATTCGGTTTAATCATTTATAAACACGAAGAGAATATATATATTTTTTTTTACCTACAGTTAATAATAAAAAAATTCCACGATAAGGAGATGACGCAGGAGAAAAACAAAAATAGAAAAGTAATTTAAGTTGATGATAAAGCAGAGATAAAACGATTATATTATGACTGTGAGTTGAAAGTTTGTGAGTACTTTCTCCTGTACTGTAAGTCGGCAAGAACCTGCTTATCCGACACGACCTCCTCCTCCTCCTCCTCCTCCCCCTCCTCCTCTTCCTCCCCCCTCCTCCTCTTCTTCCTCCTCCTTTTCATCTTCCTCCCTACTACTACTCTCCTCCCTACCTTCTTCTCCAACCTCCTCTTCCTTCTCTCCAACTTCTCTTCATTCCTCCCCACCACTCTCCTCCACCACTCTCCTCCCCACCACTCTCCTCCCCACCACTCTCCTCCCCACCACTCTCCTCCCCACTACTCTCCTCCCCACCACTCTCCTCCCCACCACTCTCCTCCCCACCACTCTCCTCTCCACCACTCTCCTCCCCACCACTCTCCTCCCCACCACTCTCCTCGCCACCACTCTCCTCCCCACTACTCTCCTCCCCACCACTCTCCTCCCCACCACTCTCCTCCCCACCACTCTCCTCCCCACCACTCTCCTCCCCACCACTCTCCTCCCCACCACTCTCCTCCCCACTACTCTCCTCCCCACCACTCTCCTCCCCACCACTCTCCTCCCCACCACTCTCCTCTCCACCACTCTCCTCCCCACCACTCTCCTCCCCACCACTCTCCTCGCCACCACTCTCCTCCCCACCACTCTCCTCCCCACCACTCTCCTCGCCACCACTCTCCTCCCCACCACTCTCCTCCCCACCACTCTCCTCCCCACCACTCTCCTCCCCATCACTCTCCTCCCCACTACTCTCCTCTCCACTACTTTCCTACCACGCCCTCCTCGCCACCACTCTCCTCCCCACCACTCTCCTCCCCACCACTCTCCTCCCCACCACTTTCCTACCACGCCCTCCTCGCCACCCAGGGAACTAAGCAACACCGCGATAAAGCAGAGGAGAAGGCAAACGTCGAGTGAAATGACCACCACCTGCCACGGGGAAAA
>CAUDMG010000949.1:1397500-1405000 GCA_958450375.1 Homarus gammarus
GTCCATCCGTCCGTGAGTCCGTTCATCCATCCGTACGTCCGTTTATCCGTCCGTGAGTCCGTCCATCCGTCCGTGTGTCCGTCCATCCGTCCGTGCCTCCAGTAGTTTCGAATTAAATATTAGACTTTTGGACTTTTTTGTGATTAAACGGAGAGGACTTGAGTACCTGTGACGTTCCAACCTTATCATCTCCTTAATTACAGGTAACATGGAATACCTTTAGATCAACAGGTATGATGATATAAAAGAACATAATTAAAGATCCATAATATAGACTAAAGAATAAGAGATAATAAAGAATAAATAGAGTAGAAATATTAAATAAAAACAGAAAGAGAAAACACCTGCAGAATGAACAGATTTTCATTGTGTTTACATTTTGAGAACTCGGTTGTATACAGTATATACGCCATGTTTTACCTTTAACTCCTGAGACCTATTGGGTGAACTTTGAGGTCTGTCTGTCGGTATGTCTGTCTTCTCATTATGACAACATCCGGTTATTACGTCGTTTCCTGCCGCCATTCACCAGGTCATGAAATTGTGTTGTACTCGATGGTCAAAAGGTGAGTTTGGATTTTTAGTTTGGTGTTCGTTTATCTGTGTGTTCGTTTAGCTAGGTGTTCGTTAAATGTGTGTTCGTTTAACAGTGTGTTCGTTTATCTGTGTGTTCGTTTAGCTAGGTGTTCGTTAAATGTGTGTTCGTCTAATTGTGTATTCGTTTAACTGTGTATTCGTTTATCTATGTGTTCGTTTAGCTAGGTGTTCGTTAAATGTGTGTTCGTTTAACTGTGTTCGTTTATCTGTGTTCGCTTAGCTAGGTGTTCGTTAAATGTGTGTTCGTCTAATTGTGTGTTCGTTTAACTGTGTGTTCGTTTATCTAGGTGTTCGTTAAATGTGTGTTCGTTTAACTGTGTGTTCGTTTATGTGTGTTCGTTTCATTGTGTTCGTTTATCTATGTGTTCGTTTAATGTGTGTTCGTTTGTCTGTGTGTTCGTTTAACTATGTGTTCGTTTATTCATGCGTTCATTTACTTATGCGTTCGTTTATTTATGTGTTCGTTTAATGTGTGTTCGTTTGTCTGTGTGTTCGTTTAACTGTTTGTTCGTTTAACGAACCTAACACTCTGGTGGTTAACGCTATGGTCAGGTAAACGCTATGGGGTAAGGTTAACGCTATGGTAAGGGTTAACGCTGCGTAGTAAGGTTAACGCTATGGGGTAAGGTTAACGCTATGGTAAGGGTTAACGCTATGTGGTAAGGTTAACGCTATGGTCAGGTTAACGCTATGGGGTAAGGTTAACGCTATGGGGTAAGGTTAACCCTGCGTAGTAAGGGTTTAACCCTGCGTAGTAAGGTTAACGCCATGGGGTAAGGTTAACGCTGCGTAGTAAGGTTAACGCTATGGGGTAAGGTTAACGCTATGTCAAAAACCATCCATCTATTGTATGGTTTTTATGTCGACGGAACTTCCCAACACCAGGTGGCTGCTGCTGCTGTTGGTGTTATAATACTGACATTACACAACAGTTTAGTAGTCGTTTTTATTGACCACAACGACACAACCAAATGAGTAACTACTGTGTTGTCAGAAGTACCTAGACGTCTTGTGATTTTATGACGTCAGATGGGTTTTTATGACGTCAGATGGGTTTTTATGACGTCAGATGGGTTTTTATGACATCAGACGCCATAGATTAAAGTGTGAACTGTGGTGGATATACTCGACATGGCAAAGCAAAAAAAAAAACAAAAAAAACACAAAAAGTATTCGACGCTCCGATTAAATGACATAAACGAAGGAGGTATAGTAGTTTGTGTTGTATCATATGGGGAAAAAATAAAGGTTGAGGTTATTAATCACATCCCTGAGGCGTATTACCTAGCGGGTGTGATCGACTTCCAGAAAATAAACAACCGTCTGGCACAGTTTATTACATTGACGCGAGATTGTGACATGTTTACCTAAAGTTCCCACATCAATATTGTTTTAAAATACTATATACGAGTCAATATTTCGAGTCTTGTGAGGATATATATTAATTAGTTAAGATGAGATAGAGAAATATAAAATAAATAGTTAATAGCAGTGAGAGTAAGAGAGTAATAGACGTATATGGAATATTTGGTGTGTCTAAGGTGGTCACTTAAAGACGAAGTAATTATAGTACAGGAGAGAGAGGAGGCGGCTCGAGGCAGTGAACGTACTCCACCCTGCTGCCCGTGTTGACATTTACTCCAACCTACTCTCACTAGTTACACCCCCCCCCCCCCCGCGACGCCACCTCCCCACACCCCCCCCCGCCGCCACCTCCCCACACCCCCCGCCGCCCTTACCTCCTCCTCCTCCTCTAAGCATTCCCCACATTTCCACCACATCCCTATGCTCCTTCCACACCCTTCATTACCTCCCCACATCCCTCACCCCCACCCCACACCCCTCATCACCTCCCCACGCTCTCACACCCTCCACACATCATCAACACCTCCCCACACCCACTCCACACAGACACACTCCACACCCCTCCACATATCCCCACGCCCTCCCCACACCCACACACCCCAACGCCCTCTCCATACCCCCCCCCCCCCACACACACACACACACCATCACCTTCCCCTCTCCAGTTAATCTCAACACACATACAGCCACACATCGCGTTAACTGTCTCCGCTCCCTGGATTAGTCTTACCTCCGTGTTAGTGCTTCGCTGCGCAACACGTTAATATTGAGGTTATGTCAGTGTAATTAACATTTTTTTGGAGTCATTTGTCTTTTAATATTACTTTCTAATCTTTTTTTTTGTCTCGTTGTGTTTCTTGAACTGTGTGTGTGTGTGAGTGAGTGTGTGTGTGTGTGTGCGTGTGTGTTACAATGATAGTCTACATTAGGCTCCTCCACTCTACTGTGACCCCTCCCTTCCTACCTCTTTCCCTCCTTTATTCCTTACACAGTGACCCCTCCCTCCCTCCCTCCTTCCTCCCTCCTTCCCTCCCTACATTCCTTCACAGAAACGCTACCTACCTCTCTCTCTCTCTCTCTTAGCTGGTTATCTCCTACAAGTGTCCCCTGCGGCCTCCTCACACACACACACTCGTTACCGACAACGTTACTGTGGCCCAGAGAGTGTTTGTGGCAACCAGTCAACATGATAACGGCAGGAGATAGAGTAACGATAAGAGAATCCGATCGCATTAAAAGGAATTAGATACTGATAAAGGGAATTAGAATTTTTATAAAAGGAATTAGAATATTTCCAAGGGGTATTAGATCCTGATAAGGGGAATTCGATCCTGATAAGAGAATATAAAGCCTTAGAAAGTCTATATTCTTATTCTCCACGTCTCCCACGATCATTATTTTTACTCATTATGTCTCCTAGTCGTAAAATATTCTAATAAATATGACAGGTCTCCAAGGGCTCTGATAATATCCAGGTGTTCTTATAAGTTGTTGTCCTCGCGAGTTCAAACAGAAGATACGATCGTTTAATAATATCTGGTGTTGATGGTAGTGGCTGTTGGGAAGGTAAAAGTGTTAGTAGTTGTGGTAGTAGGGGGGTAGGAGGGGGGAGAGGGGGGTGTTAGTAGTAGTGGTAGTAGGGGGGTAGGAGGGGGAGAGGGGGGTGTTAGTAGTAGTGGTAGTAGGGGGGTAGGAGGGGGGAGAGGGGGGTGTTAGTAGTAGTGGTAGTAGGGGGGGTAGGAGGGGGAGAGGGGGGTGTTAGTAGTAGTGGTTGTGGTAGAGGTAGGAGGGGGGAGAGGGGGTTGTGTTGTGGGTTGGGTGGGTGAGAGGAGGGGTTCTGTTGGCGGTAGGTGGGAGATAGAGGGGGTTGATATGGTAGGGAGGGAGAGGGAGGTGGAAGGAAGGAGACAGGGGGAAGGGGAAAGGAGGGAGGGAAGGGGGGAGGGAAGTGATGTTGGTGGGGATGCTGTAGTGTGGGAAGGAAAGGTCAGGGTAAGCCAGATGTCTCCCTCCCTTCCTTCCCTCCCTCCCTCCTTCCCTCCCTCTCTCTGTCTCCCTCTCCCTCCCTCCTTCCCTCCCTCCCTCCTTCCTTCCCTCCCTCCCTCCCTCCCTCTCTCTGTCTCCCTCTCCCTCCCTCCTTCCCTCTCTTCAGGTGATCTGGGAAAGCTGTGCCACACCTTTTACCACACTGTTGACCCGGGACCTGCCACGCCTCTCACCACACGCACACGCCTACCACGCCCTCGTCCAGACACGCACACCCTTATCAAACACACACACACACACACACACACACACACACACACACACTCTGCTCTTTAGACAAATATAAATAAATAAACGAACAAATAATATTAATTACAACAAACATTTACCAGTGATTAATCTACAAGAATGTTTACTCTCAAAATAAATGTTTATGGGAGTAATGTTGACATAGTTTTATTGACCTTTATGTTAAATATGTGAGACTCAACATGTGTCAAGGAGTCGGTTTATACACTGCTAATTTAACTTTTGTGAAGAATATTGTTTTTTTTTTTTTTTTTTTTTTTTTTTTTTTTACAGGCATTAGTCCACCCGGGCACAGGTCATTTTTAATGACCCACATCAAGGCCTCGGGGGCGAAAATAATGATGATAATAATGATAATAATGAGACTATGATGTTCCAATAACTTTAAGCTCATGTGAGGATTACATTGAATAAATGCCTGAGTACTGCAGGGGGAGGGAGGCAGAACTTCAATTTGTTTTATTTAAGTCTATCCTAAAAACATGTTTCCTGGACCATTTTCTTTGGCAGCGATACTGTAGAAAATGGAGAATTATGGATGACCTTAAGTATTATCTTCATTGATACGCGTTGAACCGGGTGACCAAAGGTTTCTTCTACGAGGGAGCATGGAGCAGCTTATAACAAGATAATAACAGGGGCGGATCCAGGAATATAAGAAAGGGGGTCCAAGAAGTTGTGGGTGGGGGAACATTGTGAGCACAGCGAGGCCACCAGCTGGGGCTTTTGGGAGGGGGGGGGGAGCAAGAGACCCCCTACCCCCCCCATATATATATTTTTTTTAACCTGACTAATATCATGGGAATTTTGAAGCCATTCGCATTTGATTTTAGGATATATTCTGAAGTCAATAGTAAATACTTTTTACTCTACAAATATGCCTGAGTACAATACAGTACTGCATTAAAGAAAAGTATTGGACTTTTCTGGTGAAACGAGGGGTTCCGGGCCCCAGGACCCCCCCTGGATCCTTCCTTGAACAGTCATGGCCACATAAGACCTATGATAAGATAACACATTTTACAAGCTTAATGATGTAACACAATACAATGTGACATTATGCTTTAGGATATTGACAGAGACGAAGACTTTTTTACGGACATTAACCCACCCGGGCACAGGTCATAATAATAATAGTAATAATAATAATAATAATAATAATAATAATAATAATAATAATAATAATAATAATAATAATAAAATAATAAAAACTAAAAAAATTATTACTAGTGGTGTGATACAAACATTACTTTACAGGCTATACTTTAAGGCATGAACTAATAATAATAATAAAAGTTTACAGTTCGTTTGGCATGTATAAAGGAAAATGCAGGTACAGCTTAGCAAGTATATAGACAATACAGGTATACGGTGTACCTAGACCGTGCAGGTATACAACAACAGTAAATTAGAAAACCAGGGAACAGCAGATAGCCGGCGAACAGTAGATAGCAGGGGAACAGCAGATAGCCAGGGAACAGCAGAAAGCTAGGGAACAGAGGATAGCCAAGGAACAGTAGATAGCCAAGGAACAGTAGATAGCCAGGGAACAGCAGATAGCCGGCGAACAGTAGATAGGCGGGGAACAGTGGATAGCAGGGGAACAGCAGATAGCCAGGGGACAGAGGATAGCCAAGGAACAGTGAATAGCCAGGGAACAAGAGATAGACAGGGAAAAGCAGAATGACCAAACAACAGCAGGTAGATTTAGCAACAAGAGCCAGGTCAGAAAACAGTAGATGCTTCAGGCAACAGTAGGTAGTTCAAGCAGGACCATGGTGTGCAGCAGAAGCAGGAATAGGAGGGAGGAGGAGGAAGAGGAGGAGGAGGCGAGGGAACGTGTGCGCAGGGTAGGAGGCGCACGGCATGACTGCTGGGATATCATTGATTTTAGGTGCAGTAGTTACCTTGCCTGTGCCAGCGACGCCTCTCCACGCCATGTCCTACCCTCCCAGCAACCCTATGGAAGACTTGTAAGTTTTTCTCTCGGTAAGGCTTGAAGAGATGTTTGTTTTAAGTGAACGAGGTGAAGGACGGCGTTATACGTGGGACATTACAACTGGTGGTGGGAGGTGAGGGGAGCAGCGGCCCGGAGCTAGAGTCAAGTCCAACCAGCCCAGACCCGCACTGTCCATATTATTATTTCATGACGGGAGGAGGAGGAGGAGGTCGCTCTTACCACCCTCAATAACACCATCTCCTCCCCCTCCTCTTCTTCTACCATCTTCCTCCTCCCTACCCCCTACCCCACCCCCCAGCCTCTGCCCAGTGTTTTGTCAACAAGGTGTAACAAGGTGCAAGAGGTGAACACATACTGCACAGGGAAGTGAGGACCAAACACTAAACTGTGAGTCCTCTAGTGCCACAGTGCTGAGTAGTGTATAGTAGCACTGTTAGTCAACTCAGTGTATAGTGGCACTGTTAGTTAACTCAGTGTATAGTGGCACTGTTAGTTAACTCAGTGTATAGTGGCACTGTTAGTTAACTCAGTGTATAGTGGCACTGTTAGTTAACTCAGTGTATAGTGGCACTGTTAGTTAACATCAGTGTATAGTGGCACTGTTAGTTAACTCAGTGCATAGTGGCACTGTCAGTTAACTCAGTGTATAGTGGCACTGTTAGTTAACTCAGTGTATAGTGGCACTGTTAGTTAACTCAGTGTATAGTGGCACTGTTAGTTAACTCAGTGTATAGTGGCACTGTTAGTTAACATCAGTGTATAGTGGCACTGTTAGTTAACTCAGTGTATAGTGGCACTGTTAGTTAACTCAGTGTATAGTGGCACTGTTAGTTAACATCAGTGTATAGTGGCACTGTTAGTTAACTCAGTGTATAGTGGCACTGTTAATTAACTCAGTGTATAGTGGCACTGTTAGTTAACTCAGTGTATAGTGGCGCTGTTAGTTAACATCAGTGTATAGTGGCGCTGTTAGTTAACTCAGTGTATAGTGGCACTGTTAGTTAACTCAGTGTATAGTGGCACTGTTAATTAACTCAGTGTATAGTGGCACTGTTAGTTAACTCAGCATATAGTGTATAGTGGCACTGTTAGTTAACTCAGCATATAGTGTATAGTGGCACTGTTAGTTAACTCAGCATATAGTGTATAGTGGCACTGTTAGTTAACTCAGCATATAGTGTATAGTGGCACTGTTAGTTAACTCAGTATATTGTGTATAGTGGCACTGTTCATGTAGTTGAAAAATGCCAGTGGATACAGTGAAGCTCTGGTGTTGCGTGTAA
>CAUDMG010000949.1:1407500-1442500 GCA_958450375.1 Homarus gammarus
CATGATCTACCTGGATGACAAGGACCAATAGTGACTGGTCTTACAATTAGTGGTGGGTTTGGTGGCGTCGACTGGTCTCTGTTGTGCTATGTGAACCTTGGCTTGGCTGGTCGGCTCCTCGATGTCGTGTCCAGTGTGGCGTGAGGAATATTCGAGTCACACACACACACACACACACACACACACACACACACACACATATATATATCACAACAAACTCCACCCATCCTGTGCTACACAATGGTTGAGAATAAACACACCAAGTTTTAAACATGTTTTATATTACGTTTGGTTAATAAACTTGTGTGTTGTCCACTGGCTGAATATATCACAGTTTTGGTCGATATATATATTTGATAACTTGGTTTTTTTTAGTCGTGGTGGATTTGGTGGGGTGACGGGTGAGGGGTGAGGAGAGGGGTTGAGAGGGTGAGGAGGGAAAGGGGTGACAGGTGAGAGAGCGGGTGAGGGGTAAGGGTGAGGGGTAGGAAGGGGTGACGGGTGAGGGTGAGAGTGGTGTGAGAGGGAGATGAGGGTTACGGGTAGAAAGGGGTGACTGGTGAGGGTGAGAGTGGTGTGAGAGGGAGAGGGGGGTGAGGGGGGTGGTGACTAGACATGTAAACGATGTATTTACTGAGTTGTGGTGTAGCGCAGGGCGTGGCTAAGGGGGGGGGGTGTGGTGGGGTGCTGAACTACACACACAACCACACAACCACACCCTTCCGCTACCACACTACTAATACAACCACACCACAACACTACACTATAAACTACATAATTACAGCACTATAACACCACCACACTTCTACCACACCACACACCTACCACACCACACACACACCATCACTACAACATATACTGATATACATAATAAACACCTATGGATACATATATACATATATTCCCATTAATACACATATACATACATACATAATATATACGTACACAGACAATGAATATATACACACTTACACATACACACATGCAGTCATACACACATAACGACACACTGTGTGAAGGGAACTGTAGTAATCATATCAATAGTGACACTTGTAATCTGCATCCTCTCTCTCTCTCTCTCTCTCTCTCTCTCTCTCTCTCTCCCAAATATGTTCTTCCTTCGTCAATAATTTATATCTTTCTTTTTCTCTCCTTTATATATATATCACGCGCACCCACAGTGATTTACCTGCATATATATATTAGCTTATATAAAAGTGTGGTGGGGTGAAGTGCGTTAGACGTGAGTGTGTGTGGTGAGGTGTGTATACGTGAGTGTGTGTGTGTGGTGTGTAGTGCGTTAGACGTGAGTGTGTGTGGTGAAGTGAGTTAGACGTGAGTGTGTGTGGTGAAGTGTGTTAGTCGTGAGTGTGTGTGTGGTGAAGTGCGTTAGACTTGAGTGTGTGTGGTGAAGTGAGTTAGACGTAAGTGAGGCGAAGTGCGTTAGATATGAGTGTCTGTGTGTATTGAAGTGCGTTAGACATTAGCGAGTGTGTAAGACCCAACAGCCTCACCTACATGACCCACACACACCAAATACCAAACAGGGAAAAACACAAATATTCCCTAAAATATGAAGACAAATCCCCATCTTTAAGTAATAAGTCAAAGGAAAAAAGAATAAGTTTTATTTTTAGGATTTAAGTGATTTTATAAGTTATTGTAAGTTGCTGTAGTGGTTTTGTTGACCTAATAGTACGGGTAGGAAGCTCTTGTAAATATTGGTATTTTGTTATTATTATTGTTATTGTTATTTTTGGTGTATTATTATTATTAGGATTATATTTATTGTTTTTTATGCTTATTATTGTTATTATTATTATTATTATTATTACATTCTATCATTACTATTATAGTATTACTATTAACATTATCACTATTTAAATCATTACCATCACAAGTCATATAATAATAATATTCTATACATATTATCAACATCACTATAACAATTTATCATATTAGACTGTATATATATATATATATATATATATATATATATATATATATATATATATATATATATATATATATATCATATATTAACATGTTTTTAAGTGTTTCTGTGAGCCGCTATTTTATAATCAAGTATCATTAGTAATTTTTCTCCTATGTGATATATGAATAATAATTATTTGTATATGTATATGTGCATGTAGAGTATTTTTGAGGATCTGTAGAGTTTTATAAGTAATTTTTGCGGAATGTGTTAGTGATGTGTAGTGTAGATAATTGTACTGTTTTGATGAGGAGTCATAGTGGTTTGTTGAGGCGCCTCGATCACTGTGTGTGTGTGTGTGTGTGTGTGTGTTGTTGGTTGTGTTTTGTGTCTGTCCACTATGTGCTAAGAGATGCTGCATGTAAGTATGTATGTATGTATGTATGTATGTATGTATGTAATGTTGTGGTGATGTTGGTATGTCGGTTTACTCAAGGGTGTGGATGATACAGGCCGGAACATGATATTCCCAGAGTGGTGAGAATTACATACACAAGCGACAAACACTCATACACTCTCTCACTCCCAGCTAATGTTACCCGTGAGAGAGAGAGAGAGAGAGAGAGAGAGAGAGAGAGAGAGAGGGAGAGAGAGAGAGAGTTATATTATTTCCTAAACATTAAAAAAAAAGGAACAACTGAACACTGAGTTTATATATTTGTAGTTTCTTAAAAAATTCAAAGTAAAAAGACTCAAGGAAAAACAATATATAACAGGACAGATTAGATACTGGTGGTGTTATGCAAATCTAAATTGAGTTCCAGTTTTCTATGATCTCCCGCCGTTCACCCTTCACCCACCCGGAAGCGACTGACCCCCCCCCCAAAAATAAACACGTTCTAGAGTTTGAATCTCTCTCTCTCTCTCTCTCACAGCTCAATTACGCATTATTGACCTCCTTAAATTAAGATATAGTAAAAAAAAAAACAGGTTAGGTAATACAATAACTTTTCACCTTTATATAAGATCACAATACTCATGGTGTCATAGGTTGAGGTTGAAAATATTTTGTTTTGTGATTCGACCTTAAAAATCTGGCTGGCTGGCTGGCTGTGTGTGTTAAGAAGGAAAGGTGTGTGTACTGTACTACCCGGCTGGAAGTGGGAGTAACAGCCGGATACATGGATGAGAAATGAAAGGAGATTTGAGAAAGAGATAAAAGTAACGATTGAGAAAAAAAGAAGAATGAATGGACAATTTACGTGAGGAAAATATAGAAACGATGAATACCTCAATGAATGAGTTATGACTGAAATCAATAAAATATAGACATTACTAAAAAATAAATAAAAATAATATATAAACACTTAGGATTAATGAATATTTTTTTTTAATATAGATACCCCTTAAATCAGCCAAATTATTATAGAAAATGAACCCAACAGAATACCATGGCTCCTCATAAGTGACATTATTGATAGTACTGTACTGATATAAATGTTCCCTGTGTGGTCTACCCTTACTCCCTCCCCTCTCACCGCTTGTATGAACGTTCGTCAGACCTTTCGCTCCAGTGTTTCATCCCAGTGAGTATCCGTTGCTTGCTCTCTCTCTCTCTTTTTTTTTCTCTCTCTCTCTCTACTGTGAAACCTCTATATAACGGACTTTATGATAAAAAGTCCATTATATCGAAGGTCCGTTAGATATGATACATACCCCCATCTAACGGATTATATGGAGATGAAGGCCGTTATATGGAGATGGAGTCCGTTATAGGGAGATGAAGTTCGTTATATGGAGGTTTCATTGTCTCACCTGCTCATACCACGTGCCTCTTGTTTACATCTTTCTCACTCGCCACGTGGCTTCTGTTTACTTTTCTACCATTCGCCACCTAGCTAGTTTGTTTACCTACTAGACACGTAGTTTGTTTTTTCCTACTAGCCACGTGGTTTGTTTACCAATTCGCCACGTGGCTTGTGTTTACTTACTCGCCACCTAGCTCGTTTGTTTACTTATTCGCCACGAGGCTTGTGTTTACCTATTCGCCATTTAGCTAGTTTGTTTACCTACTCGCCAAGTGACTTGTGTTTACACTTTACTCACCACGTGGCTTGTGTTTACCTATTCGCCATTTAGCTGGTTTGTTTACCTACTCGCCAAGTGATTTGTGTTTACACCTTACTCGCCACGTGGTCAGTGATTACAGGCCATTCACTTGACACATGGCCAGTGTTTACATCTTGAATATAAACACTCCAGATCGTTGTTTATTTCCCACCCATCCGTCACGTAGTCAGTGTTTACATTTATATTGGATAAAATCATGGCTCACCTATAGAACACAGAGGGTCAGCGTAGTTGGAGTTAAATCTGAGTGGGGCTGTATAACCAGTGGGGTTCCCCAGGGGTCAGTACTAGGCCCACTCTTGTTCACAATCTACATAAACGATCTAGATACTGGGATCAGCGGTGACATAAGCAAGTTTGCGGATGACACTAAAATAGGGCGACAGATTAATTCAGGGCAGGATGCAAATGCACTGCAGAAGGATTTAAATAAACTGCAGGAGTGGTCAGAAAAATGGCAAATGAAATTCAACACCAGCAAGTGCAGCGTACTTAATATTGGAAGAACAAATACTGTTAATGTATACAGCCTTAACAATATCAACCTAGAGAAGTCGACTGTGAAAGAGACTTTGGGGTATTTGTAAGCCCGGACCTACGGCCTAGAAAACAGTGCGTTAATGTTCGAAATAAGGCAAACAGAGTATTGGGTTTTATATCTGGAAGTGTAAGTAATAAGAGTGCAGAGGTCATATTGCAACTATACCTTGCGCTAGTCAGGCCACACCTCGATTATGCTGTTCAGTTCTGGTGCCCTTATTATAGAATGGATATCAATTCACTGGAGTCGGTGCAGCGAAGAATGACGAAAATGATTCCGGGACTTAAAAACCTTCCATATCAGGATAGATTAAAGAAACTAAACTTGCATTCCCTAGAAAGACGAAGAGTGCGGGGAGATATGATAGAAGTATTTAAGTGGGTGAAGGGAATCAATAAAGGGGATATGGATAAAGTTCTTATAATATCCGAGCAGGATAGGACTCGAGGCAATGGATTTAAGTTGGTTAAGTTTAGGTTTAGGAGGGAGATAGGAAGAAACTGGTTCACAAATAGGGTGGTGGACGAGTGGAACAAGCTTAGCAACTTTGTAGTAAGTGCGGGAACTCTGGAAAGTTTCAAAAGGAGGCTAGATAGATTCATGGATGATAGAGAGTGGTAGTAACTCTCGACAGGAGCTGCCATGCACAGGCCAACCGGCCTATTGCAGACTCCTTATTTTCTTATATTCTTATGTTCAATACATCCATGAAGTTAATTTATTTTTCATTATGTAGCGTTCACTGGAGGCTTATTGTTTACACTAAGACCATCCAATACAGATATTATTGTTTACTTCTGGTGAACTTAAAATGGGGTCGTTGTCTACGTTATGGGCTCAGACCACTTGATTATTGTTCACACACACACACACACACACACACACACACACACACACACACCATCATAATACTCGGTGTGTGTGTGTGTGTGGTGGATTGCAACATACGTCACACTAGCTAAACTGCCTTCACACACACACAGAGGATAGCCTCACCCTGCTTTACCCCTTGTTGACACAACCAGCCATTGAGCCTCACACGGGTGTAGTGGTGAAGGTGTGGGTGTATGTGATGAAGTATAGGTATGGGTGTAGGTGGTGAGATACAGGTGTGGGTGTAGGTGGAGGTGTTGTGTACAGGAGGTAAAACAAAGAGAGCTATAGCTTGATGGCGTCATGGTGTGCCTGGCAGTGCCATTGGGTAAAAATCGTTGCCAGGAGTCTAGAGATGGAGAACTTATCCCTATAGGAAATTCATAATTGTGATAAATAGAGAAATTAAATATAAAATGAGTGTTTGAGGATTAATAGAGATAATAAAGAAAAAATAAATAAACTCATACAGTAGAATGAATTAGTTTAAGTAGTTATTTGGCAATGGAGGAGGATGTGTATGTGTGTGTGTGTGTGTGTGTGTGTGTGTGTGTGTGTTACCATTTAAAAGACAGTCACCACAGTATACAGGAGAGAGTGGACAGTGCTAAGTGACAGTATATTCAGACAGAAACACACAGTACTGAGTTAACTTAAACCAGCCAACTGTGACCACGTAATTAAAACATCATTGGAAACTGGGGCAATAATCCGAATATTTTTATAATATTTATTTTTATCAACAGCAAGAACAAATACGACTTAGTTATACTGAAAGCTTAATATAAAATGACTTTGAATTAATAACACAGACTGGATGGGAGATTTAGTGAGTGAAATAGTGAAGAAAATTAAGAGAAAAATATAAGAAATAAGATGAAAGAAAAAGAGATATCAAGTCGACGTGTTATAATGTTGTTCTTCCTACGTCTGGTGTGAGGGAGAGTGAGGGAGGGTGAGTGTGACAGAACACCAACTTATGGACGACAGAAACAATGGAGAAGTGACAGACACACATACACACACGCCTCTACAGTTTAGTGATATACAGTAATAGATAATAGAGAGATAATAAAAAAAAAAAACATCAAATGAAGACAGTAAGTGATTTTGTTTCTGAATTTATTTAGGGAATAGATTTTTTTATTTTATTATATGTATCACGTGAAGATTAGACACCCCGCTATTTATTTCACAAGATGATTAGAAACTCTGGCTCTAACCAAACTTAATCCTAACCTAATCTAACCTAATCTAACCCGAATCTAACCAGAACAAACCTAATCTAATCGTAATCTAACCGAACATACCTTAACCTAACCTAACCTAATCTTACCTAACCTAACCAAACACCCCCAAGTAGCGTTAGGGTGTTCAATCATCAGGTGTTTACATACGACACATACTCTCCACGTGGCTATTGTTTACATACGACACATACTCTCCACGTGTTTACATACGACACACGCCCTCTCCATGTCAAACAATACAACATTTAATTTCCTGGCCTTACTGTATACGCGGGTGTTTATGGCTTGACTGACACACACACACACACACACACACACACACACACACACACACACTATACCTCCATAAGGATGACCAGACTAGTGTATAGATTCTCCAATATTTCCTACGTTCAGTAACTCTCTCTCTTGAAGATGGTTAAGGTGAGACGAATATGGGGTGTCCCAGAAAAATGTTCCTGTCTCCCTACCTCCCTGCCTGCTCCCTGCCTCCTTCCCTCCCTGCCTGCTCCCTGCCTCCTTCCCTCCCTGCCTGCTCTCTGCTTCCCTCCCTCCAACTCTCAGTGTCTCAGGGAGCAGGCAGGGAGGGAGGGAGGGAGCAGGCAGGGAGAAGGGAGGGAGGGAGGGTCATATTTCTTGAACACCCTATATATAATAATAACGTTCGGTAAGTGTTAAAAGTAAAATGATCTTTGATATTACATAGACATGCTATAGTATTTGTGGATGAATTCTCGTTAAGACAAAGAATCACAATAAGAATCTTTGAGAATCTAGTTACCTGGGCCATTATACCTGTAAACGTTAATTAGCTTCGGTTACCTGGCTGTAGTTTAATATAGTAGATGCTTGTGTTATGGGCCTTACTGTAGTCACCGCCATCATGTACTACTATAATAACTATATTCTATTATTTTTTAAACTATACCTCTAGAGCTCTTAGTTAGAAGCCGTATGTCTGTCTGTCTGTCTGCCCTACCCATACACCAGAGATAACGTGACATCTGTTTTTGTTAGGTGTTATGTAAATCCCTCATAATTTATGCTATAATGTTAACTTTGTTCCAAGCTTCGATATTGGTAAGTTTTATCTGTATGTTTATTCTCTCACGGGGAAGGGGAGTGAGGGGGAGGCTGTCTTGTTCAAAGTAGACAAGGATAATATATTAATGTTCATTATAACTTTGAACACAGCCTCTCTCTGTCGCTCTCTCTCACTCACTTGTTCAGCTTGTGGAGTTTGATCTATCCATTGTTTATTTTTCTCTCACCTCTTCTTCTTGCTTATCTTGTCTTGTTTAAGTAACCATAACCAAACACGTATTTATTGAGTGTTTATTTACCATGGGGGGGGGGGGGGTGGGGGGTGGGGTGGGGGTGGGGGGGGGGTGATCACTCAGATTTTAAGCCATTGAAAATCTGAGACAATTTTTTTTCCCCCTGTATATATATTTTTATTCCATCCTGACTTAATATTATTTTTCTCAATGCTTTATTTTTATCTTTAATTTCAATATATATATTTTTTTTTACGATAATTATTAGTTTACTTTTAAAGAGTAGTGTTGCATCGTGTGTTTGTTTGTGTGTGTGGACCGGATTGTTTGTTGTTTACCATTGAAGTAAGTTAATGTGCTGTTTGTATTGTTGTAGATGATTAGAATTATACCTTATCGTAGCTGTAGTTGTTTACACCCTATCATAGCTTTAATTGTTTGCACCCTACCATAGCTTTCTCTGTTTGCATCCTACCATAGCTTTAGTTGTCTACACCCTACCATAGCTCTCTTTGTCTACACCCTACCATAGCTTTGTCTACACCCTACCATAGCTTTGTCTACACCCTACCATAGCTTTCTGTCTACACCCTACCATAGCTTTCTCTGTCTACATCCTACCATAGCTTTAGTTGTTTACACCCTGCCATAGCTTTGTCTACACCCTACCATAGCTTTGTCTACACCTTACCATAGCTTTGTCTACACCCTACCATAGCTCTCTTTGTCTACACCCTACCATAGTTTTCTCTGTCTACACCCTACCATAGCTTTCTCTGTCTACATCCTACCATAGCTTTAGTTGTCTACACCCTACCATAACTTTGTCTACACCCTACCATAGCTCTCTTTGTCTACACCCTACCATTGCTGTCTCTGTCTACATCCTACCATAGCTTTAGTTGTCTACACCCTATCATAGCTTTGTCTACACCCTACCATAGCTTTGTCTACACCCTACCATAGCTCTCTTTGTCTACATCCTACCATAGCTTTAGTTGTTTACACCCTACCATAACTAACACGTAGAATAAACCGTACTACCATAGCTGATCCAACAAGCTTTATCCCATCATAGCTTCTTAGCTTACCAACCATTCTGTAAATACAATCTCTGCTTGTAGCTGCAGCACGAAGTTTACAGTTACACACGTTCCAGATTACTTAAGCTGAAATATTAAGCTGAGTCTGATGAGAACCTTATTTACAGCTATCTTTTTAGCTGAGTCTTTACTGATACTTAGCTGAATATGATATAAAGCTTCGCAGATCTCTGGCTTAAGCTCCAGTTGAGTTTGATATTTAAGCTGAAATTTTTAAGCTTAATCTTACTTACAGCTGAGGTATAGCTGGGATTCTTAGCTGAGTCTTAGCTGTATATATCTTAGCTGAGACTTGAGCCTAGAAGTCTTAACTGTATAAGTTTTGCCTGAGTCTTGCTAACCTTCTCATAACACCTAACCTAACCTAACCTAATACAGGAAGATGGTGGACGATGATATGGTCAGCTAATTCTTCTTTCATTTCTTTCTTTCTTCCGTCTTTCATTTATTGCTTTTCGACTTTCAGAATTCTGGCTATTACTCTACCTCCTGTCTGTCTGTCTATAACGAATCTGTCTATCTGTCTATTTATTGGCTGTTGATGCATGTTATTAAAATTCTCTTTTTTGACTGACAATAATTAATACAAATATTCATAATTTATTTAGAAATTTGAATTAAGGAATTTTTTTTTTTTTTTATAATTTGATCAAAAGTTTGTTGATTGATTTTAAAGGTTGATGAATAATTTTAAGTGGGTGAGATAGTTTGTGTTTGTTTAGGGTCAAAGTTTGTTATGGGAGTTGCTTAAGAGGGAGTGTTTGTTTGTTTGTTTTTGTGTTTGTTTCCCCCCCCCTCCCTCCCACTACGATTAATGACGTAATAACCGAGTGACGTCATGACCGACAATTCTGTGACATGACCAATAACACTGTGATGTCATGATCGATAATGTGACGTCATAACCAGCACTATGACGTCATGGCCAATAAACCTGTGACGTCATGGCCAATAACACAGTGACGTCCTGACCGCCCCCCCCCCCAACCCCTGTCCCTCCATCCTGCCAAACTGATGTCAGTAAAGATGAATGAATTAACGTGACCTTTGACCTGACCTTCAGAACCGGGGGACTGGACCAAGCCGTCGTGTGCCCGAGACCCTGGAGGGACACCGAGTAACGTGGAAGGCCTCATCCACCGTAACCGCAGTCCCAGCCCTTCCTCCCATCCCTCCATCAACCCCGCCATCACCTCCACCACCCCAGTCTGCAAGGAACCTTCCACTGTCAAGGTATGTGTCCCCGGCTTCCCTTCTATTTATCTATTTGTCTACCCTTCCATCTATTTTAGCTACCCCTTCATCTATCTTCTCTACCTTTACCTCACCTGGCACCTTCCATCTACCCGTCACTCCTCTTCACCTGTCACCCTTCCATCTATCACCTGGCCACCCTTCCATCTATCACCCGGTCAACCTTCCATCTATCACCTGGCCACCCATCCATCCTTCTACCTGGCCACCCATCCATCCCTCTACCTGGCCACCCACTAACCATCTCTCTCCCACTCAGGTGTGCGTAGATCTGGATTCATCAGAATGCTACAAGCCACCGCGACCGCCCAAGACCTCCCTCCACGCTCTCAACTCCCAGTCAAGTGACCTGCACCGTCAGGCCCCGCCCTGCTACTCGCCCCGTCCCGCCCCGCACACCCCCACTGACTCCAGTTGGCCCTTCTCCGATCAAGGTGTGTGTGTGTGTGTGTGTGTGTTGTATTTACCTGTTGATTGATTGTACCATCATCACCACCTGTACCACCACAGTTATAGGGGTAATTAATGTTATCCTTGGTCCCACCCTGCCAGACGATCCCCCGAGCTCAGCGCGCATGCGCATCAAAAGTGACCGAGAGAAGATGACGGTGAGGAGTGAGGCGATGCGCTACTGGCGCTCCATACACAACAAGTGAGTGTCTACATCACCTCCGTGTGTATTTAAACTATATGCGCACATAAACTTGTGTGTGTGTGTGTGTGTGTGTGTGTGTGTAAACACAACACCTGGCTCCCCACAGGTACTCTCTGCTCAATGGGTTCAACAGACAGCGCCGTAACGCCATGGTCAAGAAACAGCGTCAGCGGATCAAGGACAGGAACAACATGTCCATCTTCTTCGTGTTGGTGTTCATGTTGGTGTTCGTGGTGATCCTGGTGGTGGAGGTGTTCTTCATAGACGAACACCGGACAGGGATGCTCTTCGGCAACAAGCGACCGTCAGCCTTCGACCCCATCGGTGACATCCCCGACTACTTCATGGAAGACAAGAAGCTGGTGGGACAACTGGAGATCGACACCTACAGGAGACAGGAGCTCTCCGTCAAGAGTAAGACTGGTAATAACGAGAGATTCTACAGGAAGAACGTAGACGAAACGCACCTCATGGCTCGAGTCACCGGGAACCTAGTCAAGTCAGTTCACGGTATAGCCAAGGTGGACTGGCTCAACATGCTGGGCCTCAAGGAGATCACTTACTTCGGCAGCAACAGTTCCGCTACTGACGGTGAGTGGCAGCCAGTCTTCTACACCAAGCACAAGTTCTTCGTCTACTCCGCCTACTACGACGACCGCAAAGGAAAGATCATCAGAGTTATTGGTGCCACCCAGACCAAAAAGAGTGACCGTGTGTGGTGTAAGTACTGGTACTCCAACTCCAGCACCCTCATACTCAACGGTGCCATCAAAATCATCAGGGAAAACTGGAACCTCAAGTTCTCCGCTTGTTTCATCGCCTGTCCTCTTATTATCTACAAGAACGGGAAGCAGCCCATCCCTCCCCCGGAGAGTGTGTCCATCATGGCGGACCCCGGAGGTAACGCCACCAACAAGCTGAGAGTAATGAACCTCGACGTAAATAAAGAGGAAGTGAAGAACAGCTTCGCGGTGTGTGTGAAGCCTCTACACTTCGACTACAACAACGTGAACCAGGTGGTAGAGTTTATAGAGCTGAACAAAATCCTGGGCGTGGAACACTTCACCCTGTACAACCACACCATCGGCAAGGATGTTGACTGCATACTGAGGCAGTATGTTGACCAGGGTCTGGTTAACATACTGCCTTGGAAACTCGATATAAAATCCCAAAAAGAGATCCGGACGGAGGGGCTGTTCGCGTCGCTTAACGACTGCTTGTACCGCTACATGTATCAGTACAAGTATATCCTCATGATCGACCTGGACGAGTACATTGTGCCGCACGCCAACACCAGCCTGCCGCAGCTCCTCCGTTATCTTCACACCAAGGCCGACGCCCGCAAGATTGGTGCTATCAGCTTCCAGAACTCCTTCTTTTACCTCCAGTGGCCGGACGACCCCAGCAGGTGAGTTAACGGTGTTGTAAGCGACCACTCATGATCAGGTCTGGTATACCACGTCCTGACAACACTTAGATCAACCAAAGTTACTTATGGAATAGACAAATTAATTAAATAGATCTAAAAAAAGACACTGGCATACACATTATTGATCTCCCTCTGGTGCCTCTAAGAGTGTTCATCTTGACCCTAATGCTCATACTGTGTCTAACTATAAACCCCTGTGGTGTGTGTGTGTTAACCCCTCACACTCCTGCAGCGCTTCCCTGCCGCCCCTGGTGACGCTCCGTAAGACTCGTCGACGACAGAGGTTCCACCCGCACAAACAGAGGTCCAAGTACATCGCCGTCACCCCCTTCGTGGTGGAGGCAGGTAAGTCACAACAACCTAATTAATTTACCTGTGATTCATTAAGGTGTACTATCTGTTCCACCATACACACCTGCTGCTGCATCGACACGGGGAGGAGGTTAAGGGCAGGTGATGGCGAGCTCTTATGTGTGATGCTGTGTTACGAGTATGATGTGACGGAGGTGTGACAGGGGTGTGACAGGGGTGTGACAGGGGTGTGACTAAGGTGGACAAGGATGGTAGTGTGCGACTATGATTGTATTATGATAACTGTGCAATAATGGTACAACAGATTAGGGTGCCTTCACATACCCCACCTGACAACTATATACCTGCCAGGTGAGCGAGGAGGTGGAGGGGGCTTACACCTGTTGAAGCCAATACACACACACACACTAACTCTACAACTCATCCCACAGGTAATCACTTCGTCTGGGAGTTCCTACCTGGTAAGGGAACACTGAATGTACCCAACGAGGTGGCCTTCCTACACCACTACCGCGTGTGTGAGTTCGGCGGCGACGACTGTGTGAGGAACCCCAGGATCACGGACACGGCCATGTACCGGTACAAGGACACGCTGGTCAAGGCTTACACCACCAACATGAACCATCTCGCTCACATCTGTACCCTCGAAACCACCAGTAAGGAGAAGTCTGTGTGGACGCTAGGCTGAAGGACCTTCTGCTGGTGACGTGAACTGTGTAGCCTCTTTATCGCCTACCCGGAGGTGTTGGTGCTATAAGGTGTTGTTGTAATGGACAATCTGTGTGTGTGTGTGTACCTTACCGGGCCTGAACTCTCTCTCTCTCTCTCTCTCTCTCTCTCTCTCTCTAACAGCCTCAGCCACAATACATAAAAAAAAAAAAAAAAAACAAACTCCTAAAGACGGATTTTGGTAGAGGTCAGAGCCAGGTCAATCAAGGTACTGAGGGCAGACTTGACCTATCAGAGATCAGGTTCAGCCTCAGACACACACGGTCGCACAAGTTATAATCTCCGCCGGACCCCCCCCCCCAAGACACACAGCCGACTGTCTCTGCTCACTGAGTGTGTTGTAGCCGCCTGACACTCACTCACTCACTCACTGCTCTAAGCTGTTGGATAATTTAGTTAGCCAAAGCTTGTTTTATAAAAGCTTGTTTGTGTGTGTGCGTGTGTGTATGTGTGTGTGTGTGTGTGGGTAAGCTTAACTAGTCAAAATCTTCTCTCTTGTTTTTTAATTGATTCTCTTGATTATAGAGAAATGTTCCGTGGAATGACCTGAAGATTAGACACCTCAGCTTATTTCACCTGACGATTAAACACCCTAACGCTAACCTAACCTAACGCTAACCTAACCCCTCCAGATAGCGTTAGGGTGTTTAATTATCAGGTAAATTAAGCTTGGGGTGTCTAATCTTCAGGTGATCTGCTCAGTAACTTGCCATAATGCTGCACACGTACAGTACTTGTTTATCTTGTGTGTGTGTGTGTGTGTGTGTGTGTGTGTGTGTGTGTGTGTGTGTGTGGTACGGTAGATTCGAATCATCCGTAGTGTTGCTAGGTGTAGTGCCCCCGACACACCTACACACACACACACCACACACACACACACACACACACACACACACACACACACAACAAAACCTTACACAAACAACCACGTGATGTTAAAACTAATAAAGAGTTAACTTATATATACTGTACACTAAAGAAATTAAAATAAGAGAGAAATAAGGAGACAAATTACAATACTGTTTTATATGACACTAAGGTATTTCATGACATATATCGTATAGGTTAAACAAAGAATATGTTTATGTTGTTGCTGATGTGATGACAGATACTTGTACAATCTAATGGGGAGGAGATGATTAATGTGTTTGTTATGAATGATGATGATGATGATGATGATGATGATGACCCTGTGTTGTATGATGGGCTGGTTAGAATGACCTGTGTTTGTTTTGTTTGTTTATGTGTTATAATGACGTTTAATTGGTGAATTATATTACTGAGGAATTTATGTCGTGTTTTTTTTTAAGAACGACTGTGATGTAAGTTTGTGACGTAAGTTTGTGACGTAAGTTTGTGACGTAAGATGACTGTGACGTAAGTTTGTGACGTAAGTTTGTGATGTAAGTTTGTGACGAAAGTTTGTGACGTAAGGTGACTCTGACGTAAGTTTGTGACGTAAGTTTGTGACGTAAGTTTGTGATGTAAGATGACTGTGACGTAAGTTTGTGACGTAAGTTTGTGACGTACGATAACTGTGACGAAAGTTTGTGACGAAAGTTTGTGTCGTAAGTTTGTGACGTAAGATGACTGTGACGTAAGATGACTGTGACGTAAGTTTGTGACGTAAGATGACTGTGACGTAAGTTTGTGACGTACGATGACTGTGACGTAAGTTTGTGACGTAAGATGACTGTGACGTAAGTTTGTGACGTAAGATGACTGTGACGTAAGTTTGTGACGTAAGATGACTGTGACGTAAGATGACTGTGACGTAAGTTTGTGACGTAAGATAACTGTGACGTAAGTTTGTGACGTAAGTTTGTGACGAAAGTTTGTGACGTAAGATGACTGTGACGTAAGTTTGTGACGTAAGATGACTGTGACGTAAGATGGCTGTGACGTAAGTTTGTGACGTAAGTTTGTGACGTAAGATGACTGTGACGTAAGTTTGTGACGTAAGATGACTGTGACGAAAGTTTGTGACGTAAGATGACTGTGACGAAAGTTTGTGACGTAAGATGACTGTGACGAAAGAGGACTGTGACGTAAGTTTGTGACGTAAGATGACTGTGACGTAAGTTTGTGACGTAAGTTTGTGACGTAAGATGACTGTGACGTAAGTTTGTGACGTAAGTTTGTGACGTAAGATGACTCTGACGTAAGTTTGTGACGTAAGTTTGTGACGTAAGTTTGTGATGTAAGATGACTGTGACGTAAGAGGGCTGTGACGTAAGAGGACTGTGACGTAAGTTTGTGACGTAAGTTTGTGACGAAAGTTTGTGACGCAAGATGACTGTGACGTAAGTTTGTGATGTAAGATGACTGTGACGTAAGATGACTGTGACGTATGTTTGTGACGTAAGATGACTGTGACGTAAGTTTGTGACGAAAGTTTGTGTCGTAAGTTTGTGACGTAAGATGACTGTGACGTAAGATGACTGTGACGTAAGTTTGTGACGTAAGATGACTGTGACGTAAGTTTGTGACGTACGATGACTGTGACGTAAGTTTGTGACGTAAGATGACTGTGACGTAAGTTTGTGACGTAAGATGACTGTGACGTAAGTTTGTGACGTAAGTTTGTGACGTAAGTTTGTGACGAAAGTTTGTGACATAAGATGACTGTGACGTAAGTTTGTGACGTAAGATGACTGTGACGTAAGATGGCTGTGACGTAAGTTTGTGACGTAAGTTTGTGACGTAAGATGACTGTGACGTAAGTTTGTGACGTAAGATGACTGTGACGAAAGTTTGTGACGTAAGATGACTGTGACGAAAGTTTGTGACGTAAGATGACTGTGACGAAAGAGGACTGTGACGTAAGTTTGTGACGTAAGTTTGTGACGTAAGTTTGTGACGTAAGTTTGTGACGTAAGTTTGTGACGTAAGATGACTGTGACGTAAGTTTGTGACGTAAGTTTGTGACGTAAGATGACTCTGACGTAAGTTTGTGACGTAAGTTTGTGACGTAAGTTTGTGATGTAAGATGACTGTGACGTAAGAGGGCTGTGACGTAAGAGGACTGTGACGTAAGTTTGTGACGTAAGTTTGTGACGAAAGTTTGTGACGCAAGATGACTGTGACGTAAGTTTGTGATGTAAGATGACTGTGACGTAAGATGACTGTGACGTATGTTTGTGACGTAAGATGACTGTGACGTAAGTTTGTGACGTAAGATGACTGTGACGTAAGTTTGTGACGTAAGATGACTGTGACGTAAGTTTGTGACGTAAGATGACTGTGACGCAAGTTTGTGACGTACAGTTTGTGACGCACTAGCCTCATCCCTTACTTAGAATAGTCTTCAATAATTGGCCTCAATATCTACCACAACTACGACCATTATGTGTCTTCGTCTCTGTGTGTGTGGTCATTCTGAGGGACACACACACACACACACACACACACACACACACTACGTGGGAAGCTGCACACAACAATGGTCCTTAAACAAAGTCTGTACGTAGCTGTTCCGTACGTAGCCAGTCATTAATATCAGGGAAGGGAGTGTGTTACTGTTACGTAGTAGGGATCTGTAAACACGACCTCATACATAACATAAAGTAACATGGTAACTGTATCAACGAAATAGTGTCACCATTCTACAGTAAATAAACATTCTACAGATATAAACAAAAAATAATTACAAGTACTTATATTAAATCTCAAAAGTATCAAATTAATAGTTTTTGTAGTGAGGTGATACAGAATCAGATACAGCTGGCCACGAGACACAGCTGGCATCTTTCTCATGGGCGCCACCCAGTTCCCCCATCAACAAAGACAATGTTTCACAGTGTACCAGCCAGCCACAGTCCCACCACGGCCAACTTGCTCAATTAACTGAATCTAAAAATACAACGGACTGGTGCTTGTTACTATGACCAAAAACAGTTATTAGTACACGCTGGAGTAACAGTTCATAGCCTGACTGTTAACTGGATACATTCATTAAGGCAATAAAATATACTTATCAATGTTAACTATTACATTAAAAAACTGTATAAGGAAGTCTTGTTAATATAGTAAAGACTAGTAAAGACACTGTACCAAGGTTGATAATATACATACTTACAGTCATCAGAATAATAAGAGTTAATTTGTACGTATCCCAAACGCAACAAACGTACCCAAACTAATATAATTCAACCTAATCACTAATATAAAACAAATACTTATTTTCTTCACTGTTTTATCCTATATAAAGTTCTATATATATAAATTATAAACGCCGTATTATACCTTATTAACATCCGTATTACACTTCCTCTTGAACTTATTTTATCAGTCATGTCTATGTACTGTATGATAATTCTCGAAAAATGAATGATAGTTTATCGCTCAGACATTTAGCGACGGAAGAGGCGGTTATTCTCTGTTGTATTTTCCTCCTTCGACAAATATGGTGCTATTCATTACCAAGTATGGCATTTATTGAGGAGAAATGACCTTGTTCTTTGATACTACAATCCTTGGGGGGGATCTCATTTGACAAAGAGATAATTTTTTTTTAACGAAAGTGGACTTTGATAAATAAGATAGGACATATGATAGCTATAATCAAAACAAAACAAAGACATATGGCGCTATAATCGGAAAACATAAGACGCATGACGCCTATAAATAATTAGACAGTAGACAATAGACACCGTAGCCTATCATGACAGCACAGGGGATCCAATACTTTATGAAAAAGGTGTTGAACGTCACTGGTGTGTGTGTACGTTTGTCAAGAATCGTCATTTATGAGAGAGTGAGCTCGTGAGTTGATCATTTTGAGTTGAAGGTGCTGCCACTGTTGTGTTAATCCAGCCTAATGTGTTTTACAGCTGAAGACCATTTTGTATGAATCAAATAAAATGTTAGAATTGTCCGCTGTTGTTTTGGTGTGATTCTCCTTGTCTGAATCAGGTGTAAATATCAAAATTTAAACGATATCAGAGTTAATTACGTTTAATTCTTACATAAATTGTCTAATAACGAAGTGGAAGTATTACAGATGAAAAAGTTATCGTACGAAATTGAACTAGAAAGCTCGTGTTATTTGTTTTCATAGTCAAGAAGTATACGTTGTTTAAGACTAATATATACGGTAATTAATTTCTGCCAGAGACTACATCAAAATTACGAAGAATATTGATATTATAAAAACTTTCTCCACCTCCTACTACACATAATATAACTGTGAAAATATGGCCAGAAATACAACAATAATCACAAATATCAATGTTAAATAATTACTTGTATCAACACTTACCATGACTGATGATGGTGCTAGTCCGCGTGTGTGAGGCTTCTCCACGATGAGGCTACTGTTCACATTATTTGAACTCACAAGCTTAGGCAGATCATTTTGCTGGTTAAAGTCATATATAGCCCAAAAGCTTATTGAAATTAACCTCAATCTTGTCCATGGTTACATTATTAAAGCAATCACAAGCACATGTCAGTCACAACACAGACACTAAGAAATGTTCACCTCGGCTGTTAATTTTTCTCATTACTATCACAACAAATTAGTTCTCCACATTCCTCCTAGGCTATTGTTAATATACAGACACCAGTGGTAGATTATCACTGTTTGAGGAACTCATTATTCGCGAGTATTAAGCACAAAATACACCACAAGATGCTAGCTAACTACCACAATAGAATGTAAACATTAAACGGGTGAGTCACACTAAACGTGGCTTAGCTGGCGGGATTTCGCAACACCTCATAATTAGTTAAATAAAACGTATGTTGATAAGTAAAGACATCATTATAAACAGGGTTTTTTTTGTCAGGTAAGGTTTCACTACACTGCCACCGAGCTGAGCACTTAATGGTTCCTTCCTTAGACTCCAGGGATCAGGATCACGACACTCACCAAGCTAACCTGTTCTTCGAGAATCTAAAGGCTCACTCAGGTATAGTTAACCAACTTTAATGCACCACTCCTCTTTATTATCATATAATTAATAATGATAACAAATTCCAGGACTATGAACCAAAAATTACGAGATTGATTATTCGATTTATTAAAGTAAAGTTATGCACTGAGTGTCAGAGAGTACACATACACACAGACTGAAGGTAAGCTGTAAGAGTTACCCTTCACTGTACAGTACACAGACAAGGGGTAAGTGCATTTTCAGGAATTGTATACAGTAGCATGAGATACTGGCGTGTTCTAGGATGACAGTTGCAGTAGTTAAAACAACTTACCTCCCTCTCTCTACCCTACTCTGTGCCTCCTTCCATTTCCCGCTCTACATTTCTTAACTTGACTCAAAAACAAACAAAGCGCTTGTTGAGTTTCCGCTAAAATCTATAAATCCGACGAATTCTACTGAAAATATAGACCCACGGGGTAATTATCATAATATTTTGGCAGAATGGAAACCACAAATAGACGATACTGTATAAGACTGTTGATAATATTTCGTGTGTGTGTGTGTGGGGGGGGGGGGGGAGGGCGGTGGGAGGGAAATGCTAAGTTGTTTGTTTACAGTCCAGGCGATACGGCTATCTTACTTGCATGTAATTTCAACTGTATATGCTTTGTGTTTGTGAACCATTTTGGCGTTATTTACCAACTGAACACCGAAAACCGCGACTAAACAACGAAAAGCAGTGACCAAACTCGTGGACGCCACCCTCCCTCATTTTGTTTTTGGTTGTAGAGACAGGAGGGATGAAGGAAGATTAGAGGTGGGGGAAGGAAGTTATAGTTCGGAAATTGAAGAAATTTAGGAGGAGGTAAGAGAGAGGGCGGGCTGACCGCCTAGCTAAGCTAATAGTGTGTTAGGGTTGTGTCATGGGTTAGTTATTGTCTGTCGGTACAGGCACTAGACATCCTACCCTGTCCTATATATGGGTGTTTTAAGGGCCTTATTTCATATTCCGCCGACCCTACTGCCATCCCTCCTCTCCCTCCCTCATCCATTCCTCCTCTCCCTTCCCCCTCCCTCCCTTTCCCTGTGCAGCTCGTGGCCCAGGACTATGTAAACACAGGTGTACAATGTAATCTACAGAGGTGTACAAAGCAATCTACACATGTTTCGTATCGGCCTCTCGAGTGATTTCAGAACTCACCAACGAATATATCATTGTATCATAACTGGATGATCGCCATAATGGATTCCGATTGACAGCAAAGTAGTAGTAGTAGTAGTAGTAGTAGTAGTGTGTGTGTGTGTGTGTGTGTGTAATTATCACAGAAAGGGGACATAGACAGAGACAATGAGATGATGTAAAAAGAACGACTTCAGTATAGTGATTCAGCTCCTTCAAGACACCATCATGAACGTCACTAGTGTTGATATATAAAACCCCCAGACCATCACAATACTGGTGGAGAGGGGGGGGGGGGGAGGGGGGGGAGGGGGAGGGTTTGAGGGGCGTCTGTGGTCACATTGAATGGTCCAAATATGATTCTGATAACGTCGATAAACATGTTCACCTGATTGATGATTATTATACACTGCTGCGCCATTTCTTCGGTAAGGTTGGGTGTTTGATGACATGGTGTAGAAACTGTTGAAGGTAGGTAGATAATGGTCGCTGTGGCGTTGTCTCTTGTCATAGGTAAGATTTGGATGAGTCACTGGCTACCTAAACTAACCTGGCCTAACATAACCTAACCTAACCTAACCTAACCTAACCTAACCTAACCTAAACTAACCTGGCCTAACATAACCTAACCTAACCTAACCTAACCTAACCTAACCTAAACTTACCTAACCTAACCTAACCTAACCTAACCTAAACTAACCTGGCCTAACATAACCTAACCTGGCCTAACATAACCTAACCTAACCTAACCTAACCTAAACTAACCTGGCCTAACATAACCTAACCTAAGAAAACACAAACCAGGTAATGGTTAGGTTAGTGTCAGGTTAGCATAAAGTTAAGTTAGTGTTAGGTTAGGTTAGCGTTAGGTTAGGTAAAGTTAGGTTAGGTAAAGTTAGGTTAGGTTAAAAACTAGGTTAGATTAGGTTCGGTTATCATTAGATTAGGTTAGGTTAGATTATCATAAGGTTAAGTGATGATTAGGTTAGGTTAGCATTGGGTTAGGTTAGCATTGGGTTAGGTTAGTATTAGGTTAGGTTAGGTTAGGTTAGGTTAGGTTAGGTTAGGTTAGTATTAGGTTTAGATTAGCATATCTCAAAATATCACCCTAACCACCCCAGTTTTAGGTCACTATTACCCCGTAGTTTGTAATGAGAACAATATTAAAAAAGACCTCCCTCCCTCAACACGCAGTCACGGTGATAGTCAGCTGTCAGATAAGATACGACCCTCAGTAAAAGCATTACCTAGATAATGCATTAAGTCTGTAAAGCGAACACAACACTTGCTCCCCGTGTAAGCTCCCTGTTGGTGCTTTCTACTGCTTTCTTCACTGGTTCGAACTCCTTTCTCCACGCCTTCTATTCCATTTTCCACGCCTTCTATTCCTTTCTTCACGTCTTCTGCTGTATTTTCCACTCCATCTACTCCTTTCTCCGCGCCTTCTATTCCCTTTTCCACGCCTTCTATTCCTTTCTTCACGTCTTCTGCTGTTTTTTCCACTCCATCTACTCCTTTCTCCGCGCCTTCTATTCCCTTTTCCACGCCTTCTATTCCTTTCTTCACGTCTTCTGCTGTTTTTTCCACTCCATCTACTCCTTTCTCCACGCCTTTCCTTGTGTAAAATATCACGATTATCAGTGATTTTTTCTTCAAGTTAACCCACAATTTGGTGACATAATTAATGATGACAAACTTTTCACCACACACACACACACACACAACATACACATTCACACAACACACACATTCACACAACACACACACACAACACACATACACACACACATACACACAACACACATACACACACACATACACACAACACACATACACACAACACACACACACACACACACACACACACACACACACACACACACATTCACACAACACACACACACAACACACATACACACACATACACACAACACACACACACACACACACACACACACACACACATTCACACAATACACACACACAACACACATACACACACACACACGCACACACACGCACACATACATGTAATAATTCCTTATGGTTGCCCCTCGTGAAACGAGGATGGCCGGCCCAAGGGCCATCTATGCGTGAATTTGTTTAAGGTGTAAAAGTGGTCGCCAACACCGTAAGTTAACGAGCTGCATGACCCAGTGTCAAGGAATAGTCCCAGAAGACCGGACAACTTGTCAACTGCACTGGCTAACCATTACTCCGGATTACGATCCGTAAGTCGATTAACATCAAGGTTTCCAATTACTGCTGAGTAGACAGAGGTAAATGGCGTAAAGAAACTTGCCCATAGTTTCACCCTGCCCGGGTCAGCTCGCTCACCTCCATAACGCAACAGTTGGCCGATACTGATATATTACCACCACACACACACACACACACACGTTTTGTTATGTAAGTCAGTAGTGTTATGCACATGACCTTGACCATGAGTCTTGTCAATCTCGGCTGTGTTAACTTGTCGTGAGGATGACCTTGAGATCACCATCACTCATCACCATCTCCGTCACAACACCGTCACCGCCCTCATTGTCACCACCATCAACATCATCACCATAACAACTGTCACCACTACCACAACCATCATCTTCATTATCACCACCACCACCATCATTATCACCACCATCATCATCACCATCATCATCACCACCACCACCATCATCACCATCATCATCACCACCACCACCATCATCACCATCATCATCATCACCACCACCACCATCATCATCACCATAATCATCATCACCATCATCATCATCATCACCACCACCATCATCACCATCATCATCTTCACCACCACCACCATCATCACCATCATCATCTTCACCACCACCACCATCATCACCATCATCATCATCACCACCACCACCATCATCACCATCATCATCATCACCACCACAGCTACTGGTACTTCAACACCTTGTCTCCTATAAGAAAAACTTAATGATATATATAGCAAGGCTGAGAAAAAAACGTGGATATTAATACGCTATCAACTCTAACCTCCCTCCCTCCCTCCCTCACCCTGTCTCAGCACCACCAACCCAACTTCTCTCCCTTCCTCACCCTGGCACCCTCCCTCCCTCACTATGACACCCTCCCTCACTCACCCTGGCACCCTCCCTCCCTCACTATGACACCCTCCCTCACTCACACACCTTGGCACCCTCCCTCCCTCACTATGACACCCTCCCTCCCTCACTCACCTTGGCACCCTCCCTCTCTCACTCACCCTGGCACCCTCCCTCCCTCACTATGACACCCTCCCTCACTCACTCACCTTGGCACCCTCCCTCCCTCCCTCACTCACTCACCTTGGCACCCTCCTTCCCTCACCCTGGCACCCTCCCTCCCTCCCTCACTATGACACCCTCCCTCACTCACTCACCTTGGCACCCTCCCTCCCTCCCTCACTATGACACCCTCCCTCACTCACTCACCTTGGCACCCTCCTTCCCTCACCCTGGCACCCTCCCTCCCTCCTATGACACCCTCCCTCACTCACCCTGGCACCCTCCCTCCCTCACTATGACACCCTCCCTCACTCACTCGCCTTGACACCCTCCCTCCCTCATTATGACACCCTCCCTCACTCACCCTGGCACCCTCCCTCCCTCCCTCACTATGACACCCTCCCTCCCTCACTCACCCTGGCACCCTCCCTCCCTCACTATGACACCCTCCCTCACTCACTCACCTTGGCACCCTCCTTCCCTCACCCTGGCACCCTCCCTCCCTCACTATGACACCCTCCCTGACTCACCCTGGCACCCTCCCTCCCTCACTATGACACCCTCCCTCACTCACTCACCTTGGCACCCTCCCTCCCTCATTATGACACCCTCCCTCTCTCACCCTGGCACCCTCCCTCCCTCACTATGACACCCTCCCTCCCTCACTCACCCTGGCACCCTCCCTCCCTCACTCACCCTGGCACCCTCCCTCACTCACTCACCTTGGCACCCTCCCTCCCTCACCCTCGCACCCTCCTTCCCTCACTCACCCTGGCACCCTCCCTTCCTCACTATGACACCCTCCCTCCCTCACTCACCTTGGCACCCTCCCTCCCTCACTATGACACCCTCCCTCCCTCACTCACCCTGGCACCCTCCCTCCCTCACTATGACACCCTCCCTCCCTCACTCACCTTGGCACCCTCCCTCCCGCACTATGACACCCTCCCTCCCTCACTCACCTTGGCACCCTCCCTCCCTCACTATGACACCCTCCCTCCCTCACTCACCCTGGCACCCTCCCTCCCTCACTATGACACCCTCCCTCCCTCACTCACCTTGGCACCCTCCCTCCCGCACTATGACACCCTCCCTCACTCACTCACCTTGGCACCCTCCCTCCCTCACCCTGGCTAGTACTGTCCCCCGACATCTCCCCCCATGACTATTATCATGTCACTGATAACAATATATTTTGAGAGATAAGCCCTTTCTTTATCAGCTACGGTGGGGCGACGGTGCTCAGTTTCTGCGGGAGTCGTGTGCATCTAACACCCTGACTGTAGTGCAGGCTGCCAACCATTCGTAGAGGAGGTGGAGTGTGGTCAGAGTAGTACCTGGAGTGTGTCACTCTCTTGGCTGCGTTTACATTTCTCCATCATCACTCGCTGCATAGTTGTCATACTGGACGTCTGAAAAGTCTATGAAGTGTGTTTAGTGACTGGGTGTGTTTGAAGCCACTCACCCGTCTGTTGCTCCAGGCTGCCGACTCCTCCTCACTGTGACGGCAGCTGTGAGTAACATCTAGGTAGCCACGGCGGGCGTCTGTCACCATGGAGAGCCAACCGTCACAACTCAGTGTGGTGTCGACGCGTATCTGGATAAATAGTTCGAGTGAACGAGGTGATTCAGATAACTAGAATACTTGTGGTGGCGCGGTCAGTGTTGTGTCAACCCATTCCGTTTATCGTAGTTGGTGGCCCGTCGTGGTAGGTAGCCCGGTCATGTCCCGAGTGATGAGAGTCCACCCCTGATACGTCACCAGGACTTATGAAATACGAATACAGTGTAAGTCAGGCCGTACCAGAGCATATTGGGAAGTCATTAAAGACCGAAAAGTGTTGGTAGAATATTGTCAGTGTAATAACCGTGTTTAAAAGAGTGGATATAGTGAGTGGGCTGCATGGAGTGTGTGGTGGAGGCCGACACCCTTCAGGAGGACGGTCAGCGGGCGTAATGAGGAGAGCGGGAGGTGTGTGCAGGGCTCCCGCCGCCGTCTTGGGAGTCCTACTGCTGTTGGCTGCTCTCTCCCGCGCCGCCGCTATTCATGGAGTCTCATCCTTGTCACAGCACCACAACCAACACAGCGACCCTCCACACACCACAGCAGAACCCACCAGCGACCCTCCACACACCACAGCAGAACCCCCCAGCGACTCTCCATACACCACAGCAGAACCCCCCAGCGACCCTCCACACACCACAGCAAAGCCCACCGACTACTCTGTGGCACCCACAGAGCCCACGCCCACACGTATGGCATCTGCCACAGGGGAGCCCCAGATGAACACGATGGAGAATGATGTACAAGACGACACAAGCAGTTCTCTTTCTGAAAACATTAAAGATCCAGGACTCAGCGGTGAAGAACAACACTCGAGAGAAGCAAGTGTCTCCACCACCGACCAGACTCCCAACACCACTTTCTTCGGTGTTGTGACTGGGCAGCCCACGACGTCACGAGGGACGAGAGGGATAGGGAGATGTTTTTGGGTCTGGTTGTCACAATATTTTGAAACCCCAACTTTGGATTTCCTCGACCCACTGCCGCGTCACCTCCCACCACGTATTGCCGACGAACATTCTTTAGCTGTGAGTGAGGTAAGATCCCTGGAGAAGGAGGTGAGAGATGGGAGAGCCAACCTTCCTGTTGGGTGTAACTTCTTGATGATTCAGGAGGGCACCGTCTTCTGTACAGGCAACAACATCACCAAGATCCCAGAGTTTGGTGAGGCGCGACACATCAAGATCCTTCACTTTTCCGGGACGGGGATAAAGATGGTGACTAGTAGGGATCCTTTACCACGGTCCCTTAAATCCCTCACTCTCTCTGAAGGGCAGCTGATGATATTCGAGGGTTGTAGGTTCTTCCAGATCGCCGGGCTGGAGTTCCTGTCCCTCGAGTACAATACTCTCTCTAGCTGGAGCTTTGTCTTCGCCTTCTACTCCAAGGACGCCCCCATGGCTATTACCGTCAAGACCCTCAACCTCCAGAACAACCTCATCAGTTATCCAGTAAGTGTTGGTTAGGTTTGGTTTGGTTTGGTTAGGTTAGGTTAGGTTAGGTTAGGTTGTTAGATTTGGTTTGGTTAGGTTAGATTAGGTTAGGTTTGGTTAGGTTAGGTTTGGTTAGGTTAGGTTTGGTTAGGTTAGGTTTGGTTTGATTATGTTAGGTTAGGTTTGGTTAGGTTAGCTTTGGTTTGGTTTGGTTAGGTTAGGTTTGGTTAGGTTAGCTTTGGTTTGGTTTGGTTAGGTTAGCTTTGGTTTGGTTTGGTTAGGTTAGGTTTGGTTAGGTTAGCTTTGGTTTGGTTTGGTTAGGTTAGGTTAGGTTTGGTTAGGTTAGCTTTGGTTTGGTTTGGTTAGGTTAGGTTAGGTTAGGTTTGGTTAGCTTTGGTTAGGTTAGGTTAGGTATGGCGAAGCACCACCAACCCTCCCTCCCTGCCTCACCCTGACCAATTACCAATATACACTTGTATTTACTACTACCGTGAGACACCCAGACAAGTCACGTTGAAGCAGCTGCCTGGTGTGTCTCTGCCTCACATCACCAGGTAACCATCCTCACCATTGTCGTCAGGCGGCAGAGGAGCGGTCACCTGTACGAAAATTTTGGCTCTCAACAATTTAAGAGATAAGAGAGAGATAACACTTCCTCAGAGCGGCTCTCTTGCTTACAGTACGTCAACCACCCAAATCATTTATCTATTAAAAAAAAAGTTTATTTCACTATATATCAAGCGAAAAAAATCGTAGATAAATTATTATTTTTTTTATCATATACCCAAAATTTCTTTATAATTATTACGAATCACAAACGACCTACAGCATAAATATTTTATTTATGTTCTCTGTTACATAACCTTACCGTCGTCAGGTTACACTAATGTCGGGTTACGTTAAGTAACTGGTTGTTCAAGAGGGTTTAGGTTAATTAACTCCTTTCTTCCCAAATTGACTTTTTTTCAACCTTTTCACTCTAGAGACTATTTTTTTTTGTCGTGAAGGAAGCATTATCAACCTTCACTGATCTGTCTGGTGGATGCTGTAAACATGGGAGGGTGTTTTTGTTTTTCTTACGGGAAGATGTCTCAATCCCCCTTATCCCTTAATAATAATAATAACAATAATAATAATAATAATAATAATAATAATAATAAAAATAATATAACTAATAACAACAAAAACAATAATAACATAACAACAATACTTCTACTACTACCACCACTACTTCTACTACTACCACTACTACTTCTACTACTACCACTACTACTACTACTAAAGCAACACCACTATTACTAATACTACTACTAATAACAACAACAACATCTTCCTGAAATATAACAACTCACCTCACAAGAGCGGGAAAAGTACACAGAAAACGGGAACTCTATCATGACTAACAGAGAACTTTTATTACCTTACATAAAGAGACTGGTGTGAGAGCCATGGGAGATAGAGATAAAATAACCCTTACTCATGATACTAACTATAAGGACAACCATAGAGATATATTAGGGTGTTTAAACAATATATGAATAGGATGTAATACAGAAAACGAAACAAATTATGGGTAACTTAAGGAATGTATTTTTTTACGGATAGTGTGTCAAATTTCATCATATGAGGTTAATAGTATTTTTTGGACACTTTATCAGTTTTTTTTTTCGTTTTTTATACATATTTTTATTTATTTTTTATTTGTTTATGATGAGTGGTGTTTAATAACTTGAAATGGTCTTTTTAAAGATGTGTGTGACAGTTTGGATGACGTAGACAGATTTAATATCGATGTAAACAAACTTAACATTATCGTAAACAAACTTAAAATAATCGTAAACAAACTTAACATCATCATAAACACACTTGACATCATTGTAAACAAACTTATCATCGTAAACAAATTTAACATCATCGTAAACACACTTGACATCATCGTAAACAACCAAGCATCCTTATAAACAACCTAACATCTTTATAAACAAACCAAACAACTATAAACTCATCTCACACAGCAAACAAACAATTAGTATTTTTTTTTTTTAAGCCAAGGTCTTGCCCAAAACACTTCTATCATTCATATAATTAATAAGACATTGAAAAATTAAAACATTCTTCATTCTACGTCTTTTCTCAGCCATACATGACTTCATCTCTGTTTATCTTTCCTCTACACACCCATAAAGTAATACTGTATCATTGAAGCAATACTCGAGACACGCTTCTTAACAGTACTGCAGCTAAATGACTGTTTGGAAGCTTTATCAGTTGACTATTGTGGTGATCTGTCGAGGTAATATCTACTAGTCTGTCGAAGTAATCTGATGGAATGTCGATTTTTAATGAGATGGTGTCAAGGCCTTATGACGCAGTGGTATAATGCCAAATATTGCCGGTATATTATGAATTTCCGTGAGAGTAAAATGCAAAAAATGGGGTATTACTGTATTTACGGCTTACGTATTATAGACAAAAAATACAATTTCTCTCAATATCCGATAAAGATAAGTGATCGTCGATTTTGTAATGTTGATTTATGAGTAATTGAACTTCATTTCTGTCACTATATTGTCATACGTGTTGGTTTTGGGGATTTAAATATAACTTTGAACTGTCATCATAAAAAGGAAATAAAACATTCCCCCCTCCACACACACACACACACACAGAACAAGGACGATATGTCAAGTATTTCACCACTTAAGGCGATAATGAGTGTTCAGAGTTCAGCATTACTTCACAAAGAGAGAGAGAGAGAGAGAGAGGGAGAGAGCAGTAAGGAAGGTGAGGTGGAGTACACAGGTATCACAGACTGAGAGGACTACAAGTGTCAAGAGACGTAAACACAATAGATTCTTGGAGCGGCCATGGAGGAGAAGGGAGAGAGAGGGAGGCTATGATGTAGCTGATGGGTTAGTAATTAGCATCTGTTATGACGTAGATACATATGTCTATTCAAATGTAAACACACACACACACACGCACAGCACCCCCCCTCACCACACACACATGCACAGCACCCCCCCCACCACACACACACGCACAGCACCCCCTACAACACACACACGCACAGCACCCCCCACCACACACACACGCACATCACCCTTCTCCCCACCACACACACACGCACAGCACCTCCCCCCCACCACACACACACGCACAGCACCCCCCACCACACACACACACGCACAGCACCCCCCCCACCACACACACACACGCACAGCACCCTCCCCACCACACACACACACACGCACAGCACCCTCCCCACCACACACACACACGCACAGCACCCCCCACCACACACGCACAGCACCCCCCCACCACACACACACAGCACCCCCCCACCACACACACACGCACAGCACCCCCCACCACACACACACACACGCACAGCACCCCCTCACCACACACACACACACGCACAGCACCCCCACCACACACACACACACGCACAGCACCCCTCCCACCACCACACACACACACGCACAGCACCCCCCACCACACACACACACGCACATCACCACCCCCCACCACACACACACACGCACAGCACCCCTCCCCCCCACCACACACACACGCACAGCACCCCCCTCACCACACACACACGCACATCACCCCTCCCCCCCACCACACACACACGCACAGCACCCCTCCCCACCACACACACACACACACGCACAGCACCCCCCCACCACACACACACGCACAGCACCCCCCACCACACACACACGCACAGCACCCCCACACACACACACGCACAGCACCCCCCCACCACACACACACACGCACAGCACCCCTCCCCACCACACACACACACGCACAGCACCCCCCCCCCCCCCACCACACACACACTATATACACATCCATCTATATATCCCACTAAATATACCTTAATACACCATAAACTATCACAAACATCATAGTATATTGTTTTTACTGTGTGTGATGACAACATGTGTGGCGTACATACATGTGAACTGTGATAAGATTGAGGGATATATATATTTCACGAAGTAGATAAGAGACAAGAGCGTCAGAGGAAATGATGAACTGTATGGAGCAGAGATTGTGTAGGGGGGGGTGTGGTGGGGGGGTGTGGTGGGGGAGGGGGTGTGGTGGGGGAGGGGGTGTGGTGGGGGAGGGGGTGTGGTGGGGGGGTGTGGTGGGGGAGGGGGTGTGGTGGGGAGGGGGGTGTGGTGGGGGGGTGTGGTGGGGGGGTGTGGTGGGGGAGGGGGTGTGGTGGGGGGGTGTGGTGGGGGAGGGGGTGTGGTGGGGGTGTGTGGTGGGGGGGGTTGTGGTGGGGGGGTGTGGTGGGGGGGGTGTGGTGGGGGGGTGTGGTGGGGGTGTGTGGTGGGGGGGGTGTGGTGGTTATAATCAGTGTTGGCGAACTGTGGTGTTATAGTCGGCACGCTCTCCTCGCAAACGAACGGACCCGGGCTTGATCCCCGGGCAGGGTGAAACTATGGGCTACTTTCTTTACGCCATTTGCCTCTGTCTAACCCAGCAGTAATTGGGAGCCTGGATGTTAATCGATTTGCAGATCGTACTCCGGGGTAATGGTTAGCCAGTGCAGTTGACAAGTTGTCCGGTCTTCTCGGACTATTCCTAGACACGGGGTCATGCAGCTCGTTAAGTCATGGTGTGGTTGTTGTGTTGGCGACAGCTTCTACACCTTAAACAAATTCACGTCTAGGTGGCTCTTGGGCCGACCATCCTCGTTACACGAGGGGCAACCATTATTGTTATTATACATCAGTACTGAGGAAGTGTTTACAGTCTACGGTGTTTACTGTACAGTGGCCAACACCTAAGCGAGTAGTGTCGTGTTGACGGAAGGTAATTAATGAGCGAATAATGTGATAACTTCATTTAGTGAGGGGGGTGTACTTCGCCCTGTTGCATACATACATACATACATACATACATACATACATACATACATACATACATACACCATCACTCCGTAGTTATATCGACTCTTTCACCCCGTGTCACGCACCTGCCATTTTATTCTGACTACCTCCAAAAGTTTGTATTCAGCTTAGGGTGACCTGCCGCTGAGGAAGGGTTAAGTCCTTAGTGGGGAAAAAACGTCTTTATCAATAAGGTTGGACTATGAGGGATGAGTCAGCTCTTACAGTTTGTGTTGTGGCTTATCGATAGTCGTCTACCCCCCCCCCCCCTGGTAGTGACGCCTTGTGACCAGATGTTTCCCCTAACAACGTGTGTGTGTGTGTGTGTGTGTGTGTGTTTATATACTGTATGTCTATGCATGCATGTACGTATAAGTGTATGTGTTTATGTGTATGTGTGTGTCTGTGTGCGTATGTATAGGTATATGTGTGTGTGTGTGTGTATGTACAGTATATTTATGTGTGTATGCATGTGTGTTTGTGTATGTATGTATGTTTGTAACTGTGTGTGCTTATCTCTGTGTATATGATAAACACCTTACCTTAATACATCATGTGTTTACCAAGCAACAGATCACAATGTTTATATCATTAACATAACTTTTTATCCTCACAAACTTAAAGCTTTTTTCTCTTGTTCTCTATAAACACATTTACCAGAGGCAAGTTATTGTATATGTAAAACAATTAATTTCTTCTAACCTAATCTAACCAAACCTAACCAAACCTAACCTAAACCTAACCTAACCTAACCTAACCTAACCTAACCAAACCTAACTAAACCTAACCTAACCAAACCAAACCTAACTAAACCTAACCTAACCTAACCTAACCTAACCTAACCTAACCAAACCTAACCTAACCTAACCAAACCTAACCAAACCTAACCTAACCTAACCAAACCTAACTAAACCTAACCTAACCTAACCAAACCTAACTAAACCTAACCTAACCTAACCAAACCTAACCTAACCTAACCAAACCTAACCTAACCTAACCAAACCTAACCAAACCTAACTAAACCTAACCTAACCTAACAAAACCTAACCTAACCAAACCTAACCTAACCTAACCAAACCTAACCAAACCTAACCTAACCTAGCTAAACCTAACCTAACCTAACCTAACCTAACCTAACCTAACCTAACTAAACCTAACCTAACCTAACCAAACCTAACCTAACCTAACCTAACCAAACCTAACCTAACCTAACCAAACCTAACCTAACCTAACCAAACCTAACCAAACCTAACTAAACCTAACCAAACCTAACCTAACCTAACCAAACCTAACTAAACCTAACCTAACCTAACCAAACCTAACCTAACCTAACCTAACCTAACCAAACCTAACCTAACCTAACCAAACCAAACCTAACCAAACCTAACCTAACCTAACTAAACCTAACCTAACCTAACCAAACCTAACCTAACCTAACCAAACCTAACCTAACCTAACTCATAAAATAACGTTAGGGTGGTTTAATCTTTAGGGGAAATAAGCTCGGGGTGTTGGGGGGGGGGAGGGATTCTTCAAGCGATCCAAACAACCAAACAAACGAAGACAAGCAAACAAAGACAAGCAAACAAAGGCAAACAAACACATAGCTGGCATCTCGTCCCATGAAGGTCGACATTAATGGCTGAGTTTGTTTACATAAAATTTACCTTCATCTTATCGCAGTTTTTGTCTCGTTTTTTCCACCTGCCTTGATAACTACGAGTCTGAACCTTTCCTGAGACCTCCTGAACCTTCCTTGAGACCACCTGAACCTTTCTGAGACCACCTGAACCTTTCCTGGGACCTCCTTAACCTTCTGAGACCACCTGAACCTTTCCTGGGACCTCCTGAACCTTCTGAGACCACCTGAACCTTCTGAAACCAACTAAACCTTTCCTGAGACCATCTGAACCTTTCCTGAGACCAACTGAACCCTTCCTGAGACCACCTGAACCTTTCCTGAGACCACCTGAACATTATCATGACCACCTGAACCTTCCTGAGACCACCTAAACCTCCCCTTTGACTTACCCATGGAGGACTGAGTGAACCTTATTAAAACCCGAACCTTAATTCGAACCCCAAATCGAATCCCAACCAGAACCTGACTCACACGGCTAACGTCTAACTGTCTCATTACTCCTGACGTGTGACTAATTACGGCTAACACACGATTGACTATAGAAGTCCCTCTAATGTCAGCCCCACCAAGCTATCTGTAGGTGACCAATGACAGAGGAGGAAGGAATGAATTATCAAATTGGGCTGTTTGTGTTATAGCCAGAACCTGTCGGGGGGAACGAGACGGTGCTGCCTTACCTGGAGGTCTTGGCCATGAACAACAACCCGCTGTGTAACCTGCCAGCCAAGCTCTTCAAACCCCTGAGGGAGAGCCCTGTCAAGAGCCTCTTCCTGAGAAACTGTTCCATTGGCCAATTCTGTGAGTATACTGTGCTGTGCTGTACTACGCTGTGCTCTGCTGTACTACGTTGTGCTGTGCTGTGATGTGCTGTGCTGTGCTGTATTTTGCTTCCTCCACCACTGCCTGTGTTATGTTTCCAGTCTACTACCTGTGTTATGCTCCACTACCTGTGTTATGCTCCACTACTTGTGTATACCTCCACCTGATAACAACCTCTATCTCTCTCTCTCTCTCTCCCAGCACACGTAGAAGGGTCACCGCTGCAGTACCTGAAGGGGCTGGAGATTCTGGATCTGAGCAAGAACCACGGTCTGTCCCCGGAGGAGTTGGAGGAACTACTGCAGCCGCTGGAGAGAGGCAACCTGAAGGAACTGTACCTCAGCAACAACAACTACGGCCGCGTCCCTACAGGAGCTCTGGAACTGGTGTGTGTCTTGGCTCCTGAGGGTATTGTTATCTCCACGTGTGTGTGTGTGTGTGTGTGTGTGTGTGTGTAGGGGAGAGAGAGGGAAGAAGGGAGTGATGGATAGATGGAGGGAGAGAGAAGGGAACAGGGAAACAGGAAGGAAAAAGGAAGAAGAACAAGAACAAGAAGGAAGGGAAAGATGAAGGGAGGGAGGAAGGAAATGACAGACAGAGAGAGAGAGAGAGGGAGGGAGGGAGAGAAGGAGGGCAGTATGATTTACCACTTATGTGCAATTTTCCACTTAAGCGTGCAACACATGGCAGTATACCGTGCAAGACCTCCCTGGGCCGCTCCTTGTGTCTCATGTAAGGAGAGGCAGTCAGGAAACACTTGTCCTCATCACCATCTCAACGAGGGGTTAAGTTAGTGTTTAGTTATACTTATACAGTGTTAAGGCTGCGTCACT